>PYAF01003709.1:299081-354161 GCA_007407185.1 Glycine tomentella
TTAATGTTGCTTGCAATACTCATTCACATGTACATCAGACTCAACCTAATGGATATTTTCCAATTCTTAAAATGGACCCTTTCATCTTTAGTGCTTGCATCAAAAATAGCATTAGGTTTCTCTTCTCTAAGAATCAAATCCAAATCCATTACCCCAAAGTAAAATTCAATTTGCTCTTTCCATTCAGAGAAGTTTAGTCCATTAAAAATTGCAATAGTTGAGAAAAGCGAATATGTAGCAACAGGTACTTTAAGGTATGACATTTAAAACATTAATGCTTTGAGTCATACATATCACATACTAACATACTTCACAGATTCAAATATACTAACTTCAATGCATATTAATGTTCACCTTTGGGGATCCATTAATATACAACATTGAACCATAATGATGCTATAAATTTTGTTTTTCATAATTTGACAATGATGCATACCCCAACTAGAAATATTTGTCATCTTTGGATGTCCAAATAAAACCAGAAGTGTATCATCAATATCAACATTCATGTTCATTTACTATAAAACTAGTAATCATCCTTTGGCTTGATCCTTAACTGTTCTATAATAATGAACTTCAATATACCACAACATAAGCAATAATTTTATACCATTCATAGCATCACAGTCATGGTAATTGAAACATAATCATAATGTTTGCAACTAATCAATTCATCAAGAATTTGGCCACTTTGGTGACTAACAAATTCACCATACTTAATTCCAAACTTTAAACATTTCATAAACAATAAGTGATTTTTACACTTTATCATATTCTCGACAACTTCAATTGTTCTCTAATTACCAAGAACTAACAACAAAGGTCTACAACTTTTATATATATTTATGCCACATAATGCGAATTCATGAAACCATAAATAATGGATCTTACAACAATTGAATTTAGTAGAGGTATCCACAATAATTCATAACATAAATATATCAATAGACTTGCATCAGATTTGATGAAAATGCCATCACGAAAACGAAAACATTGAATTGAATTTTCAATATACATATAAAGTCACCACTGTTAACGTATTTATTCTTTCTTCAAAGAATCCATACATCGTTAATGGAAAGTATCTTTCTTTTAATCATAACTTTCGAAAACTTAATTTCTCAAAAAATCAAGAATTCATTCATAACCATACATGAAAAAACATGAATTTCCAAACACATGCTTTGATACCACATGTAAGCATTAATCTATAATTTCATGTTCAATAACAATCATATCAAGAACATGAAAAGAATCTTGAGAATTCATGAGTTTTACATAGACATACCTTTGTCCATAATTGCGGAAGATTCTTTAATGATATAATACTTTCGTAGAGTCTTTGGGGAAGATCTTTTAATGGCAGAATACTTTCTCTGAGTCTTGAGCCTTTCAATTCTTGTATCTTTTTTGATAGAGATGAGATACAACTTTCATGGACAGACAATGAAGACATTTTATGTTTCTATATATATCTTTTCAGAAATCAAATGCCTTTTATACTTTCTGATAACTGCACCTATTAACTGTTATCTATTTTATAACTTCCAATAACTTCCATAACTTCTCATAACTCCCATACCAATATTACTTTTTTACCCTTTTCTCATTAAATCAAAATAACACTACTTTTATACATGAGACACATAATTTTTTACATTTTTATCATAAATTGACTTGATGAATCTAATAATTTAAAGTTTATATTTTTATTTTTCACATCATTTTTTGCATCTCTTCAATTTATATTTTCTCAATTCATTTAGATATGTAATTTGTTTTTCATATTCGATGCAACAAGCTAGAATACTATTTGTCATCAAAGATTTTAATTACGGTGGTAAAAAAAAAAAAAAAAACTATTTCCCCCCTCAACGGAGAAGTGCAATTTGCTTATCCAAATTGTTCTGGATGTTTCCCAGAACACAAATGTACAGCACAGTAATGCTGTATGATTGCTGTTTGATCGGTTCCAACTCCACTACTTCAAGAATATCAATGGAAGATGATACCTCAAAGCAGACGATCACAGAGAAATACACCAATGGATGTGAGGTGTGTGCTCTGTGTAATTGAAAGAGAGAGAGTTGGAATGTGTGTACCTTACTGCTGCCAATAGCAAGTATTTATAGGCATGTTACCTTGCAGTTATCATACGAACTGCTTCCGAGATTTCCGGCCTCAATCAGCACGTTGCCAACTACCCCTATGGACTGAGTCAAATCCTCGTTCTGAGACTTGGACAAATAATACTTCAACTCTAATTGGGCCTACAATTAGGCCCAACTCTTTCTTCCATAACAGTTGCCCCCCAACCCGGTCATCAAGTATCCTTGGTAACCGGGATGCGTCGTCTCATCTTTCTATGTTTTCCCGGGTAGGCTTTGTCCGTATATGCCGGTCCGGGTAGATCAATACAGCTGTTGGGGAAGGTTCCTGTATCACATTGTCGACTACGATTTTCCGGATAAGACTCTCCGACCACAAGTAGCCGGCCACAAAGTATTCTCATTAATCCAGCCAGGGGGGCCCACGAAACAGTATTGTACCTACCCACCAACATCCCTCCGATTAGAAAGTACTCTGAGTAGGTCTGTCCGAATCATGTAGCGTGTAGAGAACTTGTCTAGAGAAGTGAGATGCCCCAGCTGACGATTGACTTTCTGACTGTCGTCGGTTACTATTCATGCCTTTATTGTCAATTAATGCATTAAAAGTCCTGTCGTTTCATCCTTCCGGTAATCATTGCACTTGTGGTGCTTTTACTTCCATGCCCCCAGAATCCGGAGTATCTTTACCATTATGCCCTTCTGTCATTTCATTTCATTGGTGACAGTTTCGCAGGCCGTTTTATTTCTTTCGGTGGTTACTGCAAGTTATCCAAATTTCAAATTTTCTCCTAAAATCCCGCACCTCTGATTATTTCTTCTTCCTTCCTTTCGTTCATTTTTCACTTCACTCATACTCTCACATTTCCTCTCTTGTTTTATCAAGTCTTCTTCAGAAACTCTCTCGTTTTCTTCTTTTCCAATTCTCGATCTCTTCCTCCAACAGGTACTCTCCTCCTTCTTTCAGATTTCTGCTTTCATAGTTTCATACTTGATACTTTAATTAGGACCACATTATTTCCTTTATCTCTTCTAGGTTTCGCTTTCTTCTTTATTTTCTTCTTCGTTCTCTTCTTCGTTTTGCTGGATTGTTTTATTTACTTTAAAAAACATGAAGATGACTCCTGAGGAAGAGGTTGAATTGCGGAGGACCGTCCCCCCCAAGGCTGGGTGGTTGGTTTTTGGCCTCCCCTTCCGAAGGAGGAACTTGAAAAAGGCCTCCTTCGTGGTTATAGCGGTGGCTCTTCCTCTTCCAAAAAATCAAAGGTTTCCGCCGCACCTAGTGGCCAAAACCTCTCTCTACCACCGTGTCACCCAGGTGGGTCTAAACCCGCCGGTGCTCCTCTCCCCCCTTCATCAAACCCCGTCGGTTCTACACCCAAACCTGTTTCGGCCTTGGGTCATTCTAGAACTTCACCCATCCTGGGCCCCCAAATTTCTGGGCTCAAACACACTAACAGTCCAAGGGAACTTCCACTCCCATGTCGTCGTTTCAATCCCCTGACTGGTCTATCTTCTTCTTCAGATGAGACCTCCTCCTCGTCGTCAGATGAGGTATTGGAGGTCAAGTATGATGCTTGTATTGACTGCGTTTCCGACGCCATGTATTATACTCAACTCGGCTATGATGACGTCGCTGATTCAATTTTGGGGTCGTGTCGGCACAACCCCATAGTATCATCCATCAAAAAACAGTCGCCAAAGCCGCGCACCCGCGTTGGCGGCGACGAGGTCTCAACCTCGGCTTCTTCTGTATTTGAAGCATTGCCTCCAGGTACGTTTACTAATCTTTGTTTTTCTTCTTCAGTTACGTAGGTGTAATGGATGTTGCTTTGGAAACTGTAGACGACTCCATCTCTGATGAGTCTCAGTCGGAAGTGACTCCGGCTTTGGCATCCAAATTTACTTGGGTGACTCATGAAGTCCTTCAAACTCTTTCCACCCTTGACCTTCCTAGCATAGTATCCACCCCGGTGGGAAGACAAGATGGGTTTGTAATCCGGGCTCCTCTCTCGGGTGAGTCTGTCTGTGCACGACGAGAGGGGAACGACCCCAATTTTTTCTTCTTTTACCAGGACGTAATTACCCAAATAGGCATCACTTTTCCTTTCTCTTCCTTCGAGGTCGAAGTTTTAACTCATCTTCGGGTAGCCCCTTCTCAACTTCACCCAAACAGTTGGGGCTTTATTCATACTTTTGAATTGTTTTGTGAAGACTTAGGAATTCCCTGTACTGTCCCCCTCTTCTTCTACTATTACCTCCCTCATACTCCTAGGACGGGTAGGGAACCTCCTAATCGGAAAGGGTGGATTTCTTTTCGGAGTCAAAGCAAACGGAAATTGTTTAAACCATTCACAAACTCTTTTAGGGGTTTTAAGGACAAGTACTTTAAGGTAGTCGCTGAGCCTGGTCAACAACCATTCTTCTTGTCCGGCCTCGAATCTTCCAACGTGTAGTGGGCATTTCCTCTCTATTGGTCTGAGGATCATTATAAGCAGGATCGGTCGAATTATCGATTCACCGAAGAGGAATTGTGTGACTCCGATGCTTCGTCCGTTTTTGTGATTTCCGAATATGTAGATGCCCATGGTCAACCTAACATAGCGAACTATATTGGCGTTGGCCATCGAACCGATTTGCCTTGATGACTATACTGATTCCTTAATTATACTAAATATGCCGTGTAGCTTTTCTAACGTTGTTTCTTTTTCATTGTAGCCGACATGGGAACACAACCAGCTCCTCCCACCAAAACCAAATCTGACGCTGCTCCCAACCCCAAGGTCGCCGAGGACAAAGGTAAGGGGTTAGCCTCCGAGCAGCCTCCTACTCTGAACAAGTCTCGTAAACGCCCTCCACCTTCCTACAGGACGATGTTGGATGGTGAGGATAAAAGGGCCAAGGTGGTGCCGAGCGCGTAGGCGGCCCTCGGTCAAACTGTGACCCCCCGACCCCCGGCTTCATCCAATCCGGAGTCTGGGGTTGCAACCGTAGATCTGACCGTGGCGACCTCCCAACGACGTACTGGTCCCACTGCTGATTCTGGGCGTTCCGACTCCCGAGCGGTTTCGGGTAACGTTTGGAAGAAGGGGGTAAATGAAGACTTAGTCAAATTGACGAAACCTCCCTCTCCTATGCTTAACCCCGGTGCCCTCGTGGGTGAAGAACTGGCCGAGCTCGTCCGCGTCAAGGAGTATGCCTTTCGGTCTGCGTCCTTGGTCAGGACATTTGCTACGGTGTGGGAAAGGTAATTATTGTCGTCGTAACCTCTTTAGCTTTCACGCATATTGTTACTCATGAATCTAATTTTATTCATAACAGGTACGGTGTAGCGGTGGAGGAGAAGAATAAGGTTTATGAAGAGCTCCTTTCCACCAAGGCCGGGCACGAGAAGATTCGGGCCCAACTGGCCGCGGAGAACCGACAACTGAAAGAAGAGTTGCTCGCATCCCAAGCTGCTTCTGCTTCTTTGCGGAGTGACTTGGGTCGAGCTCAGGGTTCTCTGGAGGTTGCCGAGCAGGAGATGGCCTCTTTAAAAATTAATCATGAAGAGAAAATCCGGGCCTATGAGGATAAGCTCGCGGCTATGAAGACTACTCTTGCTGCCGCTGCGGAAGAAGGTTTCACTAACGCCATCGAACAAATTTAGCACTTGAACCCGGGAGTGGTAGTGTCTACTTCCGGGATGCATTATATGGCCTATGTTGATGATGGCCAGTGGGTTCCTCCCACCGGAGCTGAAACTTCGTCCGCGGTGGCGGCCGGTGAGTCTGCGCAGGTCGACGAGACTCCTTATGCTGCCCCGGCTACTGACTCTCCTGCTGATACCCAGCCGCCCGTTTCCGACCCGCAACCGTCTGTCGCCGACTCCCGAACTCCAGCCGTGAAGGACTAAAGGGCCGGAATGCCGGTTTTACTTGTATTTATTTTCTTTCTGTTAATGTTAGGCCTAGGGGCCTGGAACATATATTTTATAACACTGCTATTAATGGAAACAGTTTACTTTATATCCGAGTTTTTTCTACCCGATTAATAGAATATTATGTGCGCGCAGCCTTTTGGTTCCGAAGACCAAATATTGTATTCGTTATTTTTTTGACTTAGATTTCCGCTATGAACAACTCCGCCGAGAGATAACTTCCGATTTGA
Organism: Glycine tomentella; assembly: GCA_007407185.1. Taxonomy (NCBI): domain Eukaryota; kingdom Viridiplantae; phylum Streptophyta; class Magnoliopsida; order Fabales; family Fabaceae; genus Glycine; species Glycine tomentella. Next base: position 305,339 of record PYAF01003709.1, read on the forward strand.
TCAGAACCGGTTAACGTATCATTCAAAGTTTTGAAATCTAATCGTATCACGTTTTAGAAGAACAATATGAATCAAAATTTTCCGGGATCCATACTCTACATAAAACACTGGTAGTGAATAACACTTTATTGATAATTTAACCGTTGTGTTACAATGTTCATTGATAACTGAGTAGAATTATCATTTTCGGTCCATACTTCGCGAGATAAAACACTTAGAATTTACAACGGTACAACTTGTGCTGATGAAATATAAGAAAAACAATTGAATCCTGGAGATAAATCTTCCCGGGTTTAAACTTGACTGGGTGATGCCTTTTCCATGAAAGAGGACCATACGTATCTGGATATACATCCCCGAGTTCGTACCCTCAATAACAGAAAACTTACTTCCCTCGGTGAGTTGTGTGCTCTCATAGAAGGAGAAGCGTATGGACTAGGATAAAGCGACCCCCGAACTCATACATTTTCAGCTATAATATTTTTCAAGCTTATCCGTGTTCCACGTCCATTTGATCAGCTTCCCTTCTAGTGTTTCCAGCATATACGCCCCTTTGTCGAGCTTACGAGTTATCCAATACGGGCCTTCCCAATTTGCCGCAAATTTCCCGTCTCGGGCGTTCTTGTTTCCGACGTCGGCTCGTCGCAAGACTAACTCAGCCAACTCGAATTGTCGTGGGACCACTTTCTTATTGTGGGCGTATGCCATTTGCTGCTTCGCCAGAAGGTCCCAGGCATGGGCGGTGTTTCGCCCGAAGGTCCCGGGCATGGGCGGCTACTCAGATTTCGTCAAGCAACGTCGAGTCCATCATCAGGACTTCGTTATTTGTTTCTTCTCCTTCTCGTAATATCTGTGCTCGTCGCCACGATTGATGTCCGACTTCAACTGGTATCATGGCTTCGCTTCCGTATGTCATCCGAAACGGAGTTTCCCCCGTTGACGATTGGACCGTGGTACGAATACCCCAGAGCACATAATACAGCTACTTCACCCAACTGGATCCGGCATCATGCATTCTTTTTCGTAGAGCCATTAGGATTGTCTTATTTGCGGCTTCAGCCTGTCCGTTGGACTGGGGATGTTCTACCGAAGCAAATCTGTGTCGAATGTGGAAACCAGCCATCATTTCTTAGAACCTTTTATCAGTGAACTGCGTTCCATTATCGGTGACGACTTCCCCGGGAATCCCAAACCTGAAGATTATATTTCGTTCAAAAAATCTCTGAACTCGAACAGATGTAATTGTGGCCAGCGGTGCCACTTCTATCCATTTGGTGAAGTAATCCACGACGACTATTAACCACTTCATTTGTCCCTCTGCTGGTTTGAACGGTCCCAACAAATCCATGCCCCATTTGAAAAATGGCCATGGTGCCGAGATGGATTGCAGCGCCTCGGGCGACGACAAAATTCGGGACGCATGTTTCTGGCAGTTTTCACATCTCTTCACATGCTCGGCGGCATCTGCTCCCATTGTCGGCCAATAATATCCGGCCCGAAGTGCTTTTCTTGCCAAGGCTCTTGCCCCCATATGTTGTCCGTTAATACCTTCATGTATTTCGGACAGGATATATTCGACTTTATCCGGATTTACGCAAATCAGCAAAGGGTTGTGCAGGCTTTTCCTATACAACTTGCCATCGACCACTGTGAACATAGTCGCTGTTTTTACTAATTTCCGGGCTTCGATCTCATCATCTGGTAATGTGCCTTTCTATAAGTAATCCGCTATTGGGCGCCTCCAATCCTGGTCCGTGGTGATCATCATTATACACGAAGGCTGCGACATTTGCTGTTGGACTACAGTTCGATTATTTCCCGGGCTCTTCGTGCTCTCTAGTTTTGACAGGATATCGGCCCTGGCATTGTCTTCTCTAGGAATATGGTTGACCGTCACCTCGTCGAATTCAGCAATAATTTCTTTTACCCACTCCAGGTATTTTGCTAACAGGGGTCCCTTCACCTGATAGCGGCCTTCAATTTAGGCTGCGACTAACTGAGAATCCGTGTATACTTTTACCTTTTCGGCTTCCTGCTCCCTTGCTTGCCTCAGCCCAGCAATCAATGCCTCGTATTCTGCCTGATTATTTGACGTTGGGAAATTCAGCTGTAGTGAAAACTCTGTCGCTACTCTATCTGGATTCTCAATTATAATTCCGGTGCCACTTCCTTTCTTGTTGGATGACCCGTCCACATACAACGTCCACCAATTTCCTGTTCCTGGGGCGTTAGGAGTCAGTTCTCGCACGAAATCCGCTAGTGCCTGGGATTTGATTGCGTGCCGGGCCTCGAATTTTAGGTCAAATTCGGACAACTGAACTGCCCAATTCGTCATTCTTCCGGCTAGATCAGGATTGTGAAGCACCTGTCTGATAGGTTGATCTGTTCGAATTATAATGGTGTGACTTTGGAAATATGGTCGTAATTTCTTGGCGGCTACAATCAATGTGAATACTACTTTTTCTTACTTTTGATACCATAACTCGGAGTCGCGTAAGGCTCGACTTACGAAGTATACTGTTTTCTGTATTTTCTCAACTTCTCGTACCAGTACTGCGCTAATGGCCTCCACACCCACCGATAAGTACATCACCAAAATTTCTCCTGGCTCTGGCCTTGATAAAACTGGTGGACTTGCTAGGGATTTCTTCATGTTGGCGAACGCGGCTTCGCATTCCGAGTTCCACTGTATTATAGCTTGTTTCTTCAACATTTTAAAAAATGGGAGGGCTTTTTCTGCCGACTTTGGCATGAAACGCGTCAGCGCGGCTACCTTTCCAGTCAGCTGCTGTATTTCCTTCTTGCTAGTCGGAAAGTGCATGTCCAGCACAGCGCGACATTTATCTGGATTGGCTTCTATCCCTCTGTGCGTCAGCATAAAGCCCAAGAATTTGCTGGCCCCGACTCTGAAGGTGCACTTTAAGGGATTTAACCGTATATTAAATTTTCGTAACCGGCCAAATGTCTCTTCAAGATCTTTGACATGCTTATTGATTTCCGTAGTTTTGACTATCATGTCATCGATATATACTTCGATGTTACGTCCGAGCTGCGGTTCAAACACCCTGTTCATCATCCTTTGATATGTGGCCCCCGCATTTTTTAACCCAAATGGCATTACATTGTAACAGTAATTGGCTTTGTCGCCGATGAATGCTGTTTTCTCCTGATCCTCCGAATGCATTGCGATTTGGTTGTATCCGGAAAAAGTGTCCATAAAGGACAGGATTTTGTATCCGGATGAATTGTCTACCAGCTGGTCTATGTTCGGCATGGGATATGCATCCTTAGGACAGGTCTTATTCAAATCTGTGTAGTCCGTACATACTCTCCATTTCCCATTTGGTTTGTGGACCATCACCACGTTTGAGAGCCATGTAGTATATTGTACTTCCCGTATGAACCCAGCCTGTAGCAATTCTTCAATATGAGTCCGCAACACCTGCGTTCTCTCGGGTCCAAACTTACGCTTCTTTTGTTCCACTCGTTTCGATCCCGGATATATAGATAACTTGTGGCAACAGAAACCGGGATCTATTTCGACTATCTTCGAAGCCTTCCATGCGAAGACATCACGGTTTTTCTTTAAGCATTGAACCAACATTTGTTTTAGCATGGGCTCCATTGCTCGCCCAATATTGGTAACGTGGTCGGCTTGTTCTCCTATTTGAATCTGCTCCACCTGTTCTACCGGCTCCAGCCTCCATTCGTCTGGTGCTTCCCGCATGTCGAGCTCCACTAAGTTTACTGAGCGTGTCCTGTTGTTATCTTCTTTGACTTCCCGAATTTTCTGGATCCTATTCGGATCCCGAAATGTTGATAGGGATCTATTTTCGCTTTCTCGGACTGTATCGTAGTAGCACTGCCGAGAATCTTTCTGGTCGCCACATATTGTCACCACCTGTCCATTTCCGCCTACAAACTTGAGCTTCTGATGCTTCGTGGACATTAGGATGTCCCATCTGTGAATAGTGGGTCTTCCCAAAATCATATTATATTGGGAAGGGAAATCTGCCACCACAAATTTCACTCTTTCTGTTTTGAAAGCCTCTCTTGTTCCCAGGGTTAATCGTAAGTGGATTGATCCTTTTACATTCATATTTCCACCATTGAATCCGATTAGCATAGTTTTACATGGCTCCAGATCTTCTATGTCCAGGTTCATATTTTTGAATGCGTGCCATAAAATTATATCGGCAGAACTTCCATTGTCTACAAACATCTTTTTAACCCGACAGTTGCCGACGGTTCCGGTGATAACCAATCCATCCTCGTGTCCGGGTACTACCCCTTCCATGTCTCGTTTCGTGAAATACAGGAGTGAGGGTTCCTTTTCGCCGGCCCGTTCTTTAAATTGTGGCTCGGATTGACAATACTTCTTTCAAATATTTCTTTCTCTGACTGGCGGTATCGCCCCCGCCCCCCGTTGCCCCGAAAATCGTGTTGCACTCGAATTCGGGTTCCGGGAACGTGTCATCTTCTTCTCGTGCTTTCTTTCTCTCGTTTCTCCTGTCGGGTTGTGACTCGTCTCCTTTGCGCTTATTTTTTCTTCTCTGTGTTTTGATCACGTACTGTCTTAGTCTTCCTTCTCGGATAAACTTCTCAATAGCATCTCGTAGATCCCAACACTGGTCGGTGGTGTGTCCTGGTCCGTCATGAAATTCACAAAACCGCGACTTATCAAGTCCCATCTTGTTAAAGACAGGACGAGGTCGCTCTAGTTTCTTCATCTACGTAAGCGCTACCTCCTTCCAAATCTGTGAGCAGGAAAGGTTTAGTGGGGTATATTTGTCGTACTTATTCTCGTACCTCCCCGGCCTGAATTTTGCATCATTATTTCGAGGGCGATTTTCTGAATGCCCCCTGTTTTTTGGGGGCAGACTCCTTCTATCTCATCGCTCCTTCTCACGTTCTGGATTGTTAGCTACCTCCATCTGCTCCAGTTCTAGATATTTCTTTGCGCGGGCACGAAATTCCATTAGAGACTTCACTGGATCTTTATAAATGGACTTGGCAAATCTCGACGAACCATTCAATCCGGCAAATATCAGGTATACATGTACTTTTTCCTCCAGGCCATGCACCTGCAATGCAACCTCTTTGAATCTATCTAGGTAGCTCTGCAGCGTCTCGCCAGGTAACTGTCTGACTTTACCCAGAGTGAACTCGGACTTTGGCTGCTTCTTGCTAGTTGCAAAATTTAATAAAAATTTTTGTCCGAAGTCTTCAAAATTTTTAATCGACCTTGGTGGCAAGGTATGAAACCACGTCTGCGCCGGGCCCGTTAATGTAGTGACAAAAATCCTTGATATAATGGGCTCATCAATGCCCCGGACACACATCTGTAAGTCGAACTCGTCAATGTGCACTTGGGGATCCTGTGTCCCATCATACTTTGACAGAAATGACCCATCAAAGTCATCCAGATACCGAGCATTCACGATTTCGTCCACAAATGGACTATTGTTCTGTTGACCCCGGCTATATCTCCGACGATAAATGGGTCCTTCCTTCCCACGCGAAGCTGACGCGCCTGTCTTATCATATTCAATCAATTTTTGATGGTGTTGCGGGGGCTCCATGTCATCGACTCGGCGTGTGGGGTTTGCATCAATCTCTACTCACGTGCGCAGGCCCTCATGGTCATCTATTCGACTAGGCGGGATCTCGTTCCTGTTGCCCCCACATACTCGGGTTTGGTCTCGAGATTGGTCTTCTTTTCTCGCCTGTTCTCCCTCGTGCTCGACATTCCTTAGCTGATTCAAATGCACCCTCAAATCTTGTATTGAGGGTGGCGCTTCCTCTTCATGATTCGAGACATGTACCCGTTCCACTATCCTTTGTATCTTTTGTTCCAACTGTACCATCCGTTGCATCTCGGTACGTCTCCATTCCTCGTTTCGTTCCTCCATCTGACGCGTAATGATTTGGATATCCTCCTGCCTCTGAAGAGTTTGTCTTCTCTCCATACTCTCAATCCGGCTCAAAATTGAATTAAGTGCATTGCTGACGAACTGTCCTCCTAACTCCTCCTCCTGCACCATTCTTCTCGGCGGAACGTCCCTCCGTTGATCAGTCTAGGATGGAGAAGAAGCTGCGTCAGAAACGGCTTCTGTGATGTGCACCTGTTCACGCAGCGCCACGTTCCAAGTCTCCGGTATGAGCATTTCTCGGTTCGGCATCTCTGAGCATGGTACAGATTGGCTGTTTCTCGTATTCACCATTGCTGAATCGTGGGAATCAAACTTTATCGTTCCCACAGACGGCGCCAATGTTCTGGATGTTTCCCAGAACACAAATGTACAGCACAGTAATGCTGTGTGATTGCTGTTTGATCGGTTCCAACTCCACTACTTCAAGAATATCAATGGAAGATGATACCTCAAAGCAGACGATCATAGAGAAATACACCAATGGATGTGGGGTGTGTGCTCTGTGTAATTGAAAGAGAGAGTTGGAATGTGTGTACCTTACTGCTGCCAATACAAGTATTTATAGGCATGTTACCTTGCAGTTATCATACGAACTGCTTCCGAGATTTCCGGCCTCAATCCACACGTTGCCAACTGCCCCTATGGACTGAGTCAAATTCTCGTTCTGAGACTTGGACAAATAATACTTCAACTCTAATTGGGCCTACAATTAGGCCCAACTCTTTCTTCCGTAACACAAATAAAAAGAAAATGAATAAGTGAAATTTAATAAAATAAATTGTTGTACAATTTCTCTCCTAAACATTAATTTTGAAAAATATATTAAACTTTTATAATTTCCAATGCATAATTGCTATTAGTCCTCCACGTAAAAATCATTTTCAAACTACATAATTTGAAGGACGGATAACCATATACACTGATAAGAGGTGTAATATATTAGCAATGTATGGCACTAACTTCCTTTAGGAGAAAAAAAGGAAAAAAATAATGAACTGATCAGTCAAACAAAGCAACTTGTGTTTATCTTATGCTAATTTATTGTTTTATTTTTTCATATAGCAGTATATGTGAACACTTTTCCTTTTAATATATTCCATTAATATTTATTAATTTTTTTAATTTGTATCATTTTATATCACGTAACATATTTGAATAATTATGTATGAACACTTCCACCAAATATGCCATTAACTCTTAATTTTTTTTTCTCTTTTCTTGTCACATTTATTACCTGAGTCTATAATTCTCTCTCTTTTATCACTTTCTTTTTCTAGATATATATACTTTTTCTAAGACTAGTTATATACTAACATATGAGTATTCATATGAATCATTTTAATTTCCATCACAGTCATGCTTCTCTTCTTTTTCTTTTTTTCTCTCTGCCTGGCCCATTGATTCAATGGAAATGGCATGAAAGGATCGGCATCTAGTCGACAAAAATCATGTTGTGTTTCATCTCTTTCCTTGCTTGGTATCCTCTTACATACATGAAGGAAAGGAATAAATATTACATATTTGCATATGAATCTCATCTATTTTTGGATTCGTCAGATTTGAGAAGAAAGAAGAAAAGTAACTTTTTCTTATACAAATTAATAAAATACTCTTATTTGTGCTTGTTGTAGTTTAAGTGTGAATATTTCACATTAGATAAAAATAAATAATTCATATAAGTAAAAATATCCATAAATTTAATGTCTAAAGATTTTTGGTTGTGTAATATTTACTTATATAATTTGTCTCATGAATATTAGTTGGAACATCTCCTGAAATTATATCCCTTCATATTCCATATATTTAGTACTATATTTACTATTTGGTCTTTTTTAATATATATATATATATATATATATATATATATATAAAGTAAACTTCACTTGAATCATTAAGAGGTGACAAATCAAAATTTAACTTCACGATAATCATTTCAACATTTTTGAGTCATCAAATAGAAACTTTAAAGTAGTCATGCATTGATATAATTCAATGTAATCTAACAATATTAATGGATGATTATTCATTTTTAAAATTAGTTATATATATATATATATATATATATATATATATATTATAAAAGATAATTATAATTGAATGTCTTTTGATTTATTATTTTTATTAAATAGAATATAGAAACTATTAAAATACTACTATAAAATAGTAGTCGTTCTCTATTCTCTATTGGTATTGCTCTACTACACTGACTTCTCTGGTACAATGAACTTTAATAAATGAAAGTGTTCAATTTATGATACTATGAAATTAATCAATTCAAGTCTTTAATAATATCTCATAATTACAATTAATATCTTTAAAATCATTAAAAAAATATTTTTAAATAATTAAAAATTATATCTATTTAATAAAAAACACAGTATTACAATAAATTTAAAATAAATTTTCATTTTGATAATAAGTACATTTAAAAATTAATACATATTAACATTATATCAATGAAAAATAAAATAACCAGACAAATTTTAATAATTATATAATATTATATTCATATTTATTATTTTTAGATTCTTTGTCAATTTATACTTTTCATATAAAATAAATGTTTGATCATGTTTTTCCCCCTTATTTCATATTGATTATGTGAGAAAAATTATATAAGTGTGAAATTTACACACACTATTATTATGATTATTTGTTCTTATGATTATGTGTTATAAACGAGACTCATATCTTTAATGGTTTTAGAATTAAGTTAATTATTTTATATTTTTCTCTTTTATTTAAATGTTAATAAATATGAAATATATAGTTTATAAGAAAATATTTAATAAGTTACTATAATAAACTATAATATTTGTATATTTTATTTTATAATGATAGTCTCATGAAAAAATTATAATTGACATGCTTAATTTTAAAAAAATACACATAATACTCAAAAAATTCCACTTATAATTAATTGTTTATAATAAATTATAAAATGAAAACAATTTTATTTTATTTAAATATTTTATGACACATGATTTTAAAAAAAATAATTTTAATAATTATAAATTTATATTTACTATTTTCTCTTAAACTTTTCCTATCACAATTAACTTGGGTTAAATGTGATATTGATGATGATTTCTATCTTGTATGTTTCATATAGATGTTACATCATTGTTATTACTTGGAGAAATAACAAATCATGATAAATTTCAATAGACTTACTAATTTTGAAGGTAATATTTGCTCAATTAAAAATAAAATTAATATTTTACTCAATTTTAATTTAATTATATTTAATATGTTACTAAATATTTTTAAAAAATTATAATTTAATCCAACCCTTGCATCACCCAAATGTGATTTTGATAGGTGATGCTAGAAGTTGTTTTGATATGTGATTTTTATCTTTTTATCTTTTTGAGGCTTACACCCTCCTATTAAACAACGGAAAGGTAGCTTATTGTAGTGCCTTTAGAAGAAGTGTTAGTGGTGAGTAGGGGATGATGGGCAAACCTCCTCCTGGTGTGGGATGTGATGTAGAACTTTTTGGTTGTTAATTTATAGCAGCTACACATCCAACAACTCATATCTTTTTGAGAGATGTCATTAGACACTAGAAAAGATAATAATCATCCTACCAAGTAAAAAGATTGACGTTGAGTTTTCTTTAAAACATTTATTTAATATAATATTTTATAATTTATTGTCTTTGCAAATTACCCTTTTTCACACAATTAACAATTATATTGTATCACACCCCTTCATTTTCATGCATGTATTTGGGGATTGGAAGACACGAGGTGGATTGCAATGCTGGCACCATTGAAACACATTAATTAGTTATCAAACAATATTATATTCTCAACATTGTAAGTCAAATCCCTCTTAACCTCAAGCTCATACTTTATAGAAGCAAATAACACAAGTGGGGTTGAATTGTGTTTTTAGAAATTTCAAATTTTTCTTAAGATTGAAAAAACGTTTATCATATGATGAAATAAATAGTATAAAAAGATCTAAAACAAATTCAAAATCCTTTGTAAGTTAAACAAGAAAGTACACAAATAATTTATACTAGTTCGTCTTAACCTCAAAACTATGTTAAGTTCTTCCACTGACTTATCAAAGTTACAATTATTGTTCACTATCACTTCTGGCTCTTAAACTTGCAAGCTCTACTTCAAGCTTGACTTAAAGCCAATATTTATTGTCCTAACAAGCCACTGCTGGCTCTAAACAAATTAACTAGATTTGTTGGAAGATTGCACACCGACTAAAATGTATAATTATCTTAAAGATGGATATATCACTTAGCATTTTTAGTCTTTTCTCTCAATGTATACAAGGTGTTTTGAGAACTTTGTATCTTTATAAGAATTTACAAAAGCTTTACATGAAAGAATGATTCACATATATGATTCGTGTCTTGTTTCTTCAAAGCTTCTTCTATATATAGTCTTCATCTCCAAGTATTCGTTGTCTCTCCGCATTAGATTTTTCACTTTGTTCTTTGTCTAAAGTCTTGAGTCCATTGAAACATTTAATGCTTTCATTAAATGCACATCCTTTCTTAATACAAAGTCCATGCTGATAGGATAACAGGACTTGTACTTCAGCAGGGAAGTCACTTCTTTCATCATAGCATGTCTGCAATAGTAGAACGCATCTTTTGATGATGATCAGTGTTTTCCAAACTGTGGTCTTCATTGATTCTTCATAGGACTTTGATATATCCTAGGAGAATGTTTTATGCATGAAAGAATCTCAGACGTAGAGTATTAAATGAAAGTCTTAAATGCACTACCTAAATGCTATATCAAATCGTCTTATCAATACATCATTTGAAAACTTCAAACGCACAGAGACAAATCATGATCTGATAGCATATCAGATGCAACTTTTATCATTTGTATTTATTTGCATCTAATCAAAATAATTAGGAGTCTTGATTTGTCTTTAAGACATAAATGTCTTTTTGACTTAACAACAAGCTCCAAACAAACACAAATGTAAAAGATGAATACATATATATGATATATATATATATATATATAATGGTAGTTTAAGTGCAATGTCATTCTTATAAGATGCAATATAAGAAAATATAAAACATCAAGCATCATAAGAGTTTGAGATAAAGTCCTTTCATAAGAAAACTCTCATTTTATTCATCAGAAGCATATTACATAGATAATATATGAATAAGAAAAGCATAAGATTTTAAAGATTTAAGATAAATCTCCCACTCAGATGATGCGTCCCCTTGCTTGTGCATCTTCTACTTTGGCTGCATTCTTCATCTTTTTACTTTTTCTCCCCTTTTTGTTTAACAACTTTTTTTCCTTCTCAAGCTTACGAAAAAACTCATCTCTAGATTCATCATTAGATGAATTGTCAAAGAGAGCATCAACACATTTCTTGAAATCTCCAAGGACTTTCCATCCTTTGGCTTCTCTTTCAGCATGAGCCCCATCATGAAGAGCTTCAGTAAGTGCCTCCATTGTTTTGAGTGAAAACAGTATGAACGACACACAAGAACCAATAGAGGGGTGAATTGGTTGATCTTGGACAATTAAAAATTCTTAAACAATCAAAGTTAACAAGATCGTATCACAAAACAATCCAAGTAAGCTTTCAACCAATCAAACACCACTACTCAAAGAGTGCAATCAAAACTTTTTCTATTGTTTGTGAAATGCAGCACAAATGAATGACAAATAATAATAGCAAGAAAAGATAAAGATCAAGTATTCAATACAAGGATTTATACTAGTTCACTTCTCAACCTAGAGAAGCTACATCCAATTCTTCTAACCAGCAAGTTAGAGTTCCACTAATAACAATCTGTTTCTCACAAGCTTTTTACAACCACTCTCAATCACACCTAGATCAAGAACGAGATCTCTAACTCACTTAGAATCTCTGTGATCAAGACATAGAGAAAACATATCTCTACTCTTACCTCTAGAAACACCTATTCTAGAAAATCCTTAACAAAAACTATTGTTATAGCTACACATAAAAAGAAATTCAAAAGATCTTGCAAACAAGTTTATGAAAGAAAATCACCTGATGATCCAGTAATGATATATGAAAAAGATTACCAAACTTGAATATGTAAAATATAGGAACACTTCACACTTAACCAAGAGGGGGGTGAATTGGTTAGGCTTGGTAAATTAAAAAATTTCTTAGACAAAATCAGAGTTTCCCTTAGGATCTTTATCTTTTGAAACCAAGAAACCTTATTCAATCAAATGCTCAGCCCAAAGTATTCAATAGCTCAAAATAGAATTGATAAACAAGGCAACACAATCAAGATGAACAAAATATAATCAAGATAGAGATAAGAATAAAAACACAAGATTTATACTGGTTCACTTCAAACACTATGAAGCTACATCCAGTTTTCTTCCACTCAACACTAGAATGGAGTTCCACTATTATAAAAATATTCTTATAGGCTTTTACAAGAACCTCCCCTTTATCAACCCTAGATAAAGAACTGAAATCTAAAACCCTATTAGACTTCTAAGGAGAAAGATCCAGAGAACACTACTCTGATCTTTAAGCTAGAGAATCCTTCTCTAGTCCCAAGCTTTAAGAATCAAAATTACAATAGCCAATTTAATACAAATTCAGAAAAGTATTACAACCACTGAGTTAAGGAAAGAAATCACCTAATGATCCAATGAATGATATGCAAATGAATGAATATACCGAGTTGAATAATGAAAACAAACTCAGAATATCTCTTTCCTTAACCTTTGAAAAGAATCTTCTTGCTTCAAGAATCACTTAACAACCCATAAGTGTTTTAGTGTAAGCAAGAACTCATAGAATCCAGAAAATCACTAAGAATGTGTTTAGAAAGCTTATGTAGGCTCAGAATACGAATTGATCAAGTTACAAAACCAGCTGAGTAAGGGTTCTATTTATAACAAACTTTTGTAACTGTCAGTAATCGATTAAACGCGCCCAATAATCGATTATTTCACTTATGTAATCAATTAAATTAACCATGTAATCGATTAAAGTGTTCTACAAAAATCTGGATATGGGCAACGAACAAAATAATCGATTAGTCCATCTTGTAATCGATTAAGATAGGAAGCTTTATAAACTTGAAATACACTGTGTAATCGATTATGGATTCTGGTAATCGATTAAGACAGGAAGCTTCATAAACTTGAAATGCATTATGTAATCGATTACGGATTCTGGTAATCGATTAAACTAGGAAGCTTCAGAAATCATATTGGACTATGTAATCGATTACTACATTTGGTAATCGATTAATGCAGCAAAACATGTTAAGCACAGACATATGATGTAATCGATTATTAACCTTGGTAATCGATTAAGACAGGAAGGTGATTTTTTCTGTTTAGCGTATGTAATCGATTACAGTCTGTTGGTAATCGCTTAAAATGTTCATCAAGGCAGTTTATATGTAAACGTAGGTAAGATAATCGATTAATCCGATACGTAATCGATTACATTGTTCTTGAAAAGTTTTCCAGAATAACTAAGAACAAAATAATCAATTCTTACCTTAATGTAATCGATTAAATCAGTAGAAAACTTATTTTTCCAAAAACCTTTGATTTAATTCAAAAACTTAAACAATTTATCAAAGCCTTGTGAATTCTATTACTCAAACTAATTGACTTAATGAATGATGTGAATGCAATGCACTTGGATCACCAGAAATGCTTCTTCCTTTTACATTTAATCACAAATTAATCTTCAAGGCTTCAAGGCATGTTGAAAGCTAAAAACTAAGCTTGATTCTTTACCCATTCTTCAAATGACTCCTTTGAAACCAACAGAATCAAAGGTGAAAGAAACAAATTTAGAACTTTCCTTGCAAAACTTCTTTTGAAACTTGTCCAAAAAGAAATCCTCTTTAGAAATCTTGAAGCTTGAGGATTTGTGGGTCTAACACAGTTTAGCACTTGGAATCTTTTCTTACTACAAAAAGCTTATGAAAATACTTTGATAATTCATTGTTTTTTTTTTCAAAACACCCAACAACTATTTACAGAAATCAATTTGCAACTGTCACTAATCGATTCATAACTCTTTTAATCAATTAAAGTGTTCTTGAACTTTCTGGAAAAGATTTATGAGCAATGTAATGGATTAATTCGCAATGTAATTGATTATCATAGGAAATCTTTGTTTTAAACATGCACCAAGTAATCGATTATAACAATATCGTAATCGATTATCACAGGAAGACTTTTATGTGATTTTGTGTAGTGTAATCGATTACCATACTGTTGTAATCGATTAAAGTTTTCTTGAAAGCTTAAGTAATGGATTACCATTTGCTGGTAATCGATTAAACTAGTGAGAAATTATTTTTCCAAAAACTTAAACATTGAACACTTGGCTTTAAATGCAATCATGAAAACCTTATGTTTCATAAAACTTTTTTTCACAAAACTTATGCTTTTATGAAAACATGAATGCAAAACCATGAATTAGCTTTATGAAATGGATCATAGGAAGTCTCACTTAGATATACACAAATTACAACTACCAATCAATTGATTTGGCATGTAAAAAGCCTAAATACTTTGTTGCATAAGTGACTCAGCTTCTTGATTCTCTTGAGCTTCCCCTGACTCTAACAATCTCCCCCTTTTTGGCTTTGATCATGCCAAACTTCAATTGAACATGTTGAACCTTAGTGTTCTTCTTAGGAGAGAGTTTCTAGGAGCTTTTACTTGAAACCTGAAAAGAATAATAAGCCTCTTTCCAAGCCTCTTTCCAAAACATGTTGAACATGTTCATTTTTCTCCCCCTTTTTGGCTTATCAAAGACAAAATATTCCAGCAATATATGAAATAAGCAAAGGAAGATTTAAACAACATAAAAGAAAATTTTATTCATAATTGAAGGTGCAGAACATGAAGGTTGAACATCAAAGATAATGGCTGAAAATAGAAAGAGACAGAGCAAAAGATTAGCTCAATTTTGCTAAGGAAGAGAGTGAATATTTGAATTTAGGTTTGTGAAATTTGAATTTATAGAGCATTTCAAGTTAAAAAATTTGAATTTTTGAAATATTGATAACAACTATCTCGAATTCCAAGAATGTCTCGATTCATTGAACCAGAATTTGAATTTGGAGATAAGATGTCAATTATTATTCATTGAAAATTGTGTAGATTTGCAGAAATGTCAAAAGTAATCGACTACAGAACCCTCGTAATCAATTATTCCAGGGCAAAGTGTGCCTCTGAACTTAGTGTAATTGATTAATATGAGGTTGTAATCGATTACTATAGAGAGTTTTTAATTTTGAAATAGCTCTTAAGCATTAAGTAATCGATTAACACACTATCGTAATCAACTACTCCAGAGAGTTCTCAACTTGAAATGCCTTTAAGCACCAAGTAATCGATTAATATGAGGTTGTAGTCGATTACTCCAGAGAGTTTTTAACTCTAAATTGTCTTAAAGTGTCATGTAATCGATTAATACGAAGGGGTAATCGATTACTCTAGAGAGTTTTTCACTCAAAATTGCCTCTAAGCATCAAATAATTGATTAATACGAAGGGTAATCGATTAAAATAGACAATTATGCATCATGAATAGTACTATTCATCAGCATTCGTATTTTAGCCAAATGTGATGTATTATGAATTGTAAGTTGAATTTCATGTAGTCATACACATCGTCAGCATGCTATCAGATATTAGATTCATCAAGAATTCCTAGCATGTTCCTAAGAGCATAGAATCTATCTCTAGCAAGGGTTTAGTAAAAATATCAACCAATTGATTGTTTGTATCAATAAACTCAATCGAACAATTACCCTTTTGAATGTGATCTCTGAGAAAGTGATGTCTGGTCTCTATATGCTTTGTCCTTGAGTGAATTATTAGATTCTTTGATAGGTTGTTAGCACTTGTTTTGTCACATAGCAAATGAATTTCTTTCAATTCAACACCAAAGTCTTGTAATTATTGCTTTAGCCACAACTTTAAGCACAACAACTCCCAGCTGCAATGTACTCTACCTCAGCTGTTGATAAAGCAACACAAGATTGTTTCTTGCAATGCCATGAGATTAGTGAACTTCCCAATAAATGACATGTTCCACTTGTGCTTTTCTTGTCTAATTTGCAGCCTGCAAAATCAGAATCTGAGTATTCAATTAAATATAGTAACGCACCTTTGGGATACCATAGACCAACTCTTGGAGTTGATTTAAGGTATTTGATGATTCTCTTGACAGTTGTGAGGTTTGATTCTTTAGGATTAGCTTGATATCTTGCACACAAGCACACACTTAACATTATATCTGGACGGCTTGCAGTCAAGTACAATAGTGACCCAATCATTCCTCTGTATTTTGACTCATCAACCTTCTTGCCTTTTTCATCTGAATCAAGGTAAGTTGTGGTTGTCATAGGGGTTGCAACATCCTTGCTTTTCTCCATGTCAAATTTCTTGATCAATTCATTGTAGTACTTTGTTTGGCTAAGACATGTCCCATTCTTCATTTGCTTCACTTGAAGTACAAGAAAGAATGTTAATTCTTCTATCATTTACATTTCAAATTCATTCTGCATAGAGATTGAGAATTCCTTGCACAAGGAATTGTTAGTTGAACCAAAAACAATATCATCAACATAAATTTGAACCAGTAAAATGTCGTTGGCATGAAGATTGGCTAAGTAAGAAGTTGCTCAATATTTCATACCAGGACCTAGGAGCTTGCTTTAATCCATAGAAGGCTTTCTTTAGTTGAAAACATTATTTGGATGTTTAAAATCAACAAAATCAGGAGGTTGATCAACAAAGATTTCCTCCTCTATATAACCATTTAGAAAAGCACTCTTTACATCCATTTGGAATAATTTGAAATCCATTAAACATGTAATGCAAACAGTAATCTAATGGCTTCCAACCTTGCTACATCGGTTTCTTCATAGTCAATGCCTTCCTCTTGGTTGTAATTCTTTGCAACCAATCTAGCTTTGTTTCTGACTATGATGCCACTTTAAGTTTGTTCCTAAAAACCCACTTGGTGCCAATTGGCTTATGAGAAGAAGGTCTAGGAACAAGTTCGCATACTTCATTTCTCTTGAATTGATTAAGTTCATCATGCATGACAAACATTCAATGTTCATCAAGTAATGCTTGATCAATGTTCTTAGGTTCAATTTGAGAAACAAAAGCCATATCACTACATAAAATTCCTGAGAGAAGATTTAGTAGATATTGTCTTAGTTACTTCACCAATTATGTTGTCAAGGGATCGATCTCTTGTTTTTATCCAGTCCTTAGGCTTTTGAGTAGGTGTTGACTGATCAATTTCTTCATTTGATTCATCCTTTTTCTTCTCATTTGATTCATTGATCTTGATATAATCTTCTATTGGACCTGCATCATTATTACAGCTCTTTTCCTCTTTTGACGAGTTAAATTCATCATAAATAACATGTATAGATTCTTCCATGTATAAGGTTCTTTCATTGAAAACTTTATATACTTTACTTTGTAATGAATATCCAAGAAAGATAGCTTCATCAGCCTTTGTATCAAACTTGCCAAGAGACTCATTTCCATTGTTTAAAACAAAACATTTACAACCAAAAGCTCTAAGGTGTGAAATGTTTGGTTTTCTACCTTTGTATAGTTCATAAGGAGTTTTCTTTAAAATAGGCCTTATGAGTAATCTATTTAAAGTGTAATAGACAGTACTCACTGCATCAACCCAAAAATGTGTTGGCAAATTTGTCTCATTAAGAAGAGTTCTTGCTCCTTCTTCAAGGGATCTATTTTTCCTCTCCACAATACCATTTTGTTGAGATGTTCTTGGAGCTGAAAAATTGTGGTTAATTCCATTTTCTTCACATAACTTTTCAAAATTGTCATTTTGGAATTCACCACCATGATCACTTCTTATTGAGATAACTTTGCAGCTTTTTTCATTTTGAACAACCTTGGCTAATTTTCTGAAAGCATTGAAAGCATCACTCTTGGATTTTAAAAATAAAGTTTGTGTGAATCTTGAGTAGTCATCAACTATTACAAGCTCATAGTAATTGCCTCCTAAGCTCATAGTTCTTGAAGGACCAAACAAATCCTTGTGAATCAATTCAAGAGGTCTTGAGGTGGAAACAAATTTTTTATTTTGAAAAGAGATCTTTGTTTGTTTCCCCTCTTGACAAACATCACAAAGTTTGTCCTTTTCAAACTTAAGTTTAGGTAAACCAATGACTAAACTTTTTCTAATAAGCTTGTTCATGTGATGCATGTTAATGTGACTATGTCTTTTATGCCACAACAATGATTCATCAATCTTACTTACTAGGCAGTTAATATTATGAATGAATGCATGTTCTATATAAAAAGCAAATAAATGTTTCCTTTTATTTTTCCTTTATGAATAACCTCACCAGATTGGCCATCACATATCAAGCAACAATTATCATTAAAGGATACCTTTAATCCTTTATCACACAGCTGGCTTATACTCAGATTGTATTTAGGCCTTCCACATAAAGTACATTTCTGATCTTGATTTTAAAGTTGTCACCAATATTGCATTCTCCTATTATCTTTCCTTTATTATTGTCTCCATAAGTGACAAATCCTTCACCCTTTAAAGTCAGATTTGTAAGCATGGACTTGTCATCCGTCATGTGTCTAGAGCATCCACTGTCTAAATACCACAATGATGCTTTAGCTCTGAGACACACCTGCAACATTCAAATCAAGTGGCAAAGGAAAGTACCCAATTAAGGGTTAGCTATTTTTCTCTTTTTCTCTGGAACCCATATGCAGTCTCCATTAGGCACATAGAACCTTCTAGCATAACACTTATGAGATGTGCGACCTTCCTTCATGTAGTAATGACATATAACAGATTTTGATCTTCTTTCAAGAATGAGTCATTTGGGTATGCTTTGTTTTTGAATTTTTTTTATTCATCTATTTTGGAGGTACAAACTTGGTGTTTTGAAAAGGTTTTGTTTGATGTTTGTAACCCAATCCAAATGTATCTCCAGCATACTTTTGCACACTTAGCATTTGATCTAAACTACATTTTCCTCTATAGAGCCTTTTCAAGATATCTACTAAGTAAGAATTTTTTGAAAGCAAAGACATATATTTTTCAGAATAACTCTTTTTAAAATCATCAAATTCTTTTTGTAAAGCTTTGTTTTCATTTACTTTTGAAGAGGAAGAAGCACAGACACACCCATTAGCTTTGTGGCTTGAAACAAGTTTCTCATTCTCTTCTTTCAAGTTACAAAGTTTAGCTTGCATTGAAGCAACGTTAGTGGTATGCCATCTAAGGTTACCTTTTAGCTTATTGTTGGAGATTGCAAGTTTTTGAGCCTCCTCATGCATTTCATAGAAAGCATCAACAAGTTGATCAAGATCAGGATTTACAGCACATGAGTCATCTTCATCAATTGTTGAAGTTAGGCAGACATTTGCTTCTTCATTTTCACTTGATGATTTAGAAGTTGTTGAGACCTCTTCTTCCCATGCAATGTAGGCTTTCTTTGATTTTCCCTCTTTCTTTGCTTTCTTTTCACCTAACTGCTTCTTCAAAAATATAAGACGTTCAGATTTAATGTGATCTTGCTTACCATATTCAAAGCAGTTGTAGTTGCTATTGTTGTTGTTGTCACTCCTTTTGTTGAACTTGGTGAACTTTCTGTTCTTGTTTTTCTTCATGAATTTGCTAAATCTTTTGACTATTAGGTTCAAATTCTCGTCACCCTCATCTTCACTTGAGTCATCATCTTTTTCAACATTTGAGGATGTATCTTTCAATGCAATACTCTTCTGTTTTTTGTCTGGATCTTCTGCATCTGTTAATTGAGACATTTCTAACTCATACTCAAATAACTTACCGAATAGTGCATCCATAGACATCTTTGATAGATCTTTAGATTCCTTGATCGCTGTCACCTTTGGTTGCCATGGTCTTGTTAAGCATTTTAAGATCTTGATGTTTAATTCCTCAGCAACCAAGAAGATGATTAACAATGTGTGTGAATCTGGTTTGGAGTTGAGAGATGTTTTCAATTGTGTTCATCTTGAACATCTCATACTCATGAATCAAGGCATGTTTCCTTGATCTTCTAACTTCATATGTGCCTTCATGAATAATTTCTAGCATTTCTCGCATCTCCTTAGCACTCTTGCACCTAACAATCCTGAAAAATTCATCAAGTGTTTGGTTTATTTCTCAAGACAAAAGATGGTGTCTTAAGGTTAGGTAAGGTTGCAACAATGGAGGAGAGAAGATGATGGAGAAGAAACAAAAACAAGAACTTTGGTTCTTGAAAGAGCATTAGCACATAACATAAGAGTAGAGTGTTATTTACTCTTGGAGCCTATTATCTTGTAATCTTATTAGGATCAGAATCCTAACTCAATCACTCAAAATCAGCCCAAGGATCTATAAATTCAAAATTCAACTTTTCATCATCATATCCCTTGGTTGTTGCTTTATCTATTTTATTTAAATTAGTAATTCAAATAAAAAGTTGTTGAAAGAAAAATTATCCAATCTTTATTGAATATAGTTTTGGATAATTCACAATTATCCTTACAACCTAACCTCTTGAATTCAAAATTCAAATTTAAATTTAAATTCAAATTCAAATTCAAATTCAATTTATGTCCTAGTTCATAATTTAAATTTAAATTTGAATTCCAAATTCAAATTCAAATTTTGAATTTACCCAAAAATCAATTTGGACAAGTCAACTTCTTGACTTACTATGAATCATGGCCCAAGACCCTATTGGGCCTTTTACCACATTTGGGCCTATTAGTGTAGAAACTAATTTCTCACTAATAGTCCAAATGGAGTGTATGCTTTAGTTGGACTTGGAGTCAAACTCCAACCCAATAACTGAAAATATAATGAACACATATGCAAATAACCAAGAGAGGGGGGAGGGGTTGAATTGGTTTTTCCTCAGAGTTTTGAAAAATTTCCTTTCGAAAATGTAACAGCAGAAGACTTTCAAGAAGGATCGTATATTTTAAAACAACAAAAAAAAAAAAAATTTCTTCACCAATCAAATCTCTCTTATGCTTTGACCAATCCTGTGATATGAACAAAACTAATACTTTAAGAATATTATGAACATAAACAGAAATATTAAATCACACAAGATTTATACTAGTTCACCTCTCAACCCCGGAGGCTACATCTAGTTTTCTTCTAACCAAATCTTGGTCAGAGTTCCACTATAACAAATATAAGTTCTTTACAAGCTTACAATGATCTCTTTTACCCTTCCTAGGTAAAATTCAAAATCTATACCTTATAGACTTTTCAAAAGATCTAGAACCAGAGATCCATTCTCTGTTCTACCCTCTAAAAACCCTTCTAGAAAAAGCTTTAAAGATTACAATTTGTTATATGAACATTCAACACACATACAACACAAATATCAAACAAAATAACCAAGCTTAAAGTTCAAGAAAGATATCACCTCTTAATCCTCAGTAAATTCAATGAAATGAATGATCTAACCATACTGAGAATGTATGCAAATACTCTTTCTTGATGACTTCTTTAACCAGAAAGCTTGAACAACTCTTTACATCATGTGAATAATGACTAACATATCATGCAACACTCCATGACACTTAGCATCTTTGATTTTCTCTTCTCCCTCTTGCCTTTGTGTTTTAAGAACTCTTGAAAGTGTTTTTCTCAAGGCTTGTATGAATATTTCACAAAATACTTGTTATTGAAACTCAGTCCTAGCTGTTCTATTTATAAAAAAACAGACTTAACTAAATGTAATCAATTATCTCGTCAAAGTAATCGATTATTTTTATTGATGTAATTGATTATTTTAACCAGATAATCGATTAAAGTGTTCATCAGAAATATGGAAATTTGTCAAGAACAAAACAATCAATTAAGTCATCTTGTAATCGATTATTCTAGATGACTTGAGTTTTCTAATACACATGTGTAATCGATTAAATTCCCAAATAATCGATTAACACAGTCAATGTTAAAAACACATCAATGCATATTTAATCGATTAAGAATATCTGGTAATCGATTAAATAAGATGAAAATGCTTTTATAAAATATGCAGAGACTCAGATAATTGATTATTCCGTGAAGTAATCGATTATCACAGACAAAGTCTATTTCAGTGTTAAGCACATTTAACCGATTACAAATCAATGGTAATTAATTAAAATGTTCATAAGGTAATATGCAGTCTGAAACACATGCATTTAATCGATTATAACATATATGTAATCGATTAAATCAGTGAAAAATAATTTTTATAAAAATCTAATTGCCTTTATGAGTTTATATCTAAATACTTATTACCATATGATTAAACATGATTAAATGTATGTATGAATGCATGAATTAATCAAGGTTAGTGAGGATTATGAAGCTTTAACCACTTGAACCAAGCTTAAGCAAGAAATTACAAATGCCATCAATTGAGTGGGCATGTAAAACATCAAAACTTGCATTCTTCATTCTTCTTGATTCCATATCTTCATCTTCCTCATAGCTAACAATAACATCTCTAGTCTTGAAAAAGCCCAATAACTATTATTTGTCCAAACTTGCTAGTTATAAGCAATCAAGAACAACCTTTTGTGTGACCCATTAGCCCAATTAATCACTGACATAAATGAACTTGGACTAGTTAAACTCCTTTAATGGGCCCAATTCATTTAATGGCCACATAAGACACTAGCAATGCTCTGCGGCCCCAGAACTAATATAGTTGATCAAGTGATACCTTTCTGATTTGGATACCGTGTTGACACCATCCCTTATATCATCATTCACATTTAGTCGAGAGCAAGAATAAAGTATCATCTCTCTTAGTTGACTAAATATAGTTTTTCACAGAACTAAGAATCTTCTTCTATTGACTCTAAGATGAATCATGACTCCTCATGATCTCTTACTATGCATAGATTCCCAAGTCAACTACAAGTCATCCAAGTCCTACCGGTCTTGTGAATGACTAATCCCTTATAGGGACTATGAGTCCTTTCGACATGTCCCTCTTTACTCTTGTATTCAAGTAATACTCAAGAGTACATTGTTCTCCCCATTTTCATGCAGATAGAGTTGTACAACCAAAGTATAACCCTAGGACATAGTGTTCGATGACATCCTCAAGTCTAGGATGATCCGCACTACCAATCGATGAAAAACTTTACAAATCCAATGATACTTTAAAGAATCCTTGTGGAGTCTCTCGGCGAGTCAATTTGATGCCATTTGTTCTCCAACAGATCCACCTATAACATCAGGTAAGGCATCATCATGCCTGTATTCCATGAGGTCCCTACCTTGTATCTCTATACAAGTAGAAGATGTGGTACTAGTCCTTTTTGAGATCACCAATGCCCTTTCTTGGTGATTCAAGACTAGGAACTCATTTTAGGTAATAAATATTTAGTGTCCTCGAGTCCTCACGATCATGATCCTTATCATTGATCATCGAGAGAACACCTGTTCTATTCCTAGGGCCTTTATCTTTAAACACATATTACTATAAAATATAGGCGAGACATAAATACGTTAAAGATAAAGTTTGCTCAAATTTATTAACCATGAAATACTAAATAGCAAGAGGTGTTCATCTAATGAAACAAATTGTCTCTAGGACACCTACATACTAACAGGAACTTAGTTCCAGAGTGTGCAAGACATAAAAACTGAGAGCCTATCATGAAAGGCAGATGCATGTTTAGTCATTGCGGTCGTCTGAAGGAAGCTTACCTTCCCCTGATTTCTTCTTTGTACTGGTTGAGGCACAGACAAAACTATGGGCCATAGTCTGAGAATTCCCATTCTAAGAAGGTTAGACTTAGCTCAGGATCTTCAAGGTAGATGTCTTCTGTGTATAAGGATTCTTGAGATTTAGCACGATTCTAGGGAATTACTATGTTGAAGGTAGCCATCAGACCGAGAAGTTGTTGTAGGTCTAGAGGAGTGGAGAAAGGAATTTCATCTAAGGCAGCCTCTCTGCTTCTCCAGACTGTAGCACTTGGTGGGTAGACCTTCCTCTTAGATGGTTTGTGTTCAAAGATAATGTTGTTGAGGTTTGGAAGAGAGGAATTCCTTGAGGGAAATTCCCTTGTGTGACTTGCTCTTCCAATGTAATTGGACAGAGCATGGAACTCTTCTTCTTGCAAGGTCTTAGAAGATGAATAAGAGAAGGGACCAATCCTTGGCACAAAAGGCATTAGAGAGAACCATAGGGGTTTCTGGGGTTTTTTGGGGAATGTGGAAGGGATTTTGTTGTTGGGTTTGTATCTCTAGGATTCGGTGGAGATTTGGAGGGGTTGGGCTCCACACTGGTTTGGCGGGCACAAAGAGAGCCAGTCAAGAGCAACAATGACAAGTGACAATGACAGACATAGGGGCTTGAGGTGTAGTCGTAAGGGTTTGAGAGAAGAGAATTTGAGAGAGAGGGAGGGTTTACAAATCGTGACCTCGACAGATAAAGAAAGAGATATGTATTCGAAAACTCAACATCAATTTCTAAAAAACCTATGTTGACTGAGCAGACACAACATTGATTTTAAAAAATCTGATATTGAAATGAGAATCTTAACATCAGTTTTTAAAAAACCAATGTTACATGACTATTTACAACATCGGTTTTTATAAAACCAATATTAAGATTCTCATTTCAACATCGATTTTTTAGAAACTTATGTTAACGATGACTTTATATTTACAAAAATTCCACCACACATTTTGTATCATCGATTTTGACAAATCCTCTTTTTCTAGTCGTGTGACATCTTTCACTTGTGCTTTTTCATTCTATTCTATCTCCTGCATAGGCTGCATCATAGTATCTTATTAACCTAAAATCTTGATTCTTCTTACAAAACAAGCATTGGTTAGTGATACCCACTAGATATTGTAAGATCCTTTTTACAACTTTTAGGTGTTATTCTCCAAGATCATACAGAAATCTAGCACAAAGACATAAACTACGCATAATATCAAGTCTACTTGAGGTTAGATAAGAAAAGATCCAATTATACTTCTCTAGATCGTCTGACCTACTGGTTTACCTGATTCGTCTTTGCTCAGAGTATTGGAACCATGCATAGGGGTTTTTATAGGCTTAGGATCTTCCATTTTAAACTTCTTTAGAAGTTCCTTGGTGTATTTTTGTTGGTGGATGTAGATTCATTTGCTATCTTGCTTGATCTGAAGCCCCATAAAGAACTTAAGTTCTCCCATCATGCTCATTTCAAACCCACTCTTCCTAAGATCAGAGAAGTCCTTGCACAGAGATTCATTAGTAGCTCCGAATATAATATCAACAACATATATCTGAACTACAATGAAATCCTTACCAACTTATCTTCTAAAGAAGAAAATGAAAAACTTGTTTCAAGTTACAAAATGAATGGATGTGTATGTGCTTCTTTTCTACTAATGTTGACAAATACAATTTGTTGCAAAAGGATTTTGATGATTACAAAAGAAGTCAAGGAGAAAAATACATGTTACTCTTATCCAAGAATAGTGATTTAATTGATCTCTTGAGAAAGCTTTACAAAGGAAAATGCAACTTGGCTGAAATGTTGAGTGTGCAGAAATATGCTGGAGATACTTCTGGTTTGGGTCACAAACAAGGCTCAAAATCGTTTGGCAAAACTACATTTGTACCACCAAAACAGAAGAATCAAAAGAAGTTCAATAACTCAAAGATCAATCAAAATGCCTACTTGAGAAATTCATCAAAATCTGTAACATGCAACTCTTGTATGATGAAAGGACATACATCATATAAATGCTATGCTAGGAGATTCTATGTGCCTAATGGAGATTGTATTTGGGTGCAAAACAAAAAGAAAGTAGCAAACCCTTATGGACCCAATCTCAATTGGGTACCTTCCTTTATAAATTGATTTGAATTTTGCAGGTATGTCTAAGAGCTAGATCTTCATTATGGAATCTTGATAGTGGATGCTATAGACATATGAGTAGTGACATGTCAATGCTCACAAATTTAACTCTTAAAGATGGAGGATTTGTCACCTATGGAGATAATAACAAAGGGAAGATCATTGGAGAAGGCAATATAGGAGACAACTTCAAAACCAAAATCAGAAATGTTCTTTATGTGGAAGGTTTAAAGCACAATCTCCTAAGTATAAGCCAACTCTGTGATAAAGGATTCAAAGTGTCATTCAATGACAATTGCTGCATGATATGTGATGGACAAAGTGGTGAGTGATTCACATAGGTAAAAGAAAAGGTAATATCTATTTACTCTCCATAGATCATGCATTCTTTCACAACACTTCTTGCCTAATAAGCAAAATTGATGAATCTTGGCTATGGCATAGAAGGGCAAGTCACATTAACATGCATCATATGAACAAGCTAATTAAGAAGGATTTAGTCATTGGCTTACCCAAACTCAAGTTTGAAAAGGACAAATTATGTGATGCTTGTCAAAAGGGGAAACAAACTAAAAATTCTTTTCAAAGTAAAAACATTGTTTCCACCTCAAGACCCCTTGAATTACTTCACATGGATTTGTTTGATCCTTCTAGAACTATGAGTTTAGGAGGTAATTACTATGGGCTTGTCATTGTAGGTGATTACTCTAGATTCACATGGACTCTGTTTTTGAAATCCAAGAGTGATGCTTTCAATGCTTTTAGAAAACTAGCCAAACTTGCTCAAAATGAAAAAGGAAGCAAAATTATCTCAATAAGAAGTGATCATGGTGGAGAATTCCAAAATGAACATTTTGAAAAATTCTGTGAAGAAAATGGAATTAACCACACTTTTTCATTTCCAAGAACACCTCAACAAAATGGTGTTGTGGAGAGGAAAAATAGATCCCTTGAAGAAGGTGCAAGAACTATTCTTAATGAGACAAATTTGCCAAAAACATTTTTGGGCTGATGCTGTAAGTACAGTTTGCTACACTTTGAATAGATTGCTAATAAGGCCTATTTTAAAGAAAACTCCTTATGAACTATACAAAGGTAGAAAACCAAACATTTCTCATTTGAGAGCATTTGGCTACAAGTGTTTTGTTTTAAATAATGGTAAAGAATCACTTGGAAAATTTGATGCTAAAGCTGATGAAGTCATTTTCCTTGGATATTCATTACATAGTAAAGCATATAGAGTTTTCAATAAAAGAACTTTATGCATGGAAGAATCTGTATATGTGATTTGTGATGAATCTAATCCCTCCAAGGAGGAAAAGAAATGTGTTGTAGATGCAGGTCCTTTGGAGGAATTTATTCAACTCAATGATTCAATGAATAAAGAAAAAGAAGAACTAGATGCTGAAACAAAACCATCAACACTAGTCCAAGAGCCAAAAGATTGGAGAACTACAAGAGATCTCTCACTTAACAATATCATTGGTGAAGTATCAAAGGGAGTATCTACTAGATCTTCATTAAGAAACCTATGCTCCAGTTGCAAGATTGGAAGCCATTAGGTTATTGCTTGCATATGCATGTTTAATGGATTTTAAACTTTTTCAAATGGATGTTAAAAGTGCTTTCTTAAATGGTTATATTGAGGAAGATATATATGTAGAGCAACCTCCTGGTTTTACTGATTTCAAACATCCAAACCATGTTTTTAAACTTAAAAAGGCTCTTTATGGTTTAAAACAAGCTCCAAGATCTTGGCATGAAAGATTAAGTAAATTTTTGATTGAACAATCTTTCACAAGAGGACATGTTGATAAAACCTTGTTCATCAAAAGGCAAAAGAATGATATCTTATTGGTTCAAGTATATGTTGATGATATAATTTTTGGTTCAACTAATCAATTGTTGTGCAAAGAATTTTCTATCTCTATGCAGAATGAATTTGAAATGTCAATGATGGGAGAATTAACTTTCTTTCTTGGACTTCAAGTGAAGCAAATGAAGAATGGAACATTTCTAAATCAAGCCAAGTATTGCCTTGAAGTGATCAAAAAGTTTGAAATGGATAAAAGCAAAGATGTTGCAACTCCAATGGCAACATCAACCTATCTTGATTCAGATGAAAAAGGAAAGAAGGTTGATGAGTCAAAATTTAGAGGAATGATTGGATCCTTATTGTATTTGACAGCTAGTAGACCAGACATTATGCTAAGTGTGTGCTTGTGTGCAAGATATCAAGCAAATCCTAAAGAATCACACCTTACAGCAGTCAAAAGAATCCTCTAATATCTCAAGTCAAATCCTAAAGAATCACACCTTTGGTATCCTAAAGGTGCATCAATCAATATTGTTGGTTATTCTGATTTTGACTTTGCAGGGTGCAGGTTGGATAGAAAAAGCACTAGTGGAACTTGTCATTTACTAGGAATTTCATTGATCTCATGGCATTGCAAGAAGCAATCTTGTGTTGCTTTATCAACAGTTGAAGCTAAATACATCCCAGCTGGAAGTTGTTGTGCTCAGGCTAAAGCAACAATTACAAGATTTTGGTGTAGAATTAAAAGAAATACCTCTGCTACGTGACAACCATGGGCTATCAACATCTCAAAGAATCCAATAATGCACTCAAGGACCAAACACATTGAGATAAGGCATCATTTCCTAAGAGATCACTTCCAAAAAGGTAATATCAAAATTGACTTCATTGATACTCATAATCAATTGGCTGATATATTCACTAAACCTTTGGCTAGAGATAGATTCTATGCTCTTAGAAACATGCTAGGTATCTTGGATGAATCTAATCTTCATTAGCATGATTGTTGTGTGCTTATCTATGTGAAATAGCTTCATATTTGTTCCATCATCAAATGTGCCTTCAATTTCCAAATTGTGCTGCATAAAACACTATTCATTTTGATATTTTCTCTGTAATAATCGATTAGAGAACGAATTAATCAATTAAAAGAACTAAAAACATGACTTAGAATGAAATCTGTGCTTATGTAATCAATTACACAAACAAAATAATCGATTATTCTTCATAGAAAAATAGTTACAGAAAATGAATTTCTTTGTAATAATTGATTAAGCCACAGATTAATCAATTACACTGGGCAAAAATCCTTTTACAAAATTTAAATTCACTGGAATAATCGATTAGAGTGAATGATAATCGATTAAATTACTGAGAATCTGTTTTAGAAATTCAACTCCCTCTGGAATAATCGATTATAGATCGAATTAATCGATTACACAAGCTTCAAATTGATTCTGAACTTCAAATCTTTCTGGAATAATCGACTACATATGGGAAATAATCGATTACACTTCATCTTCCTTAACTGGATTTCACTGAAATAATCAATTACATTACGAATTAATCAATTACAGCCTCTGCAGAAACTGATTTTGCCTACGAATTAATCGATTATAGAAGAAAATAATCGATTATTCATGGAGTTACTGCAGAATCTGTCAGATTTTCTTGGAAATTGTAACTGCTCAACTGCCACCTAATTCAAATTTGAATCTTCTGTGCCTTAATGGTAGTGGGTTAATTCGTATTAACTGTTCCTACATTCAAATTTTGAATCTTTGGAGAATACAGCCCATTGTTGAAGGAAGAAATCACACCAAACTTCTTCTTCTTCCTTAAACACTGTTGTGTTCTTTCTCCCTCTAAGTTTAGAAACTCTGCCCAGAAAGTCTCTCTTTTCTCTTTAGCCATGTCTACCTCTAAGAGAGTCAAAACCTCCAAAATAAAGGCTGGTGAAACCTCTAACGCTGCTGTCAATAGGTTAGATCACTGGTTTTCTGCAAAGAGAGACAAAATGACCTACCTACAATTCAATGCCACCAAATTAATCTGTACTCTCAAACACCTTGAACTTGACTGGTTTATTAGGGAAGGTTTTCAGTTCCTTGCTTTTCTTGAAACCCAGGGATTAAGGAAATTTATTGAGATGAAGGGTACATTTTATCTTGAGTTAGTAAAGGTGTCCTACACCTGTGCTAAGGGTTCCATGGATGGACTCTTCTGTCCCAAGTGAATTGATTTGCCATGGAAATAACTCAAGAAGTCTGGGAAGCAGTGGTTGGAATTTCCTTTGAAGGGGAAATGAAATTTGAAGAAGAGGCTGGGGGATACAATAGGGTTGAGACCTATTGGGGGATGCTTATTGATCCCCAAATGAGGCTGAAGCTTAGCCTCGGCACTGGCCCCATGACCTATGAAGACAGACTCCTCCACTACATTATCACATACATCCTCACTCCTAGAGCCACTAACCATGCCCAAGCCACTGATGATGACCTGCAACTTGTGTATGGTCTTAAGGATTCAATTCAGATGAATTGAATTCTCATTCTTGAGGAGATAATGCTTAAGTCTAAGAGGTTAATGAATTACCCATTTCCTTATGTTGTGCTTGTTTCCAAGTTTATTGATTATTTTAACATAGATGTTTCTAATGGGGTTGTTGACAACACCAACTTTAGCAACAACCTCATCAAGGAGAAACATCTCACAAAGATAGGGATGGTCAAAACTCCTCAAGGATGGCAAATAGCTGGCCAACAAGTCCTTGCTGCTGCTACTGGAATTGAAGAAGAAGGTGATGAAGAAGCTGAAGAAGAAGTGCTCAACCATCTTATAGTCCATTTGAATCTCTTATGATTCAAAAGATGGATGGCCTATTGTCTCTGCATCATGAGCATAGGGTTGAGGCAAATTCAGCATTAGAGGAAATAACGTTTAGGCTAGAAAACATAGAAACTAAGCTTATGTTTGATGGTTCTTAATCCTTTTAGGATTTCTATGTTTTTCATTCTAGTTTCTTGTGTTTCATTTTTCTTGCTTTTCCTCTACTTTCTTTTATGTTTTTTTTTTTTATGATTAATGTACTGTTCTTCCCCATTGATTAATGAAGTTTTCTTCTTCTCATTATTTGTTGTGCTATGTTTTTGTCTTTGATAAGTCAAATAGGGGGGAAAATATTGATTGATTATCATACTCTGTTGTGCTCTGCTTTTCTGCTAAGTTTTGCACAAATCAAACCTAATGAATTATCTAATTAAGGGGGAGCAAATTAAGTCTAAGGAAGCAACTAATGCAAGTTAATGATTAATGTTTCTGCAAGCATATCTCTTAACACTTGTTCTTGGCAAAGAGGCTGATTTGTTTTCAGGTTTACAAAAGTTCAAAGTCTTCTACTTTTTATCCCTCAAAGAACTTCAAAATCTAACAAATGGTCAATCAAATATTTGGCATGTTCAAAGCCAAAAAGGGGGAGATTGTTGAATATAGGGGGAGCAACATGAAGAATGAAGCCTAAGACTTAGAAAATACTTTTGAGCTTTTTCACATGCTCTGAAGATTGCAATTCAAATGAAGTGTAGGAGAAGGCAGCCTTTTGATCCTTGCATTGCATTCACATACTCATTAACTTGCTTAAATGATTTTCATTAAAACATCAAAGCTACTAATTATTTGAAAAAGGATTTAATTGAGTAATGTTTTTGGAAA
Source organism: Glycine tomentella (assembly GCA_007407185.1). NCBI lineage: Eukaryota > Viridiplantae > Streptophyta > Magnoliopsida > Fabales > Fabaceae > Glycine > Glycine tomentella. The sequence goes on from PYAF01003709.1 coordinate 336,684, forward strand.
AATATAATTGCATTGTTTTAATCGATTACATAGCATTTTAATAGATTATTCAGTTCATGTTTCAAACTGGAAAAGCTTCTATGAACATTTTAATCGATTACCTATCGGATTAATCGATTATTTAGCTCATACTTGAAACTGAAAAGCTTTAGCAAATGTTTTAATTGATTACTCACTTATTGTAATCAATTACATAGTTTAAAATGTATTTTGTGCCTTGCTGTGATAATCAATTATCATCATTTGTAATTGATTACATAGGCCATTTGAAAAGGCTTGCATTGTTGCTTTAATCGATTACCATTATTTGTAATCGATTACACAGGCTATTTGTGAAACTGAACTTTTCTGATTTAATTGATTACAGCTCGGTTTAATCGATTATTTTGCTCGTTGTTGAAACCCAGAATATGCCTTGAACACTTTAATCGATTAAGTGACAATTTAATCGATTACATATGTGTTTTAATTGATTATTTGGCACGTGTAATCGATTACAGATTGTTACAAAATTCTATTATAAATAGAAGGAAGGCTTGCCTTGATTTCTAACTTGAACACTTAGTATTTTCTGAGCATACACAAGCCTTCTAAGAGTTTGAAAGTGATTTTCTGGGTTCTTTAACTTCTTGTCCCACTCTTTAATCATCATGAGCTATTGAATGATTTTTGGGCAAGAAACTTCAAGAGTTTGATGGAGAGCATGTTCTAGCATTCTGTTTTCTGCTATTCAACCTTGATTGGTAATTCATATGCGTTCACATTTCATTGGATCATCAGGTTGTTTCTCTCCATAATCTTTGATTGTAATTTTGTTTTGGAATTTCTGTTATTTGATGCTATTGTAAGTGGGTTCTTGAAGCTTTGGCTAGAGTAGTGTTCTCTAGGAAAGAACAGATTAGTGTTCTCTGGTTCTTGCTCTTTAGAAATCTAATAGGGTTTTAGATTTCTATTCTTTATCTAGTGTTGATAAAGGGAGGTTGTTGTAAAGCTTGTAAGAACAGAAATTTATAATAGTGGAACTCTAATCTAGTGTTGATTAGAAGAAACTGAATGCAGCTTCTGTTGTGAAGTGAACCAGTATAAATTGCTTGTGTTAATTTTCTTTATCTCTATTTCTACAAGTCATCTTGTTCATTTGTTCTTGGTTTCATTATCTTTACCTAACAAGTTCTGTTTTGAGCTATTGGTTTCTTGAGCTGAATAATTTGATTAAGTAAAAGCATTCTTGGTTTTGAAAGTGATTAAGATCCTTAACTTTGATTTGACAAATAAATTTTAAAAGACCAAGTTTCAACCAATTCACCCCCCTCTTGGTTATTGTGGGTATTCCTATTGTTTTCATTCTCATTGTCTGAGTCATCCCAAGTGACACACCATTACAATTTTTCTTCTTCTTGTCCCCATAATAAATCCTCTTCTTTAGTTGGGGACATTCAGCCTTCATATTTACATACTTTCTGCACTTAAAATAGATGATCTCATTGCTTTCCTTCTTGTTCTTCTTTTTGAATCTGGAATCTTTATGTTTGGAGGAGTGTTGAAACTTTCCCTTATTCTTTATCATATGTTTGAACTTCCTAGACATGAGGGCCACTCATCATCTACGGACCCATTAGAGTTGTCTGATCCATCAAATTCCTACATCTACACTTTTAGAGATTTGGACAAGCACTTTTTTTCTTCTCTTCTGAAGCTTGTCTCTTTAAATTGAAGGCAATTAAAATTCTTCTTTTGCAGATGCTTTTTGTTTTGAAGATGTACTTCATGAACTCTCAAGATGCCCAACATGATGTATGGTTGTGATGTAGCTATGATGTATAATTGAACCATAGCTATTAGTTTTCCCAAATCTACCTTGCAATTAAACCCAATCTTCAAGCAAACTTCAAGAACTCTAACTTCTGAACTTTCACAAGATAAGTTTTTTTTTTTTTTAATTCAGCAATGGAAGATGGAAGAGAGGTTAGGGATGAAGATGGATGGCACCATGGAAAAGCTTTCCAATAAGCTTAGGAAGAATCACCACAATAGCATTGAGAAGCCATTGATAAGACTCAAGAAGTTCTTCCACAAGAACAAGAGAGAAACTCTCAACAATTTTCAGAATTGTATTAATGAACCAAAGTTAGTTACAATCAATTTTTGGGTAGCTTATATAGCCCACGAAATAACAAGCTAAATGCCACTAAATGTAAGGCAAATGCAAATTGAAATGAAACCCAAATGAAGCTTGAAGTGCAAGCTTTGCCTAAAGTGACCTTTGGCTAACCCAACACGCGTAGGTGCAGTTTATGCTGAAGTAATTAATTAATACGTCCATGTAATCGATTAATTACTCTTAAGTAATCGATTAATGGGTCCTATAATTGATTATTTTGTTCTTGATCTTCCTGGAAAAATATATGTGAACAAAGTAATCGATTTATTCTTCATGTAATCGATTAAAACAGAGTGTTCCCTGTCAAAAAGTGCTTTGTAATCGATTACAGGTGTCTGGTAATCGATTATAGGTATCTAGTAATCAATTACAGGTATCAAAAAACTATTTACAAAATGCCTAAGTAATCTATTGTAAGAATCTGATAATCTATTACGAGACAACACTTCTTTTGTGTTTGCACTGAGTTGGTGTGCTTCTTCATGTTTGTCCAAAAGATACAAGTTAGTTTTGATGTGGTCTTGAAGGGCTTGAATTCGAGCTCTTGTCATGGGTCCTTTAAGGCTCACTAAAGGAAGTTCTTCAAGCTTTCCTTCTAGGTCTTTAGCTTGCAATGGACCTCCATCATCCCCTCCTTCTTGAGAGAAACTTGACCTCAAGTTTGCTTCCTCACTTGTACCTACATCACACAAAGAAAGATCACAAACATTGAAAGTAGTACTCACACCATACTCACTTGGCAACTCAAGATTCTCTTGAAGGAATTTATCCTTCCACATGGGTTTTTACTTGTTCATGCCATTTCCTAACATAAGAAGCTTTAGACAAAGCATCATGATTAATAATAGAAGAAGTGTTAGGTAATGGCAATAAATCAAGAGGAGTTAAAGGATTAAAGCCATAAACAATTTGAAAAGGAGATAAGGAAGTAGTTTTGTGAACCACTCTATTATAAGCAAACTCAATGTGAGGTAGACACTCCTCCCAATTCCTCAAATTACCCTTGATGTACCACTTAGCATGTCTCTTATTGAGTTTGCCTTAACTTTTCAAATATTTAAGAGACTCATGAGTTTGCAATACTCTAACTAGTGCATACAACTCTTTATCATAAGTGGAATAGTTTAAACATGCACCCTTCAATTTCTCACTAAAATAAGCAATAGGATGTTTATCTTGAATCAAAATCGCCCCAATGCCTACCTTAGATGCATCACATTCCAATTCAAAAGAAGCATTAAAATTAGGGAATGCAAGAATAGGTGCATGATACAACTTATCCTTCCATGTTTGGAAAACAACTTCATCCAAAAGAGGTAGCATAGCTTTGGGCCACTTTTTCCTCCCTTTTCAACATGTAAACAAAGAGAGTTAGGAAGAATATAATAAAGAGTTTGTTTGGACAATAACACTCTCTTGATTTCCTTTTCACTCAAGAACAAGCTCTCTTTAGTGTCATGAATTTTTTTGTTATCATTTTCATTCTCTTTTCTTTTCTTCTCACTAGTTTTTCTCTTTGGTAGCTCACTATTCTTCTCTTTTTTGTGTAGTATTTTTCTTTCAAGTGCAGTATTTTTTTCCAGCTCTTGCATTCTCTTTACCATCAAGAGATCACCCTCTTTGACCTCCATTAGTGTAAGTTCTTCTTCTTTACTTGAAGAACTTGTTGAATCACTTGAAGACTCACTCTTTATGTCTCCATCGTCAAGCAAAATCATGGTTCTCTTGTTAGTACATTGAGAAGAAATGTGACCTTTACCAAGGCACTCTAACACTTGATATTGTTTGATCTTGTTGGAGTAGGATCCCTAATTTTTTTGCTTGATCTTTCCACCTTTTCTTTATTTTTCACTTGAAAAACTTCCCTTCTAGGCTTGTCCTTCCAACTAGAAGTTGTAGTCCCATTGGAGAATTTGGAAGCTTTTCTCCTTTTTAGTTGTTGCTCCACCCTTTGAGCTTTGTGGACTAGCTTCACAATTGTAGCATAAGAATGTAGCTCCATCACATCTTGAATTTCTCTATTCAAGCCATGAAGGAACCTAACCATTGGTTCTTCTTGGCTCTCCACAATTTCATCCCTTATCATCATCAATTCCATTTCCTTATAATAGTCATCAACACTCTTGTAGCCTTGGAAATGTCTTTGGAGCTTGTTGTGGACTTCTCTTGAATAATAAGTGGGAACAAATCTTCCTCTCAAGCATGCCTTCAAGTCATCCCAAGAATTTACTCTTTGTCTCCTTATCTTCCCTATGTCCATTTGAATTTGGTTCCACCATATCAAAGCATAGCCACCAAATTCTAGAGTTGATAGAGTAACTTTGTTTTCTTCATCAAAATGTTGGCATGAGAAAATTTGTTCTACTTTCATCTCCCACTCAAAGTACTCTTCGGGATCATTATTGCCAAAGACTTTTGGAATTTTTCTTTTCACTCCATTCAATCCTCCATTCCTCCCTTCTCTTTCTTCTCTCTTAAGCCTCCAATCTCCTTCATCTCTATTTTCCTTCCTATGATTGTTTCTTCTATTATTTTCTCTTCTATCCTCCCTCTCACTCCTCTCATTATAATAATTTCCTCCACGAGAGGAAGCATACTTACTCAACCTCCTACTATATGAGCTTCTCCATCCACACTTCCCATTGGATGACTTCTCCTTTGGGTCTCCCTTTGTAACTCTTCAAACCTTGCATCCATTTTGGTTTACAAGTTTTCCATTTGTTTTGTCATGGCTCTCATCAACCTAGAGGTCCTAGGTGAAAAAGCCTCATCTCCTATTGATCTCATCCTTAAAAAAAAATGGTTTAGCAAAAATACAAGTATATAAGGAAATTCTCACCACTCTCTAAGTGTTTGTTACTCTCACTCGTGTTTGCACACTTTATCTAGGCTCTTTCTATAATGTTCTTTCTTGCCTTTTTCCACTATTATTCCTCTCTAAAGTTCTTAAGCAAAAAATTCTAATCAAATCAAGCTTCTTTAATATAGTGAAATAGGAAATGATTCTAGGCTAGACTCAAGAGTCCAAGAACAAGAAAACTCTAAGACAAAACCTTAGAAGTTTTAAGAGACAAGCAACAAAAGCAAAATTTTTAGAAAAGCACAACTCAAATTGGAATTTAATGAGACAACTCAAGGAATATTATGGACTGTATCAAACTATACAAGGAGGTTATGCTAAGTAAATTCGATTGCTAGAAGCCAAATTTCATAAAATTTGCATGTCATACAAGTTCACTTGATTTTGTGGTTCAATGAAAAAATTTGAACTTGTAGCTTTTGTAACTTTGCTTTGCTTCTAAATTCTGTTTTTCTTTGTATTTTTCCAGCCACAATTCAATAATGTCTTTGGCTGTACTAAAATGTTTCTCTTTTTTGTATGCCTTTGTTTTTATTTTGCACAAGTTCAAAATTTCTTAAGGAAATTGATGAATCACAAAAATTTTGATGTATGACTATTGTAAAATTTGTTTCTAAAAATTCAATTCAGTTTAGGCATGAGATTAGAATCAAAACAAGTGGCATACAACACAAAAAACACTACTAATAAAAATTGACAAGAATCAAGACTAGAAAATTAGAAAAATATCAAGAACACATGAAGAAGATGAACACATGAAATCACATGAAACTTGAAGGAAACACAAGGGTTATGTGGTGGAACACACAATAAGCCCACACCACCAAGAATCAAATGAAAACAACAAGAAACAAGGAATTGAAATGAATTTTTGTTTTCAGATTTGGTGCAATTTTTTACCTTTGAAGAACTTTTAAAACTGAACTTGAAGAAGAATTCCACAAGGATTAGGCTCTGATACCACATGATGTATGACTGTGATGTAGCTATGATGTATAGCTGAACCCATAGCTATTAGTTTTCCCAAATCTACCTTGCAATGAAACTCAATCTTCAAGCAAACTTCAAGAACTCTAACTTCTACACTTTCACAAGAATTTGGGGCTATTTTTAAGTTTTTTTTTAATTCAACAATGGAAGATGGAAGAGAGGTTAGGGATGAAGATGGATGGAACCATGGAAAAGCTTTCCAATAAGCCTAGGAAGAATTACCACAATAGCATTGAGAAGCCATTGATAAGACTCAAGAAGTTCTTACACAAGAACAAGAGAGAAACTATCAACAATTTTCATAATTGTATTAATGAACCAAAGTTAGTTACAATCAATTTTTGGGTAGCTTATACATCCCACAAAATAACAAGCTAAATGCCACTAAATGTAAGGCAAATGCAAATTGAAATTAAACTCAAATGAAGCTTGAAGTGCAAGCTTTCCCTAAAGTGACCTTTGGCTAACCCAACACGCGCAGGTGCAGTTTATGCTAAAGTAATCGATTAATACGTCCATGTAATCGATTAATTACTCTTAAGTAATCGATTAATGGGTCTTGTAATCGATTATTTTGTTCTTGATCTTCCTGGAAACATATATGTGAACAAAGTAATCGATTTATTCTTCATGTAATCGATTAAAACAGAGTGTTCCCTGTCAAAAAGTGCTTTGTAATCGATTACCAATAGTTGGTAATCGATTACGGGTGTTTAGTAATCGATTACAAGTATCTGGTAATCGATTACAGGTATCAAAAAGTATTTATAAAATGCCTAAGTAATCTATTTCAGGAATCTGGTAATCTATTACAACAGACAACACTTCTTTTGTGATTGCACTGAGTTGGTGTTCTTCTTCATGCTTGTCCAAAAGATACAAGTTAGTTTTGATGTGGTCTTGAAGGGCTTGAATTCTAGCTCTTGTCATGGGTCCTTTAAGGCTCACCAAAGGAAGTTCTTCAAGCTTTCCTTCTAGGTCTTTAGCTTGCAATGGACCTTCATCACAACAACTCATCCCATGCAAGATTTTTCAAATCTCTTGCTTCTTGGATGGTTGTGGTCTTAGGTTCCCATACCTTGGGAAAGTTGTCCAACACCTTCATGTTTATCTAAGCTTTGGAGTACATCTATCCAAGAGCCTCCACATTGTTTAAAAGAACTTGAAGTCTTCCTAACATGTCATCCACAGACTCTCCATCCTTCATGATGAAGTTTTCATAATGTCTGGTCAAAGTCACGACTTTCCTCAGTTTGACATCTTCAGTGCCTTCATAGTTTATGCTCAATGAGTCCCAGATCTCTTTAGCAATTCTTAGTCTACAAATCTTGTTGTACTCATTTTTTGATAGGGAACATGTTAAAGTATATCTAGATTTAGTGTTGAGCTCCATAATGGCCAGATCGTCATTTGTCCATTCAACTTCAGGTCTGGTAATGGGAATATTTCCATTGGTGATGATGAGCCAAATTCTATACTAGGTGGACTTGATGTTCATCTCCATCTTGTCCTTCCAAAAAAGGGTAGTCTTATCCAGCAAAGCTTGGTGCTCTTGTGAGAGATGTTCCCTCAATGATGAATTAGCGTTGGTTATTTGGCATCTGGATCATTTCCTTTGCACACTGTTAAGTGCTCAACCCTTAGAGGCTAAGCTTTGATACCAAACTGTTGAAAATAATAGGAATACTCACAAGAACCAAGAGGGGGGGTGAATTGGTTAAAACCTTGGTATTTTAAAATTAATTCAAATCACAATTCAGGATCTTTATCACTTTCAAAACCAAGAAATCTTTTTATTCAATCAAATAACTCAGCACCAAGAAATCAATAGCTCAAAACAAAACTTGTTAGACAATGGATATGAATCAAAGAATCAATGAACAAATGAACAAATGAACAAGATGAGTAATAGAGATAGAGAATCAAAGACACAAGCAATTTATACTGGTTCACTTCACAACCGAAGCTACATCCAGTTTCTTCTAATTCACATTGAATTAGAGTTCCACTATTATAAATCTTGTTCTTACAAGCTTTTACAAAACCCTCCCTTTATCAACACTAGATAAAGAATATAAATCTAAAACCCTATTAGACTTCAAAGGAGCAAGAACCAGAGAACATTACTTTGTTATTTAACTAGAGAACCTTTCTCTAGAACCAGGCTAGAAGAACCCACTTTACAATAGCAAATCACAACAAAAATTTCAAAAAATGAATTTACAAACAAAGATTAAGGAGAGAGACAATCTGATGATCCAATGAATGTAATGCACATGGGTTACCAAATCAGGTTGAATAACAAACAAAATCAGACCATGCTTTTCCTTAACCTTGAAAAGTTTCTTGCTCACGAATCATTCAAAGACCCATTGATGTTTTGAATGAAGCAAGAAGTATTAACCTTGAGAAAATCACTTTGGAAGGCTTAGAAGGCTTGTGTATACTCAGAAATATGAAGTGGTCAAGTTGTTAAACAAGCCAAGTCTTCAATCTTATTTATAACAGATTTTGTAACTAATTGTAATCGATTAAACGTGCCTAATAATCGATTAAAATTCTTATGTAATCGATTAAATTATCACATAATCGATTAAAATGTTAAAGAAGCTTTCTGGGTTTCAGCAACGAGCAAAATAATCGATTAAACCGAGCTGTAATCGATTAAGACAGAAAGCTTTGTTTCACAAAATGAATTGTGTAATCGATTACAAGTTTTGGTAATCGATTAAATCAGAAAGTAAGCTTTTACCAAATGAACTATGTAATCGATTATTGATAATGGTAATCGATTATCACATAAAGGTTCAAAATATATTTTCAACTATGTAATCGATTACACTAAGTAAGTAATCAATTAAAACATTTAACAAAGCAGTTTATTTTCAATCAAAGGCCAAATAATTGATTAATCTGATAGGTAATCGATTAAGTTGTTCATGAAGGTTTTTCCAGATTGAACGAAGAACAAAATAATCGATTATATTATTAAGTAATCGATTAAAATAGTAAGAAAACATTTTTCCAAAAACCTTTTAATCAGATTCAATCCTTAACCAAAAAGATAAAAGCTTTGATGTCTTAATAAAAACCATTTAATCTTAATAATGAATGAATGAATGCAATGCAAGGATCAATTAGATTGCCTTTCTCTTACACTTGAATCATTTACAAAACTTCAAGGCACTTCAAGCATGTTGAAAGCTTAAAACCCATTTCTGAATCAAAGTCTTTCACTCTTCATGATGCTCCCCCTATATCCAACAACTGTAGAAGCAAATAACATAAGAAGGGGAATTGAATTCTATTTTTAGAAATTATAACTTTTCTTAAGACTAAAAAACTCGTTTATTGTCTGATGAAAATAAATATTATTAGACAATGAGTAAAACAATTTTCTTTTTAAAAAAGATCTAAAATAAATTTAAAACCCTTGTCAGTTAAACAAGAAAGCAGAGACAAGGAATTTATACTGGTTCGTCTCAACCTTAAGACTTCATCTAGTTCTTGGCAACCACCAAATTTTCACTAACTTATCAAAGTTACAGGTATTGTTCACTACCACTTTTGACTATTACACTTGCAAGCTCTACCCCAAGCTTTACTTAAACCCAATATTCTTTGTCCTACCAAGCCACCGTTGGCTCTAAACAAATCAACTAGATTTGTTGGAATATTGCACACTGACTAAAAAGTATGATCGTCTTGCAGACAAATATATCACTTAGCACTTTTAGACTTTTCTCTCAAGGTATACAAGGTGTTTTGAGAACTTTGTATCTTACAAGAATTTACAAAAAGCTTTATAAGAAAGAATGAAATAATGATTTGTGTCTTGTTTCTTCAAATCTTCTTTTCTATATATAGCCTTCATCTCCAAGTATCTGTTGTCTCTCAACGGTTTTATTTTTCACTCTATTCTTCGTCATAAGTCTTGAGTCCGTTGGAGGATTTAATGCTTACATTAAATGCATGTCCCTTCTTCATGTAAATTCCATACTGATAGGATAACGTGACTTGTACTTTAGCAGGGAAATCATTTCTTTCATCATAGCAGGTTTGCAACAACAGAACATGCCTTTTGATGATGATCAACGTTTTTCAACTGTGGGCTTCATTTATTCTTCATAGGACTTTGACAGATCCTAGGAGAATTTTTCTGCATAAAAGAATCTCAGACATAAAGTATTAAATGAAGGTCTTAAATCACTACTAGAAATATTAGCTTTAACATCGTTAAGTTAACATCGATTATTTCAGAAACTGATGTTAACAAAAACGCGATGGCAAAATTGTCAATAACAGGACCTCATTAACATCGACTTTTCTAAAACCGATGTTAACAAGTCCCTGTTAACATCAGTTTTTAATAAAATCAATGTTAAAGACTTCCTTTTAACATCAGTTTTCTCAGTTTTCCTAAAACCGATGTTAACTAGTCCCTGTTAACATCAATTTTTAATAAAACCGATGTTAACGACTTTCTGTTAACATCGGTTTTGTCAAACTATCCCATCAAATATGTACTGCGGAAACACGAACTGGCAGGCAGGATGGTGGCATGGTCGGTCGAACTATCATAATTTTACATTCGATATGAACCACGTGGTCCCATGAAGACACAATTCAAGACAGACTTCCTGGCAGAATTTGCAGGAAAAGACAAGTACTACCCAGATTGGTGGAACCTTTACGTGGATGGAGCATCTAACATACAAGGAAGTGGAGCAGACATTATACTTGAAGGACCCAGCAACATCTCGCTGGAACAAGCTCTCAAGCTTAACTTCAAAGCCTCAAACATCCAAGCCGAGTATGAGACACTCATAGCAAGATGCATACTCACAAAAGAAGTCGGGGCTCGATGTCTAAGGTGCTACTCCGACACACAGCTCGTCTAGGGACAGATAGCTGACAAGTATCAAACCAAAGAAGTCATACTCCTCCAGTATTACCATCTGGCCAAAACACTCATCGACAGTTTCGAGTTTTTTGAGATGTATCACATACCACGAAAGAGTAACACCAGGGCTAACTTGCAATCCAAACTGTCTAGTACCAAAAAGACTGGGCACCTCAAAACAATCATTCAAGAAACACTCCAAAAACCCACTATTGACACCCAAGCGATAATGGTTGTCGAATTGGAGGAGCCCAATTTGATGACTCCTTACAGAGACTTTCTCATAAAGTGAACACTCTCCGCAGATGAAAATGAGGCCCAACGTCTAAAGAGGAAAGCCAGCTACTACGTCATCATCGATGGCGAGTTATTCAAAAGAGGGCTGACTACACCTCTACTCAAGTGTCTAGATAGCCAACAGGCGAACTACGTCCTAAGGGAACTCCATGAAGGAATCTGCGGCCTCTATACAGGGGGACGCTCCCTCGCCACCAAGGTAGTACAAGTAGGATACTACTGGCCAACACTCAGGACTGATGCCTTTGAGTTCACACGGAAATGCAAAAGGTGTCAAGAGTTTGCGAACATCCCATGATTCCCCCTGACAAGCTTCATACCATCTCTTCTCCATGGCCTTTCACTATGTGGGGAATGGACATCTTGGGACCATTTCCTAAAGCTCCAGGAATGGTCAAATTCTTGTTGGTGGCAATCGACTACTTCACCAAGTGGATCAAGGCAAGGCCACTGCGGGAAATAACGGCCGGCAAAGTTAAAACCTTCACCTGGAAACATCTCATATGCATATACTATCTACCCTATGCTATCTTTACTTACAACGGTACATAGTTCAAGGCACAAACCTACGAGGACTTCCTCACATGACTGGGTATAAAGCACCTGGTCACCTCTGTTGAACACCCCCAGACTAACGGTCAGGTGGAAGTTGCAAACAGAGTCATTCTCCGAGCCCTATGCACCAGACTAGACAAGTCTAAAGGTCTCTGGAAGGAAGAACTCCCCAGCATACTCTAGGCTTACCATTGCACACCTCAAAGCACTACAAAGGAAACCCCTTTCCGCCTTACATATGGCACTGATGCCATGATCCCCGTCAAGCTAGGGGAACCTTCGACAAGAAGGATGCTACTTCAAGAATAGTGAAACGAGGAGAACATGAAAGTCGAGTTGGAAACCAATGAAGAGATTCAAGACATAACCATAATTAATGAAGAGGCGGCAAAGCTCCGCAGGACAAGAAGATACAATTCTAAAGTTCAACCTCGAACTTTCCAGCTAGGTGATCTAGTCTTGCATGTCCAGGGTGAAGCCAGGAAGGATCCCCGTCCAGGAAAGCTTGGAACAAACTGGGAAGGCCCGTTTAGAGTCATCACCAACCTGGACAAGGACGCCTACAAATTATAGAAACTTAGTGGTAAAGACATTCCAAGAACTTGGAATGCTACCCACTTGAAATTCTACTACAACTAAGGAGTTCAAGACCAGGTGGCGTACTCTTTTTCCTATTCGAGTCTTTTGTCCCATTGGGTTTTGGCTTGAAAGGTTTTAATAAGGCCCATCTGAGAAATAAAAGAGGGAATATGTACATTAAATGCCATATTAATAAAACATATACCTCTTTTCCTTTCTTTCATATACTTATGTCAACCCTTGCAGGATTTTGACTAATTTCAGGAACTATTGCCTGATCACTCTCCCAGGTCTAGCCTTGACAAAAACCCTGGACCATGTCCTGGCACTACTTGCCAAGGTCTACCCTAGGCAAGCCTTACTAAAATCCAAGGCGGATGCGTCCTAGTGCTCTCCAAAGGTTTGTAAATCCAAACTACATTGAACTGTCAAGGTTCATAAGTCTAAAGCTTTAGTTGACCTTACATACCCAAAGTCCGTCCTTGCTAACTTATAGGTTCATAAAACCAAACTACGCCGAACCGTCAAGGTACATAAGTCTAAAGTTTTGGTCGACCTTACAAACCCAAGGTCCGTCCTTGGTAACTTACAGGTTCGTAAAACCAAACTACGCCGAACCGTCAAGATTCATAAGTCTAAAGGTTTGGTCGACCTTACAAACCCAAGGTCCATCCTTGGTAACTTACAGGTTCGTAAAACCAAACTACGCCGAACCGTCAAGATTCATAAGTCTAAAGGTTTGGTCGACCTTACAAACCTAAGGTCCATCCTTGGTAACTTACAAGTTCATAAAACCAAACTACACCGAACCGTCAAGGTTCATATGTCTAAAGCTTTGGTTGACCTTACAAACCCAAGTTCCGTCCTTGGTAACTTACAGGTTCGTAAAACCAAACTACGCCGAACCGTCAAGGTTCATAAGTCTAAAGCTTTGGTCGATCTTACAAACCCAAGGTTCGTCCTTGGTAACTTACAAGTTCATAAAACCAAACTATGTTGAACCATCAAGGTTCATAAGTCTAAAGCTTTGGTCAACCTTACAAAGCCCAAGAGCATCTCTTGGCATCTTACGAAGACCTAAGGTCTGCCCTTGGCAATTTACGGGTTCATAAATCCAAACTACGTTGAACCGTCAAGGTTCATAAGTCTAAAGCTTTGGTCAACCTTACAAGCCCAAGGTCCACTCTTGGCAATTTACAGGTTTGTAAATCCAAGCTATACTAAACCGCCAAGGTTCATAAGTCTAAAGCTTTGGTCGACCTTACAAGCCCAAGGTCCGCCCTTGGCAATTTACAGGTTTGTAAATCCAAGCTACATTGAACCATCAAGGTTCATAAGTCTAAAGCTTTAGTCGACCTTACAAGCCCAACATCCGCCCTTGACAATGTACAGGTTTGTAAATCCAAAATAGGTTGAACCATCAAGGTTCATAAGTCTAAAGCATTGGTCGACCTTACAAAATCCAAGGTCCGCCCTTGGTACTTTACAAAGCCCAAGATCAGTTCTTGGCCATTTACAGGTTTGTAAACACAAACTATGGTAAACCGTCAAGGTTCATAAATCCCAAAGTTTTGGTCAACCTCTAAAAACCCAGGGCGGACGCGCCGCTGGTACATTCTCAATGACACATGGATCCAAGACCAGCTCTTAGAACCACAAACCCAAGGCCACACCTTGGTGAATCTTGACAAAACCCAGCTTGGACGACTCCACCGGTATCAGTCTTGACAAATACAAGGCACAACAATGTCTACCCTCGACATAGGTTACTATTTCTATACTTTCTTCTTTGCAGGAATATAAGTTCTCAGGAACATAAAGCCCAAGATACATACTTGGCACACAAAGGCCATGGTCCGCCCTTGGTCTCCTAAAACCCAAGAAAACTATCTTGGTACCATTACACACTATGAAACTCCGATATGGCAGACCATAGGAGTGTTTGTTTTACAGAAACAGGTGTTCAAAGTCTATCTTTAACCTACATAGTTATCAACAACACTTGGTAACTCGCAACTTTCAAAGCTTGAAGACCACCTGTGGTCAACCTCGTATTCACCAAGTTATCCATCACGGAAACATAAGGTATTTAGAGAGTGACTTTGATGATTTTAGTGCTCATAAATTCTATTTGCCTAGGAATACGAGCTACATAAAAACCCAAGAAACATTCTTGGTACTCAATCCAAGGTCCGTCCTTGGTATGCTAAACTGAATTGAGTTGTTAGAAACAATTCTACAATAGTCATACATCAAAATTTTCGTGATTCATCAATTTCTTTAAGAATTTCTGAACTTATGCAAAAGAAAAACAAAAGCTTACAAAAATTTTGTGAAAGAAACAATTAAAAGCAAAAGAAAAATACCTCAAGTGGTATCAAATTGGTACAACCAAAGACATTATTGATTGGTGGATGGAAAAAGTGAAAGAAAAATAGTATTTAGAAGCAAATCAAAGTTACAAAAGCTACAAGTTCAAATTTCCTTTGAACCACAAAATTAAGTGAACTTGTATGACATGCAAATTTGATGAAATTTGGCTTCTAGCAATTGAATTTACTTGGCATATCCTACTTGTGCAATTTGGTACAACCCATAGTATTCCTTGAGTTGTCTCATTAAATTCCAATTAGAGTTGTGCTTTTCTAAAAATTTTCTTTTGTTTCTTGTCTCTTAAAATTTCCTAGGTTTTGTCTTAGAGTTTTCTTGTTCTTGGACTCTTGAGTCTAGATTAGAATCATTTCCTATTTCACTATAGTAAAGAAGCTTGATTTGATTAGAAGTCTTTTCTTAAGAACTATAGAGAGGAATAAGAGTGGAAAAAGGCAAGAGAGAACATTATAGAAAGAGCCTAGATAAAGTGTGCAAACATGAGTGAGAGTGACAAACACTTAGAGAGTGGTGAGAAATTCCTTATATACTTGTGTTTTTGCTAACCATTTCTTTTAAGGATGAGCTCAATAGGAGATGAGGCTTTGTTACCTAGGACCTCTAGGATGATGAAAGCCATAAAAAACAAATGGAAGATTTTCAAACCAAAATAGATTCAAGGTTTGAAGAGTTACAAAGGGAGACCCAAAGGAGGAGTCATCCAATGGGAAGTGTGGATGAAGAGGTTCATAGTAGTAGAAGGGTGAGTGAGTATGCTTTCTCTCATTGAGGATATTATTATGATGAGAGGAGTGAGAGGGAGGATAGGAGAAATAATGATAGAAGAGAAAATACGAGATACAATCCTAGGAGGCATAATAAAGATGATGAAGATTGGAAGGTTAGGAGAGAAGAAAGAGCAGGGAGGAATGGATGATTGAATGGAGTGAAAATAAAAATTCCAAAATTCCTTGGCAATAATGAGCCCAAAGAGTACTTTGAGTGGGAGATGAAAGTAGAACAAATTTTTTCATGCCAACAATTTGATGAAGAAAAGAAAGTTACTCTAGCAACTCTAGAATTTGGTGGTAATGCTTTGATATGGTGGAACCAAATTCAAATGGACATAGGGAGGATGATGAGACAAAGAGTAAATTCTTGGGATTACATGAAGGTATGCTTGAGAGGAAGATTTGTTCCAATATATTATGCAAGAGAAGTCCACCATAAGCTCCAAAGACATTTCCAAGGTTACAAGAGTGTTGATGAATACCATAAGGAAATGGAATTGATGATGATGAGGGCTGAAATTGTGGAGGTTCAAGAAGCAATTATGGCTAGGTTCCTTCATGGCTTGAATATAGAAATTCAAGATGTGATCGAGCTACATTCTTATGCTACAATTGAGGAGCTAGTCCACAAAGCTCAAAGGGTGAAGCAACAACTAAAAAGGAGAAAAGCTTTCCAATACCAATGGGGCTGCAACTTCCAGCTAGAAGGACAAGCCTAAACGAGAGTTTTCTCATAAGAAAAATAAAGAAGAAAAGGTGGAGAGCCCAAACAAAAAAATTAGGGATCCAACTCATAAAAGATCAAGCAATATCAAGTGTTTTAAGTGCCTTGGTAAGGGTCACATTGCTTCCCACTGTCCCAACAAGAGAATTATGATTTTGCTTGATGATGGAGGCATAAGGAGTGAGTATTCAAGTGACTCAACTAGTTCTTCAAGTGAAGAAGAAAAAGAACTCACACTAGTGGAGGCCGAAGAGGGTGATCTCTTGATGGTAAGGAGAATGTTGAGCAAATTTTTCCCTAGAAAAAAAGGAGACTCAAAGAGAAAATATTTTTCACACAAGGTGTTTGGTTAAAGACAAGGTATGCTCACTCATCATTGATGGTGGGAGCTGTACCAATGTGGCTAGTACAAGACTTGTGGAGAAATTACACTTGCCAACCACAAAGCATCCAAAGCCATACAAGTTACAATGGCTTAGTGAAAGTGGAGAAGTGGTGGTAAATTCTCAAGTGTTCATTCCTTGTTCTATTAATGCTTATCATGATAATGTTCTTTGTGATATTGTTCCTATGGAGGCTAGTCATATCCTTCTTGGTAGGCTATGGCAATATGATAGAAAAGTGATACACAATGGTATGGAGAACACTTTTGAGTTTGAGCACCTAGGTAAGAAAATTATTTTGAGGCCTTTAACTCCTAGACAAGTGTGTGAGGATCAAATAAAAATGAAAGAAAAGAGAATTAAGGAGTTGAAAAAAAAAATACTGCACATAAAAAAGAGAAGAAAAGTGAGCTACCAAAGAGACAAACTAGTGAGAAGAAAAAGAAAGAGAAAGAAAATGAGAGCAAAAAATTCCTGAGATTAAAGATTAATAATATAAATATATTATTAAAAAATAAAACAATATAAATATAATGAACTAATAAAAATTCTATACATGTTTATGAAATGATATATTTTTCTTATATTAATAAATTAGAGCTATAAATGGAAATAATTATATTATATTTAAATGATTAACATTAAAAATGTATAGTACTCTTTTAGGTTATTATAATCATTAAAATTTTATTTATTTTGATTATCTATATATCAATGTATGACTCAAATTTATATTCCTCATTTTTTTACAAATTCTATCTAAATAAATTTATATATCGAGAACAATTCTTACCTTTATTTAAAAAGAAGAGAATTGAAAAGTAAAAACAAAAAACAATGATATCATAACTATATTTAAAAAATT
>PYAF01003709.1:360965-379857 GCA_007407185.1 Glycine tomentella
TTGTATGAATCTTATGTTGTAACAAACTATTTGAGACTAAATAGTATTTGGACTGTAATTTAACTTATGTATGAAATTTTGTAACTAGCAATTTCGCAAAACGTGTTAGAAATATTCGACTTCGTATAATTAATTTTTAATTAAACACAATTATGAAGAAAATTTTTCTGTAAATTAATAAGCGTAATCAGTTACATACAAATAATTAATTAAAAACGAACATAATACGTAGTTGTTGTAAGAAGAAACATAGTCGTTATACTAAAGGTGCTCTAAAAGAACTTTTAGTTCGTTTTAATTTATTTTTTTATGCTTACTTTTAAACTATTGTTTATTCAACCTTATTTAACGAGGTGGAACAATAACAAATTCCATGTGACTGATGGAGTATTCATGAAAATTGGTATGCAGATACAAGATGGGAAGTAGTTTTTAATTAGTTTTAGGCAAAAAAAATTTAAATATTGCACTTTTAAAACAAAAATACGAAAATACTGTAGTTTTGAAGTTATTTACAGAAGTATGGCAATTAAACGCATCCATGGAGGGAGCAACTAGGGAGAAGTGGCGCCTGCAGGAGGTGCGACAGAGACGAAGTGGCGTCCCACAGAGGCGCGACTAAGGCGAAGTGGCACCTGGGCCAGGCGCGTTTATACAGGACTATATAAGATCCATTTTACTTTTTGAAATCACTTTTTCACTTTCTTACTCTCTCTAAAAGTTTTTTCTCTAGCTTCTCTCTAGGTTTTTGGGTGCCTTTAAAGATTTGCATAAGGAAACTCTGTCCCAAGTAAGTGCTCGAATAATTATTTTATATATTTTGTTAAATAAATGATAATATTATGTTAGGAAAAATATTGTTATTAATGTAGAAAAATTTTAGTGACTTATATTGTAAATAGTTAGTCATGTAATGTAGAATATATTTATTATGTGAGAATATTATTTGTTAGTGATATGTAGAAAATTGTCAGTGACCTAAGGTAGAATTTATTTATTACCTTAAAATGTTATTGCTATAGTGACCTAGGAAATCCTTAGTCATTTATATTATAAATAGTTAGTGACATAAAGTTGAATATATTTTTTGGATTTGAATATTATTTTTTAGTGATGTAGGTTATGATTAATTTATTTTAAAAGACAAATGAAACAAATTATGGTTAGTGACATGTAGAAACTTGTTAGTGACTAAAATTATAAAATTGAGAAATTTTTTTCCTTATATTTATTTAAATAATTATTTTTCTTTTAATTTTTGAGGAAGTTTTGTTTACTTTTAAATTACTAAAATAAACAATTAAAAAATTATTCAGTTAATATTTATAAAATTGAATTATTTTAAAGTTTAGAGTATAGTTTAATGATAATTGTTAAATTAAAACATAATAGTTAAATTAATCATGGTTTATTAAGTTAAACTCTATAAGTGAATAAAATATGCGTAATAAGAGTTTTAAGTAATGTAAGTTAACTTATATATTGTTTGCATTGATTTAAATTTTCTCCATATTTATGCTTATTTTCCAACACAAATGATAGGTCAATAAGAAAATGATAAAGTGAATCGTAAGAAATAAAATTCGTGCATTTACAATTAATATTTTACAGTTTAATGAGCTCAATTGATTCGAGAAAAGTAAGTGATATTATTATTAAAACTAAGTTTCTTTATATGAAATATGTAGTATATTATTATGGCTGAGCCATCGTCATCAGAGTCACCTCGTTTTGGGTCTGACAATGAGCCTGAGCCTACCGATCCCACTACCCATGTTATTCCCGGACCATATAGATGGGATGTACTTAGGAGGCGTAGACAGCGTACGCATATTTCACAGTCGGTTTGGAATGACATAACACAAAGACTGTTGAAGATTCGACGCAGAGGTAGACCTAGCGCTGGCCCCCCACCAGAGGATATTCCAAACGTAGTAGCCTAGTATTTGACTGAGGCGGGTTTCATACATGTCACACGAATGCGATATATGCTGGTACAAATTCTTGACCAATGTTCTTATGTTAAGCATGTTTAAAATATATGACCCTGTAATTCGTTGATTCATACGTGACTTATATTTTTCAGATTGATGTTGCCCTCATTAGTGCTATGGTCGAGCGGTGGCGGCCAGAGACACATACTTTTCATATGTCGCAGGGTGAGATGACGATAACATTGGAAGATGTCGCTGGAATCCTAGGCTTGCCTACTGATGGGCAAGTTGTTACCGGATGGACATACGCTGATTGGCCCGAACTATGTAATCAGGTGTTCGGTAACAGACCCGATCCTGCCACCGAGCTAACCTCTGGCAATGTGAGGTTATCATATTTTGACCGAGTGTATCCATCATGGAATGTAGTTGCTGGTCATGAGCAGAATGTGATATACTTCACGAAGGCTCACATTGCTCGCATGTTAGGATCTTGGATCCTTTCTGACCGGTCAGGGGGGAGCGTAGTAGGATGTTGATACGTTGCCCTACTTGCCGGTGATTTTGTTGATATTGGATCGTATAGCTGGGGGTCTGCGGTACTGGCCCACTTGTTTAGACAGTTGTGCGATTGCACCGACCCAGATAGAAAAGATATAGGAGGTTGCACTATTTTTCTGCAGATTTGGGCATGGCTCCGCTTTCCATCTATTGCGCCCCCTTTGCCATCTACTCATGACGTTGACCGACACTTTGGACACAGGTATATATATATATATTTTTTGCAATTAAAGTAGCCAAATAGATTATGTATAGCAATTCATTAACAGTTTAATGTTTAACCTTCAAAATAGATTTAATGATGTTGGTTGGTTTAAAGTGAATTCACTAAATTGGTATTGAGACAGACTAGACACGTTAAGCAGAGATGAGGTATGTTTAATTATACAAATATTTTATGCACATGGCATTTTGCTATGTGTGGATCTGTGAAATGACTTCTTTATATGTTGCCATTGTGTAGGTTGTTTGGCAACCGTATGGTGATTATGAATTCATGGGTTCATCTGCTGAAACCCGCCATTTGTGGATGGCTCGGACACCAATCATTTGTTTTCACATTGCTGAGTATGCACAACCTGATAGGTGTATGAGGCAATTTGGACGGGACCAATCGATACCTCATAGGCTTGGGAAATTGAAAGGTGTTCATGATTTTACCCTTCGGGGTAAACCCCAAGAAAATTGGGGTCGGAGGTTAAGGAAATTCATCGAGAGATGGAATAGCCGAGCTCAGCATGTTGATGTACCTCCTGCAATAAATGGTCTTATGTCACCCAACCATGAGTACATGGGTTGGTATAGACTGTGCAGCAAGTGACACGTGACGAAGTGGGGTGCCTCACAACATCGCTGTGTAAGTCCTTTTCTTTTAATGGTTTATTAAATATCTGCAGATATTTTTGTTTAAGTATACATGGTTTCATTTGCAGCTTGACGGGTTGGAGAATTTGTATTTTGTGACCCTGGATGATGAATTTCCTAACCATGGGTTGCATTACATGCACGGCGAGGTGACTCATCTTATTAGTGTTTGGAAAGAAGCTGCTCGGGTTGACGAACAAGGTCCAGAGGCACCATTGACGCAGATTCCTCCTGAGCCTCAGTTGTCGCTAGACGTTGGTCGTCGTGCGAGAGAGGGACGAGGATTGGGACGTCGGCGCCGACCTATTCCAGCAGTTCCTGAGCCTATTGTTGCACCTAGGCCTTCTACAGTTGCTGGATATTCTAGGCCTCCATACCTAGGTCAGGAATTTGGTATTCAACAAACATATTTTCAACCCTCGCAGCCAGAGGAGCCGGAGCAGTAGACGCAGCCTGACACCCAATGGACACCTTGCGAGACACAGACCCCCATGGACTCCCAACCATATTATCAGCCATAGTGGCAGCCTCAGGACACGCAAGCAGGGCCGTCATTTCAGCATAGCCCAGTTCATATGCCACAATGGGAACATGGGGGAAGCAGTAGCCAGGGAGGTAATACTTGGACTGATGCTGATGTTGACGACATGTATAGCAGCATTAATTTTGATGCTGATGCTGAGGCAGGCCATGATACGGAAATCACAAATGAGGCTGATCATGGTCATCATCGACGTACATTTCCTGATCAGCAAGCTCGTTATAGACCGTGGCCACCACCTTCAGCTTAGTGTTTGTGTGTTTTCTTTGTTACTTATTATGGATTATTGTTGGCATTTCTATGGACTATGTTTGATACATTGTTGGCATGTTTGATACATTCCTTGTAATTGCCTTTTTTTTTTTTTTAGTCACGTACATTGACGACTAGGACACCCACATAAGATAACAAATAATACCATAAATAACATATTAAAATTGTTGTTTATCACGGGTTGGTTGATTGACGACTAGGACAATTGCGACGGTTATGCCCAGGTAATCTGCATATACCACACCTAACACGACTTTGGCTAGACTCAACTTCATCCATCTCATTACGTATTCTTGTTGCCTTAGGACGACCCTTTGCACGCAACATAGACTTGTCAGGTATTAGTATTGGATCTGCACTCGGTGGAATCGCTTATTCGTTACCAATTGGATGCCATGGAAATGAGTATGCGTTAACAAGGTTCGTCACAAGGAATACATCATCCACATACAGTGTCGATGAATGACGAACATGCATAGCGGCTGCTGCGGCATGACTACAAGGATACTTGAATGCCTTAAATTTGCCACATTGGCATAATCGTTCAATGAGGTTAACGGAAAACGATTTGTCATAACCATCATCAACCTCGAATTTAGAGTGTTCCACATTATATGTACGAACATAATGACAAGTAGCAGTTGTTTCATTGGCCTTCAACATAGCAGTGACATTTTTGCAAAGAGAATGTCCACCTTGCAATTGGTTAGCGGCCAATTGCCCCCTGCATACAAAATATTCTACCAATCTGCTATATGTATGTTTAACCAAAGCCATTATTGGCATGTTTCTTGCACCCTTTAAAACCCTGTTAACTGACTCTGCCAAATTTGTGGTCATATGCCCATACCTTCGCCCTTCAACATCATATGCACGCGTCCACTTTTCCTTGGGGATGTTATCAATCCAGTTTGGAACCTCAGGACTAACATCACGAAAACGTTCAAATGCAACATCAAAATCAATCATAGAAGGAGTATAACCTGCACACACATACATGCTAATTACAATTCGGTAAACATGTTCATCCACATAATAAGTGTTGGTTCACCATACCTAAATTCATTAAGGCCCTCTTCAAATTGTCATTTTTGAACTTTTGATTGAAATTGCTAGCAATATGACGAAGACAAAACACATGATAAGCATGTGGTGGTTGCCATCCAGGGTGCCTCTCAACTGCAGATATTATGCTTCGGTGCCGATCAGAAATAAGACAAATATTTGTCTTGCTTGTAACATGAACACGAATGTTATGCAGAAAGTATTCCCAAGCTTGCAGTGTCTCACCCTCAACAATAGCAAATGCAAGTGGCAAACACTCATTATTACCATCTTGAGCAGTGGCAATGAGCAACTTTCCTATGTACTTGCCATATAAATGAGTGTCATCAATTTGAATAACCGGTTTACAAAAATTGAAAGCCTCACAACATTGTCTGAAGGTCCAAAAAATGCGGTGAAACACGCGTTTATGATGAAATATTGTATGGCCCACATAATAATCTTTGGTTTGAATATTATAAACAGAACCTGGTGAAAAGCGAAGCATATAGTCACACCACCTCGCCAAGAATGCATATGATTCCTCCCAATCATCGTATATAATTGCTATTGTTTTTTATTTTGCATACCATGCTTTTCTATATGAAACTTTGTATCCAAAAGAATGTGTTATCCTCTCTTGGACTAGTCCAATTGAACATGATGGATCATGCTTAATCATCCCTAATAAAAAAGAATATGATGTAAACATTAATAAAATAAAAAAATACCATATGATGATGTCATTCAATAACATACCTAGTACCAGTGAAACAATAACATTAGCATCAAGTTGTCTGTGGTCATGAGAAATGTGCTCATTTAAGCAAATGTGATCCCCACCCCCATTTGGTAACGATCCATCTCTCACCATAAGTTGGTTTTATTACTCTAGCCTTCCACGGACAATTTTGGTCATGCACACGACATTTCATGCTTAACTTTGTCGGCGTACTTTCAACAACAACACCTTCCTGATGCTCTTTCATGAGGTTCCGCTTTATTGCCAGTTGTGCCTCTTCTTTTGATGCAAATTCTTGTTTAACAAACAACTTATTCCCTAATATCCACGAACCTTCAAGTGATGCAAATTCTTGTTTAACAAACAACTTATTCCCTAATGTGGAATTTCATCCCAAAAAGCGTTATTACCCTGACCTAGAAAACCAAATTCCAAGATTTATTACAATAAAATACATTAAATTAAAATCACACATGTAAATAGTTACTGTTAATCAACACACCTTGATCTTGATATTGTGGTTGCTGCTCATCCTCCCCCACATCTTGCTGTTCTTGGCTATGAGACTCAACCACAAAAGAGTTACGTCCTTGTGTTTGACTTGCGCTTGGCCCATCATCGTCCGAAGCACTGGCATTCTCCGCAAGAAGACGATCTTCCATTGCTATGTTTTCATCATCGTCATCGTCAATATCATCCTCCATAACCCAAGTAGGGTCATTTTCATCTTCCATAGACAAATTAAAAGGCAGAATAGCAGCTGATTCATTATGGGAATAATTGACATGCACTGACCTCATTGGTAAATCAATATCCTCAGCTTCATGAATATCCACATACAACTCTAGGAAATCTTTCCGTGACTGGTTGAAGAATTCTCATATTACCATTTCCATGTCTTCGTCATCCACTACTTCCATGCTAATATATTTTTCATCGCACCATATTCTTGCAGTTATACTGATGGATTGATTACCTTTCACATGTAATTTCTGATTGATTCTCTGCTGCAATTCATCATAAGTTGAGTTGTGCTTCAAACATGTTGGCATTTTTTCACCTTCAAAAGCAACACCATGTTGGCTCTCAATTTTTCTACCATTATAATATAGAACAGTACCAATAGAATCAGCATTTGAAGACATTTTTTGATATCAAACACAACAACAATGCTCAATATCAGTTGTGGAGATTGCCTTCACCAAATTTGCTTTAAATAGAGTGCTGGTGGCTAAATCGCGCCCAGGGGAGGCGCCACTGCTGCAGTGTCACGCCCACGTGGGGCGCCAATGGTGCTTGGTTGCGCCTGGGAAGGGCGCCAATGATGCAAGGTCACGCCTACAGGAGGCGCCACTAACAACAGTATTTTCGTAATTAGTTTTAAAACAACAGTATTTTTGTATTTTTGTTTTAAAAGTGCAATATTTAAATTTTTTTGCCATTAGTTTTATATTGGTATAGTTTGCTGAATTTTAATGGTATACAAGTCACTGAATGTAATCAAATATCTGATAAGAATACCTTATTGGGTTAGAGGATTTATGGAAATGGGTATGTTATGGTTTGATTATCTTGTGAAGTTAGTTGAAGTTTTAAGGGATGCATGGGTACATATATATCTTGTAGTCTTTATTTTCTTTTTTAATATATAACTTGTTTACTGATAAATAAATAAAAAAAAAAAACTTATTCAAATGACTAGATGCACGGAAGGAATAGCTGACTCAATTAGTAAGACAGAACGATGTAATATTTTTAATTCTTTAATTTGTTAATACCAGATATATAATATGAGCTTTGATATTTTTAACCCAAGATACATGTCCCATTTCTGAGCTGGAATTAAAGTATACATTACAAACACGTATAGATACTTCGACTGTAAAACTGATGTTATAAATATGTACATATGTAAATATTTATATGATTTAGCAATCTTTCTATTGTGCATCGGTTTAAGAATAGCCGATATAGAAATGTATTTTCAACAATAACTGTTGAGAGGGCTTAACTTTCACTATCGGTAGAGATTTAAATGTCTTTCTAGTATTTGTAATTAATGTTAAATAATTTTTTCAACCAATAACAAATGTCTTTTCTATAGTTGTGTGAGAGATTTAAATAGTATACAACTATATACATGAGGTTTTAAGTTTTATTATCATTATTACTAGCATAGTACACAACAAAAAAGCACACGGTACATATTAAAATTGGATATTTCAGAAATTAAAATTATTTTTTAGCGTGATTGCTTTCTAGCATTTTACAAATTTATTTTCGGATTGTTTAATTTGTCTTTGGGAATGTATGTATGAAATGCAAACACATGAATTTATGTCAATACGTGACATGATAGTTTTACATATAGTATTAAAAAGCAATTTTTTATAAATAAATAAAGGAAAAAATATACTCTGACATCTCATGCAAAATTTTGTTCAAAAATCAAAGTGGTGTATGAAATAAGAGTCATGTGATCATTAACTTGTTGTAACTTTGTGGGATGCTAATTGATACCATTTCTCTTTATTTTGGTTCCATGGGCAATTAATTGTTACTTGGGGAGTGCACCTGGTACGTGATCCAACTTAGGCAATTAATAATATCTTTCCAAAAAGATTAAAAATTAAAAAATTGCGGATTACAAAGAACATGGTCTGGTCAAAGGATATATATGAGTTTGATGGTTGAAATAAGCTGACATGAACGTCGAAATTTCATGCTTAGAATATGTCATATCTGTGAGCATGCATATAAAACACAATGAACACATGGAAATTAAACCATAGGAAGCAACATCTTTAATTTCTTTTTGGGGTTAGTTTCGGGTAAAACTTTCTTTTTGGATTCCTTTGAAACAAAACAATTGGAGAATCTTAGGAGCATTCTAGATTTTGTTCTAAAAAATTTGTAGAAGAAAGAAGAACGAGGTTCAATTCTCACGATAGGCATGCATTTAGAAATATCACATTTCAATTTGGAAAAGAAAATAAAAGATTTTATGCTATTGAGGATAGCAATTGGTGTGTCAATTTTTACTAATTAATAAGGTACGTAGGAAAAACAAACTACTAAGACAACTAAAATAATTATGAGGGGTTTTGTGACACAAAGATTAATGTAAAACACTTTCTCTGTACTCCTATATATATATATAATTTAAATATAAGTAATTTTAACTAATTTTACCTATTTAATTATATCATTTCTAAAACATCCATCATTTAATTGATTTTTTTTTGTTTTTCACATGTTTCATCTATCCGAGGCAAAATGACTATATATTTTTGGTCACTACTACAAATAGTACATTTAATGACGGAGATTCAAAGTCAGTTGTCGCGAAATCGATGTTGTTTGCTGTGCGGTGGCATTTTTGTAATTAAAATGAATATTTCAAAGTCGGTCTTTGCAAAATTGTCTTTGTATGTTCAAAACTACGACGGTTTTGGTTTAACCGTCTTAGTTTTCGTCTATTCAAAGACGTTTTGCCTATGACCGTCTTCGAAAATTGTCTCAATTTTCGCTTTTAAAATTTTCAGCCCGTTGTACAAATCATTTTTGTGCCCTAGTACTTACTTTCATCCCTTAAGGTCCTCTCCCTCTCCCATTGTCCATCACCCTAGTTGTCTTCGGCAAGCACACCCATTCACCCTAGCTGTCTCCGGCAACCGCATCGTGGCCTCCGTGTTGAAAGTTGAAGTTAGCGTCTGACGTTTAAGAATGGCAATGCAGGCAGGTGAACTCTGTCAGCACCAAAATAAACACTCCCCTCCCATTTTCTTCAATCTGATTCCTGATTTTGGTTCCTTCACCTGAGGATTGTTTCTTGACCCCAAAATCCCCGATTCCTTCGTTCGTTCCATTTTGTTCAAGATTCATGCCACTCCCTTTTCCGAATCCAATCCTCGCCACCAACGGAGAAGGGTTCCAACAGCGTGCTTTCTATCAGTGAGCTTGCCTGTAACACCCTGAAATTTTGATAACTTAAAATATATGTGTGATGTATTCCTTGTATAATTTGATTATTTTATTAATTAGGATTAGTTGAAATGTTATGTGAATTATCCATGTGAAATCGCTTGGTGTAGATGTCAAGTTATGTGGAGTTTGGTTGAGATGCGTTGTAATTGAGTGATTCTGAATTTGACCTGAAACCTGTTTTAGTAAAATCACCATTCTGAATTGGTTAACCGTTGGATCTTTTTAAACTTTTCAAGGTAAATTTCTAACCCATATATGAAAGTTTTGACCGTTGGGATTGACCAAATAACTTCTTAAGAGTGAGAAATTAATTTTCACTAAAACATAAATTCTAGAATTGGATCAGCTCGCCCAGGCGAATTTTGCAGGCATTTTTGCTCGCCTGAGCGAGTCAAGGTGGTGTTAAATACGTATTTCATCCTCCAAATCATGAAATTGGTGATTTTCTTCCTCCCAACAGCCAACCCACCTCCCACCATCATCCTCCACCACCCACAGTCACTGGAGACCACCACGAGGCACTGTCGCTTGCCGTTGGACCATCGCATGAAGAGGAGCACTTTAATCAAAGCGGAATCTTCAAAACTCAACTCGAGGATCCGGTAGAGAATGAAGCCTCCAATCCTCCTTTTCTTGGTTTCCTTGAGGTAATCTTGGTTTCCTTTGTCTTCTTCTAGCTAGTTTAAGCCTCTTTTGATATCTTTTGTGATTCGGGTACCGTTATTGGTTGTTGCTATACTTCCTTTGAAAACCCTTTGAAAATGAGATGTTGTAAAAGTCTCCTTTTTATGAAACTGATGTCATTTTTGTGATCCTTGTTGAACCCTGGTCACATTAGTATGATCGGAATTTCAAAATGATGTCTTTTGATGTGGACTCCCAAAACACCATTTTAGTCTCTTTTGAAATTTGATTGGGTATTTAATCCCAAATGCTAACGTTAGCCATGTTTTTAAAATCTATACTAAATTATCTTCAATTCGGTATATAGAGATCTGTGTTTGGACCAAAGCACGTGAACTTGAGAGATTCTAAAACAACGTTTTCAAGGAGCTAATAGAGAGATATAGATAAGTAAGGGGAGTTTATTATTTGGTTATAGTTTTGATACCATAGTTGGGGGCCAGGGAGTCCAACTATGAGGATATTTGTCTGTCCTTATTGTGTGCTGGTTTTCAAGAAAAACTAAGTTTTTAACTAATGGGATGCGATGAATTTATGATTAATGTGTGTGCTCGTTTTCAAGAAAGACTGTATTTTTAACTAATGGGATGCGATAAATTGGCTTGTTGATGGATAAAACTGTGAATGATATTGTTGTTGTAATGATTGAATTTTTGGGAAAAGTCTTAATTACAGAGGAGACTCTGTCCAAAATTTTATAATATGTTTTCCTATTTAATTCTTTATTGAATTTTTAAATGGGCATAAGAGTGCGTTTTCTATATTGTAGTTCTCCTCTTTAATTTTAGAATTTTCCTAAAATACCAGTCTCATGGTAATATGGATTGTGGATGAATAAGATGTTACTGATGTGTTGGCGATGATTGAATGAGATAATGATAATGTGCTTGATGATGTATAAATGATATAATGATGATGTGGTTTATGATGTGTAAATGAGATGATGATGAAATGGATGTTGATGTTTATAAGGATAATGTTGAAATAAGATGAACTTGATATATATGATGATGATATCAAGATGAGGGGATGTATATGTACACTGATACCCATGGGGGGTGCATGATTGGTC
Source organism: Glycine tomentella (assembly GCA_007407185.1). Taxonomy (NCBI): domain Eukaryota; kingdom Viridiplantae; phylum Streptophyta; class Magnoliopsida; order Fabales; family Fabaceae; genus Glycine; species Glycine tomentella. The sequence continues at coordinate 372,668 of PYAF01003709.1, forward strand.
ATCCTTGTGGGGAAGGATTTGTTCCTGGCCATGATCATGCATTGATAGTGCCCATGGTTGTCATTATGCAATGTGGATATACATGAATGCCCATGGGGGTGTATGATTGGTCATCCTTGCGAGGAAGGATTTGTTCCTTGCCATGGTCATACATTGATGGTGCTTATGGTTGTATATTGTGTATGTCCACGTGGGGTACATTGACTGGTTGGATAACCTTGCGAGGGTGGGTTTACGAATTTTAAGCATCCTAAGAGAGAATGGAATTGTTTAAAATTCTGGTCCCTATCTATCCATGGTCAGTGTATCGGTGATGTTGTGTATGTACATGGGGGTGCATGACTGGATAACCTTGTGAGGGTGGGTTTACAAATTTTAAGCATCCCAAGAAAGAAAGGGATTGTTAAAATTCCGGTCCCTATCTATCCATGGTTATTGCATTGATGGTGCCTATGTTCATACTTCATATTTCATGGATGGAAATAGAATGGTGGCAGTAAGTACGGGTGTACTAGAGGGCATCACTCTGTTTGGAACTCCCTTGTGACTCAAGGTTGATCACCATGGGGGGGAGCGACTAGTGCACAACAGGGTGACCTCGACCAGCTACTGCATCATTTTCCTAAGAGAGGCTATTTCCATGAGGATGGTACCACATTGCATGCTAATAGATGAGTCAGGTGCATGCATCATTATGTGCATGATTGTTTGAGTTGTGAAATGCATCAGATGATTGGTTTGTTGAGTGCATATTGAATTGATAGAATTTTGGTAATAATTGTGATTGTGAATGTTGTTTCCTTTCCGATTGTTGTTACCTGATGCTTGTTGGTTTTATATAATAAAATCACCCTTGTGTTTGTTGTACCATGTGGTTGGTACCTGTGATGATTACGAACCTTCGTTCGTGTGAGCAGATGAGTAGCCTTAGGTGACTCTGAAGGGAGATTCTTTTCGGTTGGTGCCGCCAAGGCAAGGTGATGACATTGGGTTTCTTTTTGGGAAAAAGTTATGTTTTGTTAATCAACTCTTTCTTAGTTAGTTCTTTGACTTTTTGTTAGATATGTAATTTCAGTTGTATTACATGTAAAACTAAAGGAAGTTTTAATATGTGGATGACATGTACCGATTTAATATATATATGTACATGTGTGATTAATTATGGAACTGTAATATGTGTATGATAATTATATTATCATAAAAAATTTACCATCATTTTCATAATCAATTTAATGAAGTTTTCATTAAAAGTTAAATCTTGTGCGGTAAGAGTTGATGATATAGTAGCAACGAGACGGGTTGTTACATTGTCGAGTGCAAATCTCATTACAGAACCCAAATTGCAAAATGGCAAACACCTGTCTGACCAGGAGATAACCTCAAACGGTGTCGTTCAGCAGAGGAAGGTTAGGGTACAAAGATGCAATGTCGTCAACATCACCAAACATCTCTGGGCTGGTGCTATAGCCGCTATGGTCTCTAGGTATATTTAATTTCACCAATTCAATTATTTATTTATTTGTTTGTTTTATCAGAACTTGTGTGGCTCCACTTGAAAGGCTTAAGTTGGAATACATAGTTCGTGGTGAGAAGAGGAACATATTCGAGCTTTTAGCAAAATTGCTTCTTCTCAAGGGTTGAAAGGGTTTTGGAAAGGGAACCTTGTAAATATTCTGCAAGCAGCTCCATTCAAAGCGGTTAATTTTTGTGCTTATGATACTTATAGAAAACAGCTGCTTAGATTCTCTAGGAATGAGGAAAAAACCAATTTTGAGAGGTTTATTGCTGGTGCTACTACTAGTATTACTGCTACCATTATTTGCCTCCCACTTGACACTGTATGTTATTATGATTTTGTAGTTCGTTTTCTCTGTTGCAATTCCAATTGAATAAACTCGAATGCATGTCAAAAGTAAAGCAAAGACACTAGTTTATGCATTGATGTTGATCGTGAGGTCTTTGAATTCATAGTTTTGTATAGGCTCAACCTCTACCAGTTAGCTTTCAAGTTTCAACTAATCCTATTAACATTATAGTGTTTAACTATTTGTCATTTTCAGTTTTAGGAACTAAATAACAACCTTTCTGTTATCTGTGTTGCAGTCTTCAGGCCACAGTGTGAACATCTGTATTTATGTGTTCAACCGAACATTTTAAGCTCTTAACTTTCTTTTTCTTTTTTTAGTGAATGAAACATTTGGATTGGTCGACTGGATATGGCATCACTACAAATGAATAATATGAGAAATAAAGAAAAGCTAGTAATTTTATTACCTTGTTGATGTAAATCTTAACCACCAGTCCCCCACCAATATATATATGTAGTCCTTCAGAAAAGCATGATTGTTCTTTCGTGTCTAGCTAGATGTGCTCCATTGTGCTCGGATATTTTTCTCTGTTATGTATAAAGTTAACTGAAAAAGAAAATTTTAATTGGCATAATTTGTTTTCATTTGGACATGGATCCTACCAGATTAGCTCCAAAGTCCTAACATGGCCATATCATTTTAGTTGAGATAAGTTTAATTGGCATAATTTATTGGCATTCTGAAAATCTCTCTAGCCTATCCTTTAAAAAAAAAAAACTTTACTTTTCTTGTTTTCTCATCATTTTGCAAATTAAATGTGCCCACACAACCACAAATTTCATATCTTAGAAGGCAACCTAAAAGGCTAAACCTATTGATATTGATGGCAAACTAAAACCATGAAAAATGGTCAAATTTGAAATTCCTTGTTCATAAAAATTCATTTTTGGTGAATTTAACCGGTGAATCCATACAAAATTGACAAACATTTGTGCATAAATAGTGTTGATTATATAAAAAGTTACTTCTAAGTTCTAACATAACTGAGTATCTTTCAAATAAAATCAGGACTATTTATTGCAATCTTCTTGGCACTTTTTCTGGGATATGCTATAATGGCTCAGTGACTGGTTTGTATAGACCACATCAAAATTTAGTGTACATGGAAACTGTCTACCCTGTGCTTAGGTAAATAAACCTGATTCACATCAATGTTTCTTCATTGCTCTAGTCCCTTAGAGATGTGTTTTTTTTCCATCACTTTAGTACCTCGAAGACGTCTTTTTTTCATTGATGTAGCACTTATTAGATTGTCAACAAATTGATCCCGTGAAATTAATTGCCACAAAATTAGTCCCTCATAGTTTCTTTATGTCACTACTTTTGTCTTATTTAGGGATTAATATGTTGTGACATTAAGATCACAAAATCCTTGGAGCACTCATACGGTGACAACTTACATCTTGAGTGCTTAGACATGGGGGTGACACAAAGCTCTTAAGAACTGACATGATTGTTTATTCTATTTCAGAATGACAGTAGGGGGGAGAGACCAGAGTTATGCCAAAAAATGGTTAGCATTGCTGACTATGGAGAAGGCTTGTTTGTTTGCCATTTCTCTTGATGGCATTGTAAAGGACATTTATTTCCAGTTTGTATTATTGCCTGAAGATGTTCTTTTCCCTCTATTATATATTGTGTTCTTTTGTGAAGGCTAATGTTGGTATTTTTGCTAAAAAATAAGGTAGACAACCAAATCTGTTCATTTATATTTTATACTGGCATTTACTATTTAGTGTTTAAAATCATTAGTGATGAGTTTATGAGGTGTCATCTTGATTTTGAAATACAAATAAAACTAATGAGTTCTCATAACAATGGTGCTTAATTTGATGGAATCTGATTTGTTTATATACTAGGGGTTAATATATTCTGAATTGTATATCAGTGTTGTTTGTTTATGTGAATTTCCATCCCAAATTAATTAGGATTAAGCTTTTTTCACTTGTAAATTATGATTTCTGTGGTATTCTTTTTCCACAAAAAGTTATAGTTGATTAGAAATTAACTTCAATAGGCTTTGCTATGTTCTGTGATCCTGCTTACTCTATATATTCTTTTATGGAACCTCTCTATTGGAACATCTTCTGAGTATTCTTTTATGTTTCTTTTGATGTTTTGTAGGGCTACTTGGATTCAGAAACCAATGGTGTTGTACAAAAGACTGGTGGAAATTTCAAGGAAAAATTAAGGGAGCATGGAGGACTTGATGTAATCTTTGAACTCGCCATGACTAGTCATTTAGATTTGGAGGTGTGAGCTTGTATGTTAGTTCATATATATGCCTTACTATATTTGTAGTAGACATAACTTTGGCCGAATGAAATTGACAGAGACAGTCTTTGAAGTCTTAGATTTCCTTTTTTCTGTTGCAAAGCTACATCATTCTTTAATGTATTCAGGGATATTGTTCACTCAAGTATTTTCAAAGTTTAATACATGTTGTTTCATATAGATTGAAATTAAGTTTCACATTTTATTTTTCTTGTTGTGTCTTTACTCCTAGATATATCTTACCAATAATGTTATACACTTATCCGTACTTCCTTTTTCGACATCTATTTTTTCATTACCTCTCTTTTTTCCCGCAATATGAACACTAGAGGCACATTTAGTTTTTATTAGGTGATGATTTCACCCCCAATATGTTTTGATCTTTACACCCACCTTTCATCATGGAGTGATGTAGCAGTTCAAATGTCTACTTCTGCATATATGGGAAGTCCACGTGCTGCAGGAGCATGGGGATATATACTAGTGAATTAAGGGAGGTTGCTAAACTTCCATTTCTTCCTTTAGACCCCGAGGCCGTGATACTACTGTTGATGTGCTTCAAAATTTATCTCCTCATGTTCAAAGCAGGTTATTTCTGTTATTCTCCCTATTTAATTTGTAAACTATGGTGCTTATATTTTATTTTCAATAGTTATTTATAATTGAGACTAAAATATACGAGAGTTGTGTACACTTTACAGGTCTTCCTTGAGTGTTGGTAACTGTTGCAGCTTTATATATTAATCCTTACTGGATGCAAGTACAGTTTTACTAAATAGAATTGATGAACCTAAATTTTTTCTCATTTAGACTTTTTTTATTTCTAATAACCACCATTCCAAAATTATGAATTTTATGAAATTCAAATGTGGACAAAAACAGGTTTTCCACTCCTGCCTCCATTAGTTCATATTGAAAATTAATGTAACAAACAAAAGAGTGATAACTGTTAAGCTTTGATAGTGTTCACTATTCAGCTTTTTCAAAAGCTATTCATCCATTCTAGTAATGAGATTTTGGAGACATACACTTATTACCTAGATGTCAGGTTATATTGAAGCTCTTGCCTGATTTCTTGGTTTCATACATGGCTATACTTGGATCTGTGATATTGATATTCTCCTATTTTTGCTTATTCTTTGAGATATTCTCTTATTTCTTCATACCTCTTGGCCTGGCATAGTTATTTTCCTTCTATAAACTTGCTATGCAGGTGAGGACATATGGAGATATGTTGGGAAGCTAACAATATTGGTTCAAAAGAGCATTTTAGATGATAGATTCAAGTGAAAGGCCAGTACATACTTTACTTGTTTGTTTCTCCTTTTGCTATACTGAATTCTTGAGATGTTGGTTGTATAATTTACTAAATCAAAGGCATATACAATATCTAATGTTTTGCTTTAACTCCTTGTCCTAAACATGCTGGTGTGTGCTTAATTAGATGCACCTGCACAACATGAAGACATTCACTTGTATACTTGAGAGAACCATAGGAATAATTTGTTTTTATGCAGGTCACTGTTATATTTGAAATATTATTACGGAAATGTGGTTTTGTTGCCATTAGTAGTGATTAAAATATGCAGGTCACTTGTGGAAAGATCTAGAGGTACTCCTTTTAGTATTGACTAAAAGACTATGATGGTAGTGGTTCTTCGGTAGCTTAAGTTTGGTTTCAGTCTAGCCATGTTACAACGTTGTATGCAAATCCATAATGTAAGCTTATAGGGGCTTAAAAATTCATAACAAGATTGAGCTTTTGAATGATTAGTGAAACTTTATGGCATCAATATGATGCTACTAATGTTGTCCTTATTGCATATCATCAAAACATTTTGCTAATAGTAGGCCAACTGAATCTAGAATGACTTTATATAGCCTTTGTATATTGAAGTTTATCTCATGATGGTTGAAGAGCTTTTAAAGTGAATTGAATTATAGAAAATGGCATGTAGGAATTCCAAAGATAAGATGCAGCTAGGACACAAAGTCCATATACAAGTTCTAATTCATGTCTCTTATATCTAAATTATCATAGAGCATATTTAATTTCAGTGTATATATATTAAATTGTAAGCATTATTTGGACATGATTTGTTTTATGATGACTTGAATGTAGTTTCTTTTTATTTTTTCATGGAATGAAATTATGTGTCAGAAGTTTATATATTAGGCACCTATATATTAGATACACAATTCCCTAGGCTATATATTAGGCAAAGTTTATATATTACTCACCTATATATTAGGCACCTATATTTGCACTGACACTATGGAAGAAGATGACATATATACAAAATATGGGACCATTACCATCTCCAAAAAGCCTGGTTACAACAAAAAAATTGGAAATTTGAAAGCTTGCTATTTTATTCTTGGTAAATTGCTTTTTTTTTTCGTTTTAATTAGTTCAAAAGGCACTCTCACTATATCATTTGTTGCAAGTTTATGGTAGAGTCTGTTTGTTTCTGTTTTGGCTTTCTACTATCATTTTTATTTGAATTTTTGTAATCAGATCGGTGTAAATGATTGAAGGTTTTGTGATATTGTTAAAATTTGGAGTACCCTTCAAGGAATTTGCAGTTTTTTTTAGTTGATGGAAGTTTTTTAATGAACAAATAACAAGGAAGGAATATAGCAAAGGGGATTCAAGTATTTGGATATCTTTGTTGATGGAAGTTCTAATTATTTCCATCCTTTTGATAATTCTGATGGGAATGCCCCAAATAGACTATTCCAAGTATTTGGATTTCTTTATGAGCAGTCTTGGTGAGGAAATTGACTTTGAGTTCTTCTTTGGCCTCATAAAACTTACTTTTAACCATGTATTTATAATATTTTAAGTATAATTGTAACACCCCGAAAATTTAAGAATTATAGACAATTACTACGAGTAAAATGTTAATAAGAAGCAGTAGAAATCTAGGGCAAAATACCAAAAACGCCCCTGAACAATTTCAAAAATGACGATTATGTCCTAGGATTAAAAATGACCATTATACCCCTAGACATTTTGAAAAATGACCAAAGTATCCCTAGATATTT
>PYAF01003709.1:379957-399327 GCA_007407185.1 Glycine tomentella
ATATTTAACTATACTTCTCATTTTAAATGAATCGTGGGGAGAATAATCATTTACGTTACTTACGAATTCTAAGATTAGCAAGCAAAGCGAAATGAAATTCGTGAAAAATTCATAACTAAATTGATTTTAATACCAAGAGGACACGAGTTTTTAATTAAAATTAATCAAGCACGAGAGAGTAAAGAGAGGCGTTATAATAATAACTTCATCCTTTAGTCTTCACAATATTTTTCCAGGGAAAGTAAACTTGTGGAGCATGCCAAAGCTCTTAAAGTAAATGTTGGAACCAAACCTGATGCAAACCTTGGTCCATTCATTAGCAAACAGGTATGTTTATGGTTCTTGGAAGGATAGCAGATGTTCAGATTATTGTTTAATAATTACTAGTAAGTGCATGACATTTCCAAATTGATCTTGTATACATTTTAGTTATATGTTTCTAAATATTCTCTCAACCTTACCCACTGCACAGGCAAAGGAGCGAATACACAGATTAATTCAATTTGGGGGTGAAAGTGGTGCCAAACTATTGTATTTAAATATAAAGAATTTATTGAACTTTAGTTATTTTACTATTATTTGATTTTGTCCTTTTTAATCAAAATCCTTATATAGTTTTCACATCTTTTACATCTCCTTTGGATGCTCTACAAATGACTGGAAGAAGTCAAGTTTGATCCTAAGAATTCTTAATTTCCATTTGCTAAGGAGAACTCTATGTCATGGACAAAAATCCTGTTAAAAGGTATCTTTGTTGTATTAGGATGACATTGACAAGGTTATTCTGTTTCATAGTGTTTATATTTGCTCTATGATTATGTATTTCCTGCAAGACTTCAGTTTAACTCTATGTCATGGACAAAAATCCTTTTTGGTTGTTAACCATTCCATAGGACCAAAGCTAACTATGGAGAGCCACCAACTGTGCATTTTTGCTTAATTTACGGATTTTCTCAGATGTTCATATTTATGAAGACATATTTCTGTAAATTAGGTGATAATCCTGGCCTGCCATATAATTTTGATGTGCTTCATGTTTCATTCTCGTGATGGAGATATCCGAAAATCCATTATGCATCTTCAGTTCTGAAATTGACCAGTAATTGTAATGGATAAAACTTCTCTCTTTCCTTTTATTCTATTTTTGAAAATTTGAGTTACAAATTTACACCACTTCGTACTCATGGATCAATCTGAGTATAAGAAAGTTCCCTTAAACTTGTTTCTGTCAAACTCAGATGGAGCTATGTGTGCATCTATGCTTGATTATCTATATATATGCTGCTGGAAATGCATTAACATGAGCATATTAATCATGTTTCTTGTGTTTTAGGATATGGCCTGTGACACAAATTTGAAACCATGTTCTTTTTTGTGACTGTCCTAGCCATGTTCTTTTTAATGGATGTTAGGTAATCTTTCTCCTTATGGAATCAAGCAATGTTTGGTGGTGTTTGGGGAACCAATGAAAAGTATAAGCAATATCCAAAATAAAGCTTAGGGTAGGAATCAAGTTTTGATCTTATAATCTTTTTCTTTATTCATCAATGCCTTTTTAACTGTTATGAAATAAACTGTATGAGTATCCATGGATTTAAATTTCATTCACTTGGTGTGAAGAGCATGTTACATGTAGTATGTACTTGTATTTGTATTATGGTGATGATAAAGAGTTAAGTTTTGGTACAGATTGTCATATATAGTTATGCAATATTTTCTTCTAATATCTGATTGATCTTTCTTTTCTAGTTTGACTGAAATTCAGAATGCACGTGGCATCATGGATGTTCCTGCAGAAATGCTAAATGCCTTAGATCCAAGTAACAAAGAAGTAAGTTACTTAATTCAGATATTCAACTTATGATAAAATAAATGTATAAAAATAATTATTTTATAATGATTGTGAAGATTATAGGTGTGACATATTAAATAAAATACATTCAAATTGTGTTATTGATCTAGTTGAATGTGTATTATATTGTTAATATTGAATTTCATGTTCACCAAATTTCATTTTTGTTTCTCAAATATTTGTGTTTTTTCTCGGGGTTTGTATATTCTAAATGATTTATTGAGTAAATTTGATACTCAATTTATTGACTGCTTTTTGTGTTCCCTCTTGCTTTTTTGTGGTGGGATTAGTAAGAAGAATCTTGCTATTATTATTGCTACTGGGGTGTTTGGTGTTGTTGCTTCATTGTTGTTGGCTTTTGGGTTGTGGTGGTGGTACAATTTGAGTCGGAAGAATAATAAGAAGGGTTATGGGGCTTCTGGTGGTGTTGGTGGTAGAAGTGGCGATTGGGCTATGAGGTTAAGCACTAATAATGGTCTCTGTTCTTCATAGACATTTTTTTAATAAAAAAATAGGATAAATGAAGACGATTTTAGGGAAAAATCATTTATGTATGTACACAAACAAAGACGTTTTTACTTAAAAATTGTCTTCGTAGGCAAATTTTTTTTTAAAAAAAGGATAAACGAAGACGATTTTAGGGAAAACCGTCTTTGTATGTACACAAGCAAAGACGATTTTTACTTAAAAACTGTCTTGGTAGGCAAATTTTTTTTTAAAAAAAATGGATAAACGAAAAATCGTCTTTGTATGTACACAACAAAAACAATTTTTACTTAAAAATCGTCTTCATAGGCATTTAAAAAAATTCAACAAAGACAATTTTTACAACTATCATCAAATGTGAAATGACACGCACGACAACGACAATTATACAACCGTAGTTGATATGTGTTTAGAACCGTCATCGTTTGTGTCTTTTGTAGTAGTGGGTTTTACATAACTCTATTTTTAATGAATTTATTTTATTCATGATATCAAATTCTAATGAAAGATATTTTAAGAATTTATTTTAACTTGAGATTAATAAAATTAATAATTTCAACTAACTTTCTTAAACAATATTAAAGTAATTACTTTTATTTAATTTATATATAGATATATTGTATGAGTCTAGATGGAGTACATTATTGAGAAGAGAGTTAAGAGTGACTAATCTTTGAATCGAGAAGTTTGTAGTGATATTTTAGGGTCCCACAATGAGCCGAAAATCCTAATTGTGAAAGTATAAATGACTTATTTCTTATAAGGAAAATATTTATTTCTAATACATAACTTTTTTTTTCTTTTTATAAAAACTTAATTTACATTTTCTATGTATGAAATCATAAACTCTCACACGTCCGAATAATAATGAAAATGATTTAACTTTTTTTATGAATATTTAAATTTTACGTTGCAAGTTTATAATATATGATTTTGATATATTATAATAATAATACTAAACAAATTATTATAATTTTTTACTTATTTAAATAAAGGTCGACCTGTTAGTTTGAAAATGCCATTTAAATGATTTAAGTATAATCCTTTTAATGAAATAATTTTTTATAAAAACCTAAACTAAACCTATTTTCTTAAGAAAATTAATCTGATCTAGACATGATATACTCCTCCTTACAGATATACCTAATTATCCTGAGTAGTATGGCAGCGGTCTCCCCTCTTCTCTTTTTTATCAGAGGTTCATATATTAAGGTAACGGCATTGCATATGATTTGGGGGCAAATCATCATGAGGATATGGACAAATATAGTGTCTAATTTTTTGTTGATATTTTATGTCTAATTTTTTTCATGGAAAAATATAGTGTCTAATTTTGTGTTGATATTTTCTTTTCATCACCCATCCCCGGTCTAGATAGAAAGAGTTTTTTCTTTTAAAAAAACATTAATTTGACATTTATAAAAGTTAATATGATCAATGTTGTTGATATTACATATTAAAAACATTAATTTTCAATATATTTCTAGCATCTATATGTAATTTATCTAAACTATATTTAATTATATATATATATATATTAAAACTTTTTAATATTAATCTTGTTTAGATCCGTTTGAGGTGGTTTTTAATTTTGAGTTTTAAAATTTTTTTAAAATAATAACTAGTTTTTACTTTTAGTTTCAAAAACATTCCAAACCAATTTTTCAAATATGATTAGTTTCAAATAAACTTATTTTGAAAGTTTCATACCATATTAAATTTAAATTAAGAGTATTTTTGTGTCATAGTGATGATAATGGAGTTTGTGGTATTGTCAGCAACAACGATGTCAATAAAGATATCATTTGTCGTCACGGTGACAATGATAATGGTGATTGTGGTGGCAGTGATAACGTGGTGGTGGTAGTGATGTTGGTGGAGCCAATCAATAGTGACGATATTGGTGGTGGGGGTGACGGAGGTGGTATTAGTGGTGGTGGTGATGGTAACGGTGATAGTAACGATGACGAAGGTGGTTGTGGTGGTGGTGGTAGTAATGTTGGTGGTGTTGGTGGCAATGGTGGTGACAGCGACATTGGTGTAGTGATGGTGGTAGTAGTGATGTTAGTGGTGACACCAAGTGGTAGCGATGGTAGTGATTGCAGCAATGTTGGTGGTGGTTGTGATGAAGGTGGTATTGTTGGTGATGGTGGTGGTGGTGGTAGCAATGTCAGTAGTAATGTTAGTGGCAACAATTGTGGCAATGACGATAGTATTGGTGGTGGCACCAAGTGGTGGTGGTGGTAATGTTGGTAGTGATGGTGATTTTAGTGGCAATGGTGGTGACAATGACAATGTTGGTGATAGTAGCTGTTCTAGTGGTCGTGGTGGTGGCAACTAAATATAGCGGTGACAATGATGGTCATAGTAATAACAATGACAAAAATGATATGGTGGTGGTGATGGTGGTCATTAGGATAGCTATATTGGGACGGGGGAGCCATGACCCCCCAAAGTTTTTCAAAATTGTAAATATCTATATGTCTATAATAAATTAATAATATGATTAATAAAAAATTAATTATTTCTAATACTTAGTTTCGTTTACCTTAACTTACAATTTAACACAATAATTTTTTTTCTTTTCAACAATTCAAAAATTCATCTATTGTTTCTCTTTCGGTCAATTGTAGTTTTAATATTTTCAAAGATTTTTTTAATACTTTTTTTCTTTACACAAACTTACATATTAGTTGCTTCTCTTTTTTTTTCTCATTTTGTATTGTCTTGAACACCTAATGTGTAACTTAGTTTCAATAATTTCAATAGACTTATTTTCATATTTGTAGCATTTATCTTCACACGTATCAGGGGCGGGGCAAACTTTAGCAAACTTTATGGGGGCCCTGTTTAATATTTTCCTTTTTTAGAAAAGGGGACCCTCAATTGGCAATTTAAAAATAAATAAAATGTAAAAGTAGTAAAAATTGTTGTTGGTAGGAATTGAACCTTGGACCTCTTGATTATTAAAAATAGACATTACCATCTCCTCTAATTTTTAATATTAAACATATGTTGCATTACTTAATATTTGAGGCCCCTTATTTTTTTGGGCCCTGTGCGGTTGGGCACCTTGCATGGGCCCAGAACCGCCCCTGACACGTATATATGTGTTTTTGTTTTCTTTAGTTATTTTTTAAAATATATATTATCTCAATTGTGTTAGCAATTTTTTTTTTTGTTTTGATATAAATTCACTGATTCACTAACTTTTTGAGCATTGTTCTTGCTCTCGTTTTTCATCTTGATGTTATTGTTGTGCAATCTATGTTTTAATAAAAATATATCACTCTTTCCTTCTAAAATATGTAATGCTTGAGCCTATAATGGTTTTTTCTATCTAAATGTTCAAAAAGTTTTATGCAATATATATTAATATATAATTAATACTATTTACGTACTAATTTTTTCTTGAGTTAAGACAGTATACATGCATGTTCAAGTAGATGTTGAAAGATATTTTCTATTTTTATTTGTAATAATTATGTAAATAATTTATCATTTTTTATGTAATTGATAATTTTTGTTTCTCAACTTAGTGTGATATTGCATATTAAAGATGTGCATTTGAAATTTATTTTGGGTTACTCAAAATTTTGGTTCAAGCTCTGCCAATGGTGATGGTTGTGGTGACAATAATGGTGATGGTGGTACTGGATGGTGGCAAAAAAAAATTATTATCAAATGTTGAAAATGTGTTTTTTTAAACTAAAAATCAAATTAACTATTTTTTTTCTTAGTTTTGAAAATGAGTATAAAAATGTTTTTTTTATAAATAATAACTCTTGATCAATGATACATAAAGATAATGTTAATGTAGTTAATTAAACAAAACAAGTATTTTAGTGATTTATTGTTTTGTCTATGAATAAATGATTATGAGTTATATCCTATTAAGACACTTTTTATTTTTTCAGGTAAGCGTTATGTCAACACTTACATAAGCTCCATGTCAACTCCAGTATGCCGCATCTAAGTCAACGTTTGACTTTGTAGGTCAATTGACGGAAGAATCAAAATTATTTATTTTAAAAAATAAACGAATTAAATGTCTTGATTTAGAAATAGGAGAATCAAAATCACAAATTTAAAATTATAGCCTAATCAAAATTACAATTTAAACTTTCATTTTTTATAACACATCAAATATTCCACTCAATGTGTGTGGTTCAATTAGTAGCATAGGTTTAGTTTGTGAGAGGATGTATGCTTGATTTTTGCAAAACATATTTTGGAGGTTTAGAAATTAAATGTGTTGAAGTATCTCATATTGATGATTAGTTAATCTCATAACCGAGTCATGAAAAATTGTAAAAATACCTAGAGTTTCTCAAAGACTCAGACTAAAAACAAATAATACCAATTTTAAGAATTCAATTAATTGAGACAATATCATAGTTAAAGACTATTTGTTTCATAATATTAAGCATCTTAATTCATTTATTTCACCCAAGATTTTCGTAGACACCCAGACAATACAATTTGTGCAAGTTATATGATGATGGCAAGTTGGTGCATATATCCAGAGGGCTAAATAATTGATAATTCATCTCTTCACATAAAATTCTGTCATGTCAATTCATGTAGAGTGGAACTTGAAGCAACATGCATGACTTAATTTCATCACACGAAAACACTAGAAATAATTGTGTACAAGAGGATCCCCGTGACTTACTGCTTTTCAAAAATTACGGTTGATGCTGACAAAATGTATGATTGATGAAAGTAAGTTCTAATGGATATATAACGATTTTGCTTCGTCGGCGAAATTTGATAGTGGTGGTAGTTCTCATTGGCCTAAAATGTTGGTGGGATGCCTATCCTCAACATCATGGGATATTGACCTTGTTACATAGGATTGTCCAAGGAACTATCTAGGACATGGTGTCCTCAAATTATTGTATTATGAATTTGATCGAAAATAACTGTCATATGTTTTCAAAACATTTGAGTTCCATAGAAATCACAGATGAAAATGATTTGTTTTTTTTTTTTTTTACAGGAATCAAAATTAAAATTAGCTATTTTTAAAAATAAATAACAAAATCATATTTTATCATATTAAAAAAATGAGGTGAGTCTACTCAAGTGAAAACTGTATAAATGTAAAATGACACATGCGTGTGTATGATTTAAATGAAATGATCTACGCGAGAAAGTATATACACGTCCAAGCATTATTTTTTTGTAGGAGAAAATTGCATTAATTAGAGTACAAGGAGCACTCTTGCAGGCGTACTCAGTATTCCAACATTTGTTCCATTACATGAGGTTCATAAGCATAGTTGGTTTTTATCATATATAGATGGCATGGAAAGAGACATTTTTAGGTTATGATAAAAAATTTGCAGGTTTTTATTCGACTGGATCATATTTAAGAATTTGAGGACGATCAAATTAATTTTTTAAAAAATTTAGAAATTAAATTGATTTATTTAAAAAATTTAAAATTAAATTGAACCTTTTAAAATTTTGTAAATCAAATTAAATCATTTAAAATAATTTGGAGGAACAAATTGATAATTAAACCTAATTTTTTATTTGATATAAATTAATACATGTAATCAAAATAATTTTCATTTTAAAAAATATTAATATAGCATTCTAAACATCAAAATCTTATTTATAATCATGATATCCATCTTAATTATTTTTAAAAATGTAAAAACCATTCAAAATATCATCACCCACCAGTTTATATCTTGTTAAATTATATATAAAAATGCATTTGTATTTGTGAAAAGCTTTAGATTATTTTTTATAATTTGGATCACGTGTTGTGATTTAATAATAAAATATTTTATTCTTTGAATGATTTTGGCTAAATGACTAATTTAGTCACTTTATTTATATATTTTAATAAAATTTATTATAATTTGGCCTCCACAATTAGGGAAGTCTGGTTCTGTCTCTGAACGTAGTAATATTTTAAGGATTCTGTATTTACATATGAAGAATAAACTATTTAGTACAAAATCTCATATTTGATTTTTTTCTGTCTAATTTTTTTAGGCTAATAATAATATCTTATTACAAGAGAAATTAGTATTTATCCAGGAATAAAAAACACACACATAAATGCATAGAACCAAAAATGCATTATTTTAACTTTGAAAAAGTTGTGGTGTCCAAGCCTACCATGTTTGGGCCTTGCAATCTTGTATTGTCACGTAATATTCCTCCCTTGTCGGCTAGTTAAGAAGGCTAAAGACAATTGTGGTACCTGTTCCTCACAATTCCCACATATAACATTTTTCCCATTCAATTTTACTTTCCTTTTTTATTATTTTCTACTTGGTGTCACAAAATGATTACGTATACTAATTTTTATCTTGATTGAGAATTCCAAATAATGTGTCTATGTGATTCCATCTATCCATCCAAATTCATCATGCCATTGAATTTCTCCCCTTATAAATATGCTACTCAAGTCACCACATCTTTTCATATTTAATGCCTTCAGTTTCTCTATCTCTCTCACACACACTCATCATTTTCTAGCAAACTCTCTAGCCTCTTTAAATGGGCTAGGAAGGTTGAATACAAAGAAAACAAACCCTACCTCAATTAATTAACTTGCTTGTGTCGTTAATTAATTTGTTCAACATGGAAGGAGGAGTGCCAGCAGCTGATGTCTCTGCCTTTAGAGAATGTTTCTCTCTATCATGGAAAAATCCTTATGTTCTTCGCCTTGCTTTCTCTGCTGGAATTGGAGGCTTTCTCTTTGGCTATGACACTGGTAAATAAATTAAAACTCTCATAATATTTGTTTACTTAACTAATTTATGACTTATGTTATGATGACACAACTTCACTTAGTTCACAAATTCTCGATAAATTTTTCACCAAGAAAGTTCTCTATAAACTACCAATTAATTAGTGGTAGTATTCCAGTTGATGGATGATTGGTATGTGCAGGAGTCATATCTGGAGCACTTTTGTACATCAGAGATGATTTCAAAGAGGTGGATAGAAAGACGTGGCTGCAGGTAAATGTTCATGAAGTGTCCATGAAAGAATTTATATAGTTTTTCGTTATTTTTTTCTGTTTCTTCTCAAATTTATTTATTTATCATAAATGACATAATTGATAGACAATCTTATCCTTTAAATATATAATCATGGATTTGATTCTTTGACTTGTCCGTGACTATAAAAAAAATATTTATTGAAATCCTATAAATAAATCTCATTAACTCGAAAAATTAATCTTTCACTTTTGACTTACACATATATATTCTACTTCAAAAAAAAATTCTCTCATTTTTTATGGACACTAATGCCCCCATTAGTATGGTTCATTCATAACCCATGATGAATAAGCACCTGTGGTGATAATATAGCAATGATTCCTAGCAAGATAAGATATGATATTTGCGAAAATAATCTCACTTTATTCTGTTTAACAATTTTCGTTGAATCACTGATTTGCAATTTTATTTTAACTGTTCAAAGTATATACAAATTAAGTTTAATAAGTTTGTGAAGATATATTTATGTATAAGATAAAAATATGATTTATTGAACCTTTTCATCTTGATTTCTTTATTTTTTTTTTCTTCTTAAAAACACTATTATATTGAGCTTTCACATTACCACACATGCTAAAATAAACCTCCTTGCCCAAAAAATATTTAATTTAACCGAAGAAAAAATCACAGGTATTGAAACATTAGAAACGTTACCATTTACCTTTACAGTTATGATTAAAAATTCAAAATATAATGTATAAAAAATATTAAATGTTTCTTAATTAATTTGAACTTTTCAATACTTTTTGCTAAAATCTTTAAGCTATTTGCATGTAAAAGTAACATAATATTTTTTTAAGTCAACATAATATAATATTGACTAAGACTTTAGGCATTTAAATGGAACATATAAAGACTGTTTTTTTTTTTTTTGTAATTAACTGAAAAGTTTAAGGTGAGCGTAGACATTGAAGAAAAAGAATAGAAGATCTCAATATCATAAGGTTGTGAAATAAAAAACACACATTAAGAAAAAAGGACAACAATGGAACTGGTAAACACAGATTGTAACCTGGAATTAACAAAATTAAAATATCGTAGATACCGTAGTCATCCATGGTTTCTTATTTTATGAAAACACTTATTTTTAATTATATTACAACAAAATAAAAACGTTTGAAGAGCTCAGTTGCATTCACAATTGATTTGTTATCTTCATTTTTTATAACTAGTTTGAGTTTGGGAAACTTTCCATATTCACTCTATCAAAAGGTTGTGGTCCTGAATTTCACAACTTTGAATATTTGCCACGCGTTTGTGGTCCCGATAGCTCTAAATTTAGAACGTCACGAAACTCGGTTGTGCATAACATGCTTTTGCATGTCCCACTCTGAATCTACATCATTCCTTATAAGGAAAAACAGTATTTAAACAATAATCTGAATATGCTGGTAGACACATGTGGAATATATCACATTTGACATGATTTATGCTATATACTTTTGCAGTCAACAAGTCTTTTACTAATATTATTATCATGTTGTGACACTCCTAAGCTTATAATGGTTTAGCTTTTTCTTGGCAAATAATAATTTTTTTTTTTTTGCACTCTAGCTAAATATTTGGTAAGTAAAATCGTGTTATAAAAATACAAGTTACCTGTGTTAAAAAAAGTTAATGTTTTTTCTCCCATTCCCTGTTAATATGAAACTAAAGTTGTAACGAAAAAGAAAAGTTGATTAGCTCATCAACTGTAAAGAAAACGCAAGACAATGTATTCTTATGTTCATAAAACTTATCATGCTATACAGAGCAAGATGAAAATAACTCATCTAATTCTTCTTTTTTGTGTGTGTTGTGTGAAAATTCTTTATTTGTGTGTGATTTTTAAAACAGTAAGTTATAGTGATACTTTCATGTAGTTTAGTCTAATTACACATACACCTCCTCCATTTGAAAGCATTACTTTGGCATCCCTTTTATGACAGTGTTAAGTAAACATTAGCTTTCAAAGTTCACAAATGTGCTTAAACAAGTGCTAGGAGGCTCCATCGATATGTGACTTTCTTTTTTTAAAAAATATGTTTTCTTCTTAGAAGGAAGAAGAAATAAACAAAATAATGTTACAGAACTTATATTTTCCCCTGCTCATGATTCGAATTAGAATTTACTAATTTAGAACTAGTCTCATGTTCCGAATGCATTGGAAGACTATGATTTTTTTTTTTTATGAATAAATGTTAATTTTTGTTAGAATGTTAGTTTTTCTTTGAAGAGAGGATCTGGGATCGAACTCGCCACCTCCTTTAATCATCCAATCAACCTTATATTTTCCTGGAAACTATGATTATAATCACTTGCATATCCTTTATCCATTTTCAAAGACATTCAATGTTAAGTTGTTATCTTTTATGTTAATTGCACCATACTCCATGACAATTATTAAAACATGAAGTTCATATATCATAAAACAGGAAGCTATAGTGAGTATGGCACTTGCTGGAGCAATCATAGGAGCTTCAGTTGGTGGATGGATCAACGATCGATTTGGGAGAAAGAAATCAATCCTTTTGGCAGATACCCTCTTTTTTATAGGGTCTATTGTGATGGCTGCTGCTATTAACCCTGCTATTCTGATTGTTGGTCGAGTTTTCGTTGGCCTTGGGGTTGGAATGGCCTCAATGGCTTCACCTTTGTACATCTCAGAAGCATCACCAACAAGAGTTCGAGGTGCCCTTGTTAGTCTCAATGGATTCCTCATCACGGCAGGACAGTTCCTTTCCTATGTCATCAACTTGGCCTTCACAAGTGTGAGAACACTTTGCCACTATGCTTCATTTGTTGTTCAACCTCTTTGGATATTTTCATTAAGAATTATGTGTGACATAAAGTATTCTAGTGACATGGGAAAATGTTACTAATACACTTTCTAATTCACTCTTTCAAACACATTTTTTATTAATAACTAAAGTTTACTAGGACTCAAGATAATAATACCTTATACACTTTTTATTTAACAAGTCTGACTCATAACTTAGTAAATTTTAGTTAATAATAAAGAGCATGTTAAAAAATGATGTCTTAAAGAGAGTGTTGTTGGCATTCATTTAGTGACATGAATTTTCTTTTAATATTTAATTTCCTCTAATGGAGCATGTTACTGAATTTTTTATTAAAAAAGACTTAAATATGTTTTTGATCCCTGATATATATTCACATTTTGCGTTTGATTTCTGATAAAAAAAAATTCTCATCTGTTACCTGATATTTGAAAAGAAAAATTTAGATCTCTGTCGTCAGTTAAATGATGACTTGTCCGTTAAATATTTGATAACACGATTTGTAGTGACTCACTTAATTGATAGGAGGGATTTAAAACAAAATTTTTCAAATATCAAAAAGCAGATGCGAAGGAAAAATTTATCAGGGATGAAATGCAAAATTCGAATATATCAAGGATCCAAAACATATTTAAGCCAACAAAAATTACATGTCATTGTTTGATTTGTCATTGATGGAAAAGATAAGTTTTATACTTAAAATAAACATGTATATACAAGTGGTTTGGTTAAGATTTTATAAACATTAATCAAATTCTCTAGATTTTTATAACCTTGATGCTTTATATCATTTGTTCAGGCACCGGGAACATGGAGGTGGATGTTAGGAGTAGCAGCACTACCAGCTTTGACACAAATCATATTGATGGTTTTGCTCCCAGAATCACCTCGTTGGTTGTTCAGAAAGGTTCCTTCATCACCAACTTTCTGAAGTAGTGTTTCTAATTTAATTTTTCTTCTCGAAATCTATGTATTCACTAGTCTTTCTTTGTGGCCTTTAATAGGGTAAACAAGAAGAAGCCAAAGAAATTTTGAGGAGGATTTACCCTCCCCAGGATGTTGAAGATGAAATCAATGCTTTGAAGGAATCAATTGAAATGGAACTCAATGAAGAAGCTTCAGCTTCAAACAATGTCAGCATAATGAAGCTGCTGAAAACCAAAACTGTGAGAAGAGGTTTATATGCTGGCATCGGCCTTCAAATCTTCCAACAATTTGTGGGGATTAACACTGTTATGTACTACAGCCCCACAATTGTGCAATTAGCTGGTTTTGCATCAAATAGGGTTGCGCTACTTCTATCACTTGTCACTGCAGGGCTTAATGCATTTGGTTCCATTTTAAGCATATATTTCATTGACAAGACTGGGAGGAGGAAGCTTTTGTTGTTTAGTTTGTGTGGTGTTGTGGTCTCACTTGTTGTTTTGACCGTTGTTTTTCATGAGACTACCACTCACTCCCCTATGGTCAGCACAATTGAAACCTCTCACTTCAACAACACATGCCCTGATTACAGCACTGCTTTCAACCCTGGTGAGTGGGATTGCATGAAATGCCTCAAGGCCTCTCCAGAGTGTGGCTTTTGTGCTTCTAGAGCTAATAAGGTAAATGTGTCGTAATCTCCTTAAGATTAAGTACATCATAAGATTTTCTGATTCAAATTTTGATCCTCTCGTGTAAGATACGATCAAGTTGGAGATAAAAAAAAGACACAAATGTGACATAATTAGTTTTATTTGAGTAAAAGTGTGCCTTTCTATCTCTAATAAGGCCATATGCTACTCAACAACAAGAGATCCATCGTTTCCTTCTTTATTACCATAATTCATATACCTTAGTAGTTAGTACTAGTCTGTACTTAGCATTATGTTACTAAATTATAACCATTATTGCATCAATTTAGGAAAGAGAAATGCTAACACATTTTTTTAACATTCATTTTATTATTGATTAAAATATGTTAAAAATTACAAATTTTTGGGAGTCTTACTTTTTAGTTAACGTCTTTTTCTCTCAATTTTGTAGTTTTTAATAACTTTTAACAAATAATGAAATGTGTTAAAAAAAACATGTTGCTACAACTTCTGTCTAAGAAAACTGTTAGAATTTTTTTTCTTGAGTTCCAAGTCCTCAACTACTACCAATTATTCTTATCATTTTTCTTGAGTTCTAAGTCCTAACACTACTACTACCAATCATTATACAGCTCTTACCTGGGGCTTGCTTGATTTCCAATCACACAACAGAAAATCAATGCCAAAAAGAGGACAGGCTATGGTACACTAGGGGATGTCCTAGCCAATATGGTTGGCTTGCATTAGTTGGCCTAGCACTCTACATCATATTCTTCTCACCTGGCATGGGAACAGTTCCATGGGTTGTTAACTCTGAGATCTATCCTCTAAGGTACAGAGGAATCTGTGGGGGGATGGCATCTACCTCAAATTGGGTCTCTAATCTCATTGTGGCCCAGTCCTTTCTGTCCTTGACACAAGCCATTGGGACCTCATCTACATTCATGATATTCATATTCATCACTGTTGCAGCCATTGTCTTTGTCATTATTTTTGTGCCAGAAACCAAAGGACTTCCAATTGAGGAAGTGGAAAACATGCTGGAAAGAAGATCTTTGAACTTCAAGTTTTGGCAGACAATTCCTGACTCTAGTGATGTACCAATAAAGTAGAAGAATCAGTCAGTTTGAGTGAATAAGTTAAATATATTGTGATGTTAATTAATGTGGTAGTACAAGTAGGGAACTATGGGATTGGACAATAAATTAAAAGAGTAAGATGACACATGTTAGATCAGCATTATATAAATGCACTAGGTCGGTCTCGTAATGGAAGGTTTAAGTAGTATGAATGAAGTTTGAGTAGGTTTTAACCTTGGTATGATTATTGTACACAAAAACAAAATAGTATTGTATATTTATTGCTTTATCTTCTGTAAAAATTTTAAAAATTTGGGTCATTGTGTATACTATTTATTTGCTGTAACAAGTTAATATTTGGAGCCCACAAAATTGCAGTACCATTCAGAGATCTCAGAGGTCAAGAAAGGAAATTAGCATAATGTATTTCGAGCAACATAGTTTGAGGGAAAAAAAGGTTAAGAAAATAAGTGAAACAAGATTTAGCAATAAATAAGTTGCAACCTTGGATACTTTGTCTAAGAGTATTGCTATTGGCACTATCCACGTGGGTGCCTTTAAGCTGTATTCTCAAATTGTTCCTTGGATGGAAACACATGTAACGGAAATCTATTATTGTTGCATACTTAAAATTTATGAAACGGAATCATGCTTCAGTTACACACCCTAGGATAAAAGAGAACAGTAGAAACATGATTATGTTGTGCAATAAAGAACAAAATTGTATTTTCATTATTTTTATTTTTCACCCCCGGAGTGTACAACGGAAATATGATTCCGTTGTTGGTCCCTCAACCCTTCATCCCCTTCCCCGTAATCCCTCCCCTTCCTCGCCTCAAATTAAACCAAACCAAACCCTCCCCTCCCCTTCCTATCAAACCAAACCTAACACTTCATTCCCCTTCCTCCCCCCCTCCCCCCTCCCCCCTCCCAAACCCACTATACCAAAACCATTGATCCCTCAACAACACATATTCAAAAATGGATGACACAGTGGGGGAGGAGGTTGTGTGCGTGGAGCCTTGGAGTTGGGGTCAAGTGACATGACTGGGGAATTGTGGCACAATGCGATAGTGCAACTGGAGGAGGGCACTGCTGCTTGGGGTTAGGGGCGTGGGAAGTGTCATAGGGGAAGGGGAGGGGTTAGGGGGTGTAGGGATTTGGACTTGTGGGCAAAAGAAACATTTCATCCCAGTTGGTAGTGCCAATAGCAAATTGGAAGTGCTAATAGCAATATCCTTTGTCTAAGGTTAGGTTTCAAGCCCAACACATTTTTCTACCTTGACTTCACAGTTTTGTTAAGTTTCAAAATTATGGAAAAACTTTATACACCCAGCAAAAGACTAATACACATGCAGGTCTCGAATCTACAACCTTTAGATTATTAACGCAACGCTTCAACCAACTAAGTTAATATGTCAATTATGCTAAAAAAACAATTAATGTTATTACATATAACACTAAATTTTTTAATATATATTTAATACACATATAAGTTTACATAATAAATTTTGATTTAATAATTAAAGTATTTTTTACATATAAAAATTATTTTAAATTAAAATCATAAGTTTAATAAAAATTTGCAGGTCTAATAAAAATTATATTTGTATTTACAGGTTAAATTAAAAATTATATCTGTATTTGCAGTTTATTAAACCTACAAATTTTTATTAAACTTATGATTTTAATTTAAATCTATGATTTTTATATGTAAAAATACTTTAATTATTAGATCAAAATTAATTGTTACAAAATTTATTATATAAAATTATTTGTGTATTAAATATACATTAAAAAATTTAGTGTTATATGTATCAACATTAATTATATTTTAGCATAATTGACCTATTAGCTCAATTGGTTGGAGCGTCACGTTAAAAAAAAATTTACGGATTCGTGAATTCGTGCTTATAATAATGTGAGGGTACTTTCGTCACTTAAAAAAGTTAGAATGATGTATTAATCTTTTTGCTGGGTGTATAAAGCTTTTTTTTCCCTCAAAATTATAGAGCAATGCTTAGTGTTATATTCTTAAATCTCTACATGTATTCACTATTCAGTCCACCATGATAAAATAAAGCTTAAGTATACTGAACCACAATATTCCATATTCCAAGAGAAAAAGATTAGTACGAAATACGAATAAGTGTGGAAATCGAAAATGAAATGCAAATTAATTTACAGTGATTCTACGTGTTTCTATATTGTACAAATTTCATGCTTTTTCTTATATGAAATTATAAAATGTGGGTTTGGATTCAAATTCTACTTTGTGCCAAAAAGAAAAGAAGATTCAAATCTTACCAAGACAGATATGGAATGGGTTTAACAAAGAGAGACTAATCTCCATAATAAGTAGTGCAAGTATTAAAGAATAATATGCACTTCATAACAAAATGGTACATGTATCTATTTTAATTCTTTTATTTTATTTTGCTTGTATACACTAAAGGTAAGAGTATCTAATAATAATATAATCTTCTCTTTAAATCAATTAAATTTGTTAAAGCATTCCTTGGTGTCTTCAAATTTGGAGTTGCCACTTTGTCAGTATAAATCACTAATTTTGGCATTATTAAATAATAATATATTTGTAATAATAAAAATAAATAACAACTTTTGCAGTTGTGGCTTCTGTAAAACCAAAATAAGATTTTTTTTTTCTCTTTTCTAAATTCTTGGCATAACATACATCATACACTGCCAATTCGTTGCTTGCTATGCTATCAAGACTTGAATTTTATGGCTCAAATTTTGCCAAAGGTTTTGTTCTTCAATTTGAAGTTTGGATAGTTCAAGTATAAACTGTTATAGTTTCACTGATAAGGTAAGTAGAAGTATTCTCAATACTTGTATCCAAAAACCATGAAGTATTTTGCATTAAAAATTATACAACAATGATAAATAGAAAAGAATATAGGTTTGTGTACTCGGATGTGTGTTTTTGAAGTAACAAAAAAATTCTTCAATAATAAGACTCTACTTATATCCACATCGAGACCAATATTTACTAACAAATCTTTGATGAGTGAAACTCTAAAAACTAAATTATCTTTCTACTTTACAGGTTTAAAACTAGGCTTAAACTTTTCTAGTTTGTTTCTAGTACACTTTGTCTTATTAGATAGATGCTTGTATTTATAATATTAAAAAGATATGGATTTTGCCCTTTTTTTCAAAGAGAAAAAAAGGAAAGATTTTATTTATAATAATTTCATATCTCTCTATCTTTATAAAAATAAAAATTATCTCATATCGTTTATTTTAAGAAGTTTTTTGATATAAAATAAAGAAAATTTATAATTAATCACACAACTAATTACGATAACTAATCACATGATCTGATCCTGGTATGTACCAATAGAATATTATTTTTATTTCATGGACAACTTCCACATTTATAAAATAATACTCTTTTTTATATTAATTACATTCTTAGTGCTAGTAAAGAATATAATAATATTTCACTAAAATATTTATTTGATTAAATTAAATTCTCTAATTTAATTATCAAATAAATTATTTTTCTTTTGTAAAGATTGGAACACTCATTTATGTGTGACCCCGTAGGTTCAATACTAAACCAATAGTAAATTAATCATAATTAATTTATTAATCAAGGTAGGCGTCTAGCAATACTCTTAAGGTTTGGATTGCATGAAGTAACATATTTTACCTTCAAAAACCAATAGAAGAATAATGTAATATTTTCTTCCATTGTTTACATATCAAGGTTAACTCTAAAGTATAGTATTGTTGTCAAACTCTAATAAACTAACACATTTAATCAATGAATGACTTAAGAAATTCTTTTTTTCTTTCATTCAATTGTCATGGACAAGGTCTTAATTATATCATAAAGTTCAAACTCATTACCTAGAGTTGATAGATTCCTTCTTGATTTGTCATTAATTCTACAAATATTTAACCATATCCAATATTCATTTAACTAGTTCCCTAAGACATTAGGTGTCCGAAATTAAAACATAATAAACAATTTGTTAATTACTATGATAGTCTTAGGTCAAAGGAAACTATTATATTTCTTCTTGAGAATTTTCTCTTGACATATCAAGGTAATATTAAGGTTAGGAATTATCAATTGAGTCATTTCAATGATGATATTCACATGTACATCATCTATATATACAATTTAATAAATGAGATTTATTACTCTTTATCCAATAAAGACTATTACATACATATTGATCTATCCGAATTATCGAGATCCTATTCACAATAATCTTACGATCAAGAATAATCTAGATTAAAATTATAAAGGACTTGTTTCTCATTATCATCATGATCTATATCATGATAATAAGTCTTTAATTTTAATCAAGGACTTGTCAAATTAACTATTTTAATAAAATAATTAATATGATATAAAAAAGAATAATTCTTTACTAAAATTTATAACATAATGGATTAAATCTTGGACATACACATTTATCCCAAACATTTACTTGATAAAATTACTAGTAATGAAAAAACTGGATATTATTCCTAAAGGATATTACTCATGCCTTAAAACTTTTTTCCATACGTATAACTAACATCCTTTT
>PYAF01003709.1:406143-450330 GCA_007407185.1 Glycine tomentella
CGTTGAATGAACAAATTAACAATGTAGAAATTGATGAAAATGAAAAAGAGAAGAAGTATTAGTTAATGAACAAGTTAACAATGTAGCAATTGATGAAAATGAAGATAGCAAAGAAGTATTATTAGTTAACGAACAAGATTATATTGATTCTCAAACTCAAAATGAAAAAGAAGAAGAAATTAATAAATTAAAAGAAACAACTATTAAAAATATATATGATCCAAGTCAATGAACAAATATTAGGACAAGTTTGAGAGATTTATTAGTAGAAAAAGATCCTATTAAAATTACTAATATAGATTTTCTTAAGGATGAATTCTCAAGGCACTTTTCTTCATCATTTTACATTCAAAAGTTGTCTAATGGTGAACAATGTGAAAGAAGATGGTTAATTTATTCTCAAGTTTTGGATAATGTCTTTTGTTTTTATTATAAATTGTTTAATCTTGTTCCTAGTACAACTAAATTAGCTAATGAAGGTAGTAGGGATTAGAGAAATATTAGTTATAAGTTGAGGAAGCATGAGATAAATAATGAACACATTGCTAATATGAGTTCATGGATTGACTTAGAAACGATGTTACTAAAAAATAAAACAATTGACAAACATATTCAAGAACAAAAAAAAAATAGAGATAGAGAACATTGGAGAAATGTTTTATTTAGAAGTATTGCGATTGTTAAAATTGTTGCAAAAATAACTTATCATTTCGTGGAACACATGAAAGAATTTACGAAGAAAGTAATGGAAACTTTTTAATTATAATTGAAATGATTACATAATTTGATCCTATAATGCAAAAATATATTCATCGAATTAAAGATAATAAAATTCATAACCATTCCTTGGACATGGGATACAAGTGAAATTAAAACAAATATTATAAAAAATATTAAGAATGCAAAATATGTTTTCGTACAGTACAAAAATGGTAAACTTACACGTGACCATCACTGAAAGGTCACTATACACGTGGACACCCTCCACATCAGCACTACTACATTAATAGTGCTTATTCACTCTTCAAGTGTCAACTCGGACACACTTGTCCGCCCTCATTGTCAGCCCTGCTACAAAAGCGCAGACGTCGACCTTCTACATGAGCACGGACACCTACTGTGCATATCTCCTTATTAACAACATATCAATTATGCTTGGTCATTCAAATAGGTGTAACAACCTTATATCCTAATATATCTACAAGTTATCTACAAATTGTTACTTATCTACAAGTAACAGTATATCAATAAGGTACATATTATCTTCTATTTAAATTAGATAATTGTATGTTATTATCTGTTATTATCTTATCAACAGATTACCAACAAACAAAGGCCAAAAGCCCACACTCAACACTATAAGTACAGGTTCTCTCTAAATCTTAGATATATCTGATTCCACACCCAATCTCATGATCATCTGATATTCATCTCAGAATACTCAGTTTATACTCATCCGAGGCCCCCTTGGAAATAATTCACACTCTTTTACTCAATTATCCTTCTATAATTGATGTACTTACTTGAGCGTCGGAATGTTTTTCCTTTGTTTTGCAGGTCCCTCTCCTAAACAAAGACGATTCTCCATCCGACGTGCAAAGTTTGGAACCCACTCATCATCATACGTGAAATTTCCAGATTTTGGTAAGAACATTTGGCGTCCACCGTGGGGCCGCGGTAAAACATACCCTACGGTCTCGCACCCAAACACACACATGGTCAGTACACGTTCCAGTGTTAAACGTGACACCCCTGTTGAGGCGTCCAACCCTCCACAAACAACCATGACGAATGCAAACACCATTCAACAACTCCAGAACCGCATGGCGGAGATGGAACAAAAATACCAGGAAGAAATTCGAAGGCTAAAAGCTGACCGAGATCAGTAGGAAACCAGATCAAGACAACCGCAGGGAGATGAACGCTCCCCTAGCACCAGAGACGAACAGAATCAAGGTGAATCATATCCTAGATAGCATGTCAACCCTTTGCCTGGTCGCAGTACAACACAAGTCTATCGACTCAAGAGGCACAACACATGGTGCAATCCCTTCATCGATCGCATCAGGGAAGTCGACATCCCTCTCGGATGGAAACCTCTACACTTGGAGAGGTATGATGGCACCACCGACCCTAATGAACACCTGGATGCCTTCCTCTCCTAGGCAAACCTTTATACAAACAACGCCGCCATATTATGTCGGGTGTTCCCTACCTCTTTAAAGGGGGCAGCGTTAGCATCGTAAGGTGGCCTCCTTGAATAGTCCATCGACAGTTTCGACACCCTTGTCGAAAAATTCAACTCACAATACACGACCAACCAAACTCATAGGTTGACATCCACTGCACTAGTGACATTGCATCAAGCAGATGACGAACCTCTCCGCAGGTTCATGGAACGATTTGGGCAACTGACTGTCCAAATCAGAAACCTCAACCCTGAGGTAGCCTTGCATTCCATGATGTTGGCCCTTCGACCTGGCAAATTCGTAGACAACCTATGCAAGAACCTCCTTCTAGCATGGACGAAATATGTGAACGAGCAAAAGGTTATATATAGATGGAAGAAATGTCAAAGTTCATAAACGAAATCTAACAGGTAGGACAGAAGTGGTAGAAACCTGAAGTAACGACCAAAGTCGACCCCCGGAGGTTAGCAAGAAGCAAAGGCTGCACAAGCCGCAACTTCTCTCGAAAAGACCCAAGTTCAAGAGATACACTCCCCTGACGGTCAACCGGGCCACTATCATGGACAAAGCCTTCAACACAGAGGTACAGGTGACCCTTCCAGCTTCCTCATCGTCTATGAAATAGGGGGTAAACCCGATTAGATACTGTCGGTACCATCCCGACAATGGCCATAATACTGAAGAGTGTTTGGCCTTGAAGGATAAGATAGAAGAACTTATCCAAGCGGGGCACTTCATAATTTAAAAGCCCTGATAATCCTCCAGCAGAGAACAAGCAGGAGGGATGACAAGGAGATCGATTTAGAAATAGAGACAATGTGGAAGAAGAGATGAAGCAGAAGACAGGGGAGACAGAGGCAACTGCAACCCAGATACGAGCGCCAACCCCCTTGCCAACAAGAAGAGGAGCCTGCCCAACACATTCGCGGTGAGATTAATACCATCGTAGGAGGCTTCTCACATGGAGGATCATCCAGTTAGTCTCGAAAGAGACACTTACGCTGCATCTGAGATATCAATATCAATTTCATCGATGCTCACCCACCACAGAGTCTACCTCCCATTACATTCACTAATGTCAATTTCAAGGGAATTGATCCTGTCAACCAGGACGACCCCATGGTCGTTTCCCTTATAATCGCCAATTTTATGGTGACAAAAGTGCTTATCGATCAGGGCAGCTCAACTGACATCCTATATCTGAAGACTTTCATGAAGCTGGAAATCTCACCAGGCATCATTTAGGCTCACCCCGGACCCCTCCTGGGCTTCGCAGGAGAAAGGGTAGAAATCCAGGGCTACGTCGACCTTATGACCACCTTTGGTCAGGGTTCACTTTCGAGGAGCTTTCCTATCAGGTGAAAAAAAATAGGAATACCCACAATAATCAAGAGGGGGTGAATTGGTTAAAACAGAATCTTTGAAAATTCTTTTAAAACAAGCAATGAATTTAGGATCTTTATCACAATAAGAATGCTTCAATTAATCAAACCACTCAGTTGAAGAATACAATTACTAAAAACTTCACTTGTTGAGTAATAAAAGATTTCACCAAAAAAATCACATATTAAGATAACAAGAATATATTAAGAAATAGAGATAACACAAGATCTTATATTGGTTCACCTCTCAACATAGAGGCTACATCCAGTTTCTTCCAACCAATACTAGTTTGAGTTCCACTAAATCAAATTCTATTCTTTACAAGCTTTTAAAACTGATCACCTTTATCAATCCTAGATAAAGAAATAGAAATCTAAACCCTATAGACTTCTAATGATCAAGAACCAGAGAACACTACTCCGTTCTTCCTTCTAGAGAAACCCACTCTAGAAAAAGCTTAAAGAACCCTTTACAAAATGTACAAACAGCCAAGAATTCAAAAATGAATTTACAACAAGAATTAATGGATATAAAAAACCTGATGATCCAATGAATATGAATGAATATGATTTACCAATCAGAGTTGAAATGAAGAAATAAATTTAAGACCTTTCTATCCAAAAACTTTGTTGAGAACTTGCCCAAGAAATCTTTCAAAACACCATGAAGATTAAAAAGTGGGACAAGTGTTTTTCTAGCTCAGAAAATTCTTTATAACTTTGAGAAGGCTTGTATATGCTCAGAGAATTCGAAGTCTAAAAGATATATGTTCAAACAAGCCTTAAATCTATTTATAATCAACGTTTATAATAGAATGTAATCGATTAACACTCCTAGTAATCGATTAAAATAGCAATGTAATCGATTAAAATGTTCATAACTCATTCTGGGTTTTATAACGAACAAAGTAATCGATTAATCCGAGTCATAATCGATTAAAGTAGATAAGCTCAGTTTTGAATCAGCTTCTGTAATCAATTACAGAATGTGGTAATCGATTAAAGCAGACAAACAAAATTCCAGAATACACTTATGTAATCGATTACAAAATGTGGTAATCGATTAAGTCAGTCAAGCACATATCAAAAAATGAACTTCAATAATCGATTACGATATCATGTTAATCGATTAAAACAGGGAAACATGATTTTCATTTTGTGCTATGTAATCAATTACAGCACATGGTAATCAATTAAAATGTTCTTCATGGCTTTCCAGAATTAAAATAGAAGCTTGTAATCGATTAATTCGTTGTGTAATCGATTAAAGCAATGAAATTTCATTTTTCCAAAAACTTAACCATGAGAATTTCATTTTATTTAAAATCATGAATAGGTTAAATTCTTTAATGAAATCATATATGCATGTTAATGATAATGTTCATGCACTGCAAGGATCATAAGATTAGCCTCTCATACACTTGACCAAATTACAAATTCCTTGGCATGTGAAAAGCTCAAAACTTTCTTCTAAGGCACAAGCTTCCTTCTTCATCTTCTTCCTGCTCCCCCTATATCCAATATCAGGTACCTAATTGTGGATGCTGACACATCGTACCTCGCCCTAATTGGTAGAAAAATATTGAATGAGCTTGGAGCTATCATCTCCACGCCTTATCCGAAGATGAAATTTCCTACCATGACGGGGGAAATTGTCACTGTGAAAACAGACCAGAAGCAGGCTAGACAGTGCTATGTAGAAAGCCTCAAAGTGACACCGTATCCCCGTGACAGGAGGTCAGACAGATATCGTCCCACTTCGGGGGGCACTACTTAGGTCATGATCATAGACAGAGGGTTTACCCCTTACACACCAACGGTCTATACAACACATCTTGATGATACCTTTGACATGGATCCGCGTGATGAAAATGTCGACAAAGGACCAAAACCGATCGAAGAACTGGTCAAGCTACAACTCGGGCCTAAACCGGGGCAATGTACGCAACTTAGTATATCTTACCAGTCATGAGTACAGACATATAGCTGACGTACTCCGCAAGAATGCATCTCTGTTCGCTTGGCAACCTTCCAACATGTTGGGTATTGACCCTAACGTCATATGCCACAAGCTGGCAATATGTCCACATGCCAAACCAATAGCGCAGAAGAAGCGGAATATAGGAGAAGAAAGGCGAAAGGCAGTGAAAGAAGAAGTGGACAAGTTGCTTAAAGCTAACTTCATCAGAGAAGTCAGGAACTCTACCTAGCTCGCCAATGTTGTCATGGTCAAAAAGGCTAGTGGCAAGTGGCATATTTGCACAGATTTCATGGACCTCAACAAGGCATGCTTGAAGGACACATACCCATTACCCAGAATTGGCAGACTGGTCGATGGAGCGTTTGGGTTTTAAATCTTGAGCTTCTTTAGACGGATATTCTGACTATAATCAGATCAGAATGCATGCCCAGACGAAGCATAGATGGCCTTCATTACTGAAGATGCCAACTATTGTTACAAAGTCATGCCTTTCGGTCTAAAAAAATGTAGGGGCTACATACCAGCGGTTGATGGATTGTGTCTTCAGAAAATAGATCGGATGCAACGTCGAGGTCTATGTGGATGACATGGTCATCAAGTCCTAGAGCGTAGCCCAACATGTAGCGGATCTAGAAGAGGTATTCAAAGAGGTATGAAAGTATGACATGCGTTTCAACCCTAAAAAATGCACATTCGGGGTGGGTGGCGGTAAGTTCCTTGGTTTCATGATCACACACCGAGGAATTGAAGCCAATCCATACAAATGCTCATCCATATTACAGATGCATAGCCCGACAACCATCAATGAAGTTCAGAGATTGAATGGAAGACTAGCGGCCTTGTCAAGATTCCTTCTAAAGCTCACCGAGAAGGCAAAGCCTTTCTACAAGCTGCTCAATAAGACAGAACCATTTATCTGGGATGACACTTTCGAGCAGGCCTTCGAGACATTCAAAAAGACAATTGTTGCACTACCTGTCCTGAGTCGACCTCGACAGGGGACACCATTGCTCTTATACCTCTTTGTAGCAGACGAAGCTGTCAACTCAGCACTTGTCCAAGATGAAGGGAAGCACCAACTCCCTATCTACTTCACTAGCCGCATGCTACATGATGACGAGAAACACTATTAGATAATCGAAATAATAGCTTTGGCACTAGTCACCTCCGCCAAGCGCCTTCGGCCTTACTTCCAAAGTCACCAAGTGATAGTCAAAACTAACTATCCTATCAAACAAGTATTGTGGAAGCCCAAACTGGCAGGTAGGATGGTGGCATGGTGAGTCGAACTGTCAGAATTTGACATTCGATATGAACCATGTGGTCCCATGAAGACACAATTCATGGCATATACTTCCTGGAAGAATTTGTAGGAAAAGACAAGTTCATCCCAGACTGGTGGAATCTCTACATGGACGAAGCATCTAATGTACAGAGAAGTGGAGCATGCATTATACTTGAAGGACCCGACAACATCTCGTTGGAACAAACTCTTAAGCTTAACTTTAAGGCCTCAAACAACCAAGCCAAGTACGGGGCACTCACAGCAGGAATCAATCTCACAAAAGAAGTCACGGCTCAATGTCTGAGGTGCTACTCTGACTCACTGTTCATTCAGGGACAAATAGCTGACAATTATCAAACTAAAGAAGCTATACTCCTCTAGTATCACCATCTGGCCAAAACACTCATCGACAGTTTCGAGTGTTTTGAGATGTATCACATACCACGAGAGAGTAACACTAGGGCTGACTTGCTATCCAAACTGGCCTGTACCAAAAAGACCGAACACCTTAAAACAATCATCCAAGAAACACTCCAGAAACCCACCATAGACACCCAAGCGGTAATGGCTGGCGAATTGGAGGAACCTAATTGGATAACCCCCTACAGAGACTTTCTCACAAAGGGAACACTCCCAACAGTTGAAAATGAGGCCCAACGTCTAAAAAGGAAAGTCAGCTACTATATCATCATCAATGATGAATTATTCAAAAGAGGGTTGACAACACTTCTGCTCAAGTGTCTGGGCATCCAACAGGCGAACTATGTTTTGAGAGAACTTCATGAAGGGATCTGTGGCCTCCATACAGGGGGATGCTCCCTCGCCACCAAGGTAGTCTGAGAAGGATACTACTGGCCAACACTCACGACTGATGCCTTCGAGTTCACACAAAAATGCAAAAGGTGTTAGAAGTTTGCGGACATCCCACGGAATGGACATCTTGGGAATGGACATCTTGGGACCACTTCCTAAAGCTCCAGGAATGGTCAAATTCTTACTAGTGGCAATAGACTAATTCACCAAATGGATCAAAGCAAAGCTACTATGAGAGATAACAGCCAGAGAATTCAAAACCTTCACTTGGAAACATCTCATATGCAGATATGATCTACCCTACGCTATCGTTACTGAAAACGGTACACAGTTCAAGGCACAGACCTATGAGGACTTCCTCACACGATTGGGTATCAAACACCTAGTAACCTCTGTCGAGCATCCTCAAACAAATGGCCAGGTAGAAGTGGCTAACAAATTCATCCCTAGAGCCCTTCACACTAGACTGGACAAGTCTAAAGGTCTTTGGAACGAAGAACTCCCCAGTATACTTTGGGCTTACCATTGCTCGCCTCAAAGCACTACAAAGGAAACTCCTTTCTGCCATACATATGGCACTGACGCCATGATCCCCGTCTAGCTAGGGGAACCTTCGACAAGAAGGATGCTCTTTCAAGAATAGTGCAATGAGGAGAACATGAGAGTTGAGCTGGAAACTACTGAAGAAATCTGAGACATAGCTAGAATAAATGAAGAAGTAGCCAAGCTCTGCAGGACAAAAAATATATAATTCCAAGGTTCAACCTCGAACCTTCTAGCCAAGCGACTTAGTCTAGCGTGTTCGGGGTGAAGCCAGGAAGGATCCTCATGCAGACAAGCTTGGACCAAATTGGGAAGGCCCATTCACAGTAATCAGCAACTTGGACAATGGTGCCTACAAACTACAGGAACTCAGTGGTAAAGACATTCCAATAACTTGGAATGCTACCCACTTGAAGTTCTACTACAACTGCGGAATTCAAGACCAGGTGGAGTACTCTTTTTCCTATTCAAGTCTTTTTCCCACTGGGTTTTGGCTTGAAAGGTTTTAACAAGGCCCATTTGAAGAATAGTAGAGGGAATATGTACATTAAATGCCATATTAATAAAACATATACCTCTTTTTCCTTTTACACTTATGTATGTCAACATTGCAGGATTTTGGCTAATTTCAGGAACTATCGCCTAATCACTCTCCCAGGACCAACTTCGACAGAAACCCAGGACCATGTCCTGGTACTACTTGCCAAGGTATACCCTTGGCAAGTCTCACTAAAATCCAGGACGAACGTGTCCCTAGTAAACTTTAAAGGTTCACAAAATCCTAGGGCTTCCTTATGTGAATCTCCAACAAAACCCAAGATCTACTCTTGGTACCCTACAGGTTGTAAACCCCAACTACGGTCTATGAACCTAAAGCTTTGGTCAACCCTAATAGGTTGTAAACCCAAACTATGGTCTATGAACCTAAAGATTTGGTCAACCCCCACAGGTTGTAAACCCAAACTACGGTCTATGAACCTAAAGTTTTGGTCGACCTCCAACAAAACCCAAGACAAGCTCTTGGTACAAAGCCCAGGACAAGCTCCTGGTATGAAGACCCAGGACAAGCTCTTGGTAATTTACAGGTTTTAAACCCAAACTACGGGGAACCGTCAAGGTTCATAAACCTAAAGCTTTGGTTAAACCTTACAAAGCTCGAGACAAACTCCTGGCATGAAGAACCAAGACAAGCTCTTGGTAATTTACAGGTTTGTAAATCCAAACTACGGTAAACCGTCAAGGTTCATTAGCCTAAAGTTTTGGTCGACCTCCAACAAAACCCAAGACAAGCTCTTGGTATAAAGCAAAGGACAAGCTCCTGGCATGAAGACCCAAGACGAGCTCTTGGTAATTTACAGGTTTTTAAACCCAAACTATGGTGAACCATCAAGGTTCATAAACCTAAAGCTTTGGCAAACCTTACAAAGCCCAAAAGCATCTCTTGGCACCATCTAAAACCCAAGGTCTACCCTTGGTACTATATAAAACCCAAGACAAGCTCTTGGTAATTGGCAGGTTTGTAAATCCAAACTACGGTGAACTTTCAAGGTTCATAAACCTAAATTTTTGGTCAATCTCTAAACCCAAGGTGGACGCGTCACTGGTACAGTTAGAATCATCTACAGAATTCAAGGTCTATCCTTGACCAGTATAGTTATCAACAATACTTGATAACTCGCAACTTTCAAAGCTTGAGGTCCACCTGTGGTCAACCTCGTATTCACCAAGTTATCCATCATGGAAACATAAGGTATTTAAAGCTTGACTTTGATGATTTCAGTGCTCATAAATTTTATTTGCGCAAGAATACGAGCTACACAGAAACCAAGAAACATTCCTGGTATCAAATCCAAGGTCTACCCTTGGCATGCTAAACCCAGGAAACATTCTTGGTACTCTAACTCCTATGGAACCTTGACATGCAATACCATAGGATCATTTATTTTGCAGGAACAATTGTCTAAGGTTCGCCCTCACAATTCAAACCCAAGAAAACTCTTGGTATTTTCATCCGATGGAAACCTCGACAAATGAGTCCACCCTTGACATTCCAAACACAAGAAGCACTCTTGGTATTTTTTATTCATGCAGAACCTTGACATGCTGGGCTAAAGACTTAGCCAATTGTAGAAAGAAGAGTTCAACAACAGATGTTCATGGTCAAACCCCGAGATTTATAAACCTAAGATATATTCTTAGTACATACTGACAATGGGAACCTCGACAGGAAGCCAACATTACTTCATGACAACGATAGTTCATGATATACAAAACCCAAGATACACTCTTGGTACTTCTGTCACTTGGCAATTCAGCACGCAATGTCTATAAATCAAACCATTTGAAAGTAACAAGACATTATTATAACAAAGCATCTTAACTAGTTCGATGACAACATTATTCAAGTGACTTATCAACGCAAATATTAGCAGAAGACAATATGCAATGCAAGGAAGACACAGAAGATGGAGAAATAAGGAACATTTCATTAAAGTTAAAAATAACTTTACATGGCCACCAAAGACCAAAAATACAAAAGAAGCAAAAACAAAATCAGCCTACACATCAGCAGTATCACTAACAGTCTCCTTAGCAGATCCGAGCTCCTCTTCATCAACCAAGATGCCATCCTTTACATCCTTGAAAGGGTCAAATAGACCCAAGTCAAGGTCCTATGCGAAGAGGCCGACTTGGCGGACAGCCTTGAGAAAGCCCTCCTCGTGCTGCTCCACTTCTTCCCGCTTATACACCTTCAACTCCTCGTCAAGCTCCTTGTTGACCTCCATTTCATCCTTAAGCTCAACCTCTTCCTTCAGCCTCCCCTCCAGACTCGCCACCTTCTCAACCAACTCTATCTCAGCAGCAAGTCCATCCTCAACCTCCTTCAACTTCGCCTCCAGCTCAGCCACTACCTTATCAGCCTTAGCAGCAGAAGCCTTGCTTTGAGCCAATAGCTCATTACCTTCAAGCTTGGTGCGCAACAACTTGGACAAAGCTTCACTAGTCTTGACAGAAATATGATGGTTGCACCTAACTGCTTCAGCAAGGGTCACCACAGCACCATTCAGCTTGTTAAGCTCCGCTCGCCAAGCATTATGGACAACACCCTTCACCTTATTGTAATCTTGCTCCAAAGAAGCAGCTCTGCTCATAGCCTCTTGGTGCACCTGTCCATGTTCTTCTACAATGGGGAGGCCCCTATGCAGAAAAAGTTTGAGAGCATCAAGTGAGCGTTGAGGACCGACTGACCTAATCAAATTCCTATTAAAGGGGGTCGGCAATTTTCGCTCAAGCCTATGCCCAACACTCCATAAAGAGTCAACCTTCCTTGGAGCATTCATAAACTCAAGAGAGGTGATAGGACAAATGGCAGACGGCAACATTGCAGACAGAGGAGGCGAAGAAGGAGAAATAGGTTGGGTGGTAGGTGGAGTCGGAGCGGCAACTATTCGAGGCACAGTAGCAGCAGCAACCGGAGTTGGAGCCACGACAACAGGAGAAGTAAAAGGGGAATCAGTGGCAGCAACCACTACAGGTGTTGGAGCCTGGACAGGAGGAGTAGAAGTAGGCAAAAGCCCGACACAGGTGTTGAGGCCAGATGTCCCAACACCCTCGTCTCTCTTCCTCTTTGATAGCTCGGAAGAAGAAAGGTTGGGGAAAGCAGCAGCTACATCAGCAGGGCCAACCCGGACAGTGGGTCGACCCTCTTCTTTAGCTGGGGGAACAGGGGGTGGCACAGCATCGCCACCCACATTCCTCACCAATTGCCTCCACTGGAAGTTGTCATGATACCTACAAAAACACAAAAATGCAAGTGTCAAAGTACGCACACCAGAAAGCAAAGAAGTTATAAGGAAGAGAAACTACCGTCCAGTGCAGCAGAAGGGTCATCTGCCGAGGGCAACGACAAGATGGCACAGACGTCCAAAGAGGCCGGCAACAACTCCAAGGTTGCCTTGTCAGACCTCTCCACTAAGGTCAGCATATCCTCCTCAAAAGAACCTGAACTTAGTGGGGTCAGATTGCCAATAGAAGGGGAAGCGAGCCTCCTCATCTCGGTTGCGCATCAATGGCAACCCATCAGCCACGACACCACTTTTGCGGACCTTGAAAAAATAGTCCTTGAAGCAGTGGAAGACGTTGGTGTCAACCTCGAACAGCTTCTTAGAGACGTTGTGCAAGGAGACCCAAGCAACCTTCCCAGACAGCTTGGTCTGAAAAAAGAACAAGAAATGAGAACAGAGATATGAATGTTCAAAATGAACATAGAATCTCAAAGGCACGTACCATTACCCAACTGCTAGGGTGAAGTTGGGAGGGGGCCACATTCAAGTACTCTAGCAAAACACATTGAAATGGAGAGAAGGGGAGAAGAAAACCCAACACCATGAAGAGGCATCAGTACATGAAGAAGAAGGGAAGTGCGCCTGGCGCCGCCCTCAAGCAAGGGAAGTCATCTTCACATAGGCCTCAACGATGACCTTGCAAGCGTCCAAAGGAGCCGTCATCTGCAACGTCGAGCGAAGAACATTTACAAAAATAGTGGAAGTCACGGAGGAATGGTACTTAAACATGTCCTCCCTTACCCACTCATAGCCGCAAACGAATGGGACAACAGATGATTGACCGCATTTACTCACTACTGCATGATCTCCTGTATGTGCCGACTCCTTGAGTGACACATAGGCATGATTACAGTTGCGTGGGCAGCAGGCGCATGCAGCATTTAAAGTGGAGGAACGCATGATTTCAATGTCCACTCCCACGGTCAAATATTGGCAGAAGCTATCAATTCTGACACTTCACTTGCCTGATATGTCTGACCTTATCTACACATCTAATTAGTCCACCTTGGACAACTCAATAATAACAATCTGGACTGCCTCGTCCAGGTTCAAGTCTCAATACAACCCGGACAATCTCGTCCAAGTTCAAGACATTACTTCTCAAGCTATTGACCTTGATGCACGACATCACTTGTCTACCCACGGGGGCTGGTAGCACTCATCATCTTATTTTTCATGACATTGGACATTCTTCATCGGCGCTCATTCACCCTCTTTCACCTACAAAATGGCTCAGAGGCTGGGGGGCTTATGTACAGTTCAAAAATGGTAAACTTACACGTGGCCATCACTGAAAGGTCACTATACACGTGGACACCCTCCACATCAGCACTGCTACATTAATAGTGCTTATTAACTCTTCAAGTGTCAACCCGGACACACTTGTCCACCCTCCTTGTCAGCCTTGCTATAGGAGTGCGGACGTCGACCTTCTACAGGAGCACGGACGCCTACTATGCATATCTCCTTATTAACAACATATCAACTATGCTTGGTCATTCAAATAAGTGTAACAATGTTATCTCCTAATATACCTACAAGTTATCTACAACCTATTACTTATCTACAAGTAACATTATATCAATAAGGTACATATTATCTTCTATTTAAATTAGATAATTGTTTTCTATTATCTGTTATTATCTTATCAACAGATTACCAACAAACAAAGGCCCAAAGCCCACACTCAACACTATAAGTACAGGTTCTCTCTAAACCATAGATATATTTGATTCCACACCCAATCTAATGATCATCTGATATTTATCTCAGAATACTCAGTTTATACTCATCTGAGGCACCCTCAGAAATACTTCACACTCTTTTACTCAGTTATCCTTCTATAATTGATGTACTTACTTGAGCGTCAGAGTGTCTTTCCTTTGTTTTGCAGGTCCCTCTCCTAAAAAAAGACAATGCTCCATCCGACGTGTGAAGTTTGGAACCCACTCATCATCATACGTAGAATTTCCAGATTTTGGTAAGAACAGTTTCAATCATACTTAATTGTACTCTTTATGTAAGTCATTAAGAACAAATGTCTTTTATATTACAATGTGTAGATGTTTCTTCAACTCAAATACAAGTTTTTGAATATTTTTTTAGAATTTTTAAAAGTAGATGATACAACTAAAAAAGACATTTTTGATGCTATTATGAATGAATTAAATAATATTAGACTTGATATTAGTAACTTAAGAGGACAAGTTTATTATATATAATGGATCAAATATGAAAGGAAAACATCAAGGTGTGCAAAAGAGAGTTTTAGACATTAATAATCAATCATTTTATACTCCATGTGGTTGTCATAGTCTAAATTTGGTACTTTGTAATATGACTAACTTGTCCTAAAGCTACATCTTTTTTTGGAGTATTAAAACACATATATACTCTATTTTCTTCTTCAACAAAAAGATGGAAAGTTCTACAAGATCATATTCCTAGCGTAACTCTTAACCATTGTCACAAACACGATGAAAAAATCGTATTGAAAGTATAAAACCTTTAAAATTTCAAACTCCACAAATAAAAGATGTTTTATTAAAATTATGTGAAATTAATGATGGTCTTAAAATAAAAAGCGAAGCTGGTTGTTTAGCAACTTATGAGCTTAAAATTTTTGAGTTTTTGTTAAGTATGACTATTTGGTATGACATATTATTTGTTGTAAATTCCATTATAAAAATTTACAATCAAAAGATATGGGTATGGATGTTGTTATAGAAAAATTGAAATGTCTTATTTCTTTTTTTGAAAAATAAAGAGAAGATGGATTTGAAATGTTATAATTTTTGTCAAAGAAATTGCTACTAAAATGAATATAGAACCTAAGTTTTGTGAAAAATATGTTATTCATAGAAAAATAATTTGATGAGAATATTGATAATGAAGTTGTAATATTGCCTAAATAATCATTTAAAATTGATTACTTCTTGTATATAATATATCAAACAATTACCGCATTAAGAAATAAATTTGAGCAATTTAAAATATATGAAGATATTTTTGGTTTTCTATTTAGCATCAAGAAATTGAAGTCTTTGGATAGTAATAATTTAAAAGAATATTGTCTTAACCTTGAACGTTAATTAAAACATAATAGTCACTCGGATATTGATGGATTAGATTTATTTATAGAACTAAAAATTGTAAGAGAAATTATACACGTAGAAAATGAAAATGATACACTGATTGACATACTTAATCATATAAAAAGAATTGATTCTTTTCCAAATACTTTTATTGCTTATAGAATAATGTTAACAATTCTGGTAAGTGTTTCTTCGACGGAAAGAAGTTTTTCAAAACTAAAATTAATTAAATCTTATTTAAGATCAACAATGTTTCTAGAAAGATTGAATGAATTAACTTTAATATAGATTGAAAAAAATGTTAAAGGAAATCGATTATAATAAATTTATAAATAACTTTGCTTCCTTAAAAGCTCAAGAAATAAATTTTCAATAGAAATATAAATATTTAATAAAAATATTAATTCTTGTTCAAAAAAAATTATTAGACTAATAATGCCTCATTTTAAAATTCGTTTTAGGCCTCTATTATTTATTCAATAGAGGTAACAGGGGGCAACTTCAATGCCTGACATGCTTCCCTGTTTGCTCATGCTTCTTCATTCCTGTCAGCTTATTGACATGGACACTGTTGGAGGAATATTTACCTATTGTCGCAATATGCATAACGGCAGCTAAATTCGCAAAAAGTTAGATCGTTGTTTGGCTAATTCTGACTAACGCTTAGTTTTTCCTCATGCTTTAGTTGAGATTTTCCTCCTTATAACTCGGACCATAATCTGATTTTCCTCAATTGCAGTAAGTCTTATAGCAAGATCACTCGTCTCTTTCATTTCCAAGCTGTGTGGCTCACTCATCCAAGGTACATTGTTGCGGCTAAATCGGCCTGGGAAAACCTAGCATGAATGTTCTAGCTAAGATGAACCATGTCAAAAAGGATTCAATCAAGTTCAATAAAGAAATATTTTAGCAATATCTTTAAAAGGAAGAAGCAAATTGAAGCCAAAATTAAAGAGGTACACAAGGAGCTGGAATCCCATTCATGGTCTAACTTTGTCTTGCTAGAGAAAGATCTCCAAAGGCAATATGATGAAGTGTTGGCCCAAGAAGAGGTTCTTTTGGTTCAAAAAATCGCGAGAGAAGTGGAATAAATCTGGTAACATAGATACCAAATTTTTCCACACTCAAGCAATCATTCGAAGAAGAAAGAAAAAGGTTGCTAGTATGATGATTGATGGCGTGTGGTGCTCAAATGAGGATTTTCTTAAGAGAGAAGCCTTAAAATTCTTTAAAGATCTGTTCCAGAGCCTTAGCAAGTGTGTCCCCTCTAGTCTTGTTTTGAATACTATCCCAAATATTTGTCATGAGATGCAGCAAGTTCCGTTGAAGCCTGTTACCAAGTTTGAAGTAAGTAAATGCCCTTTTGCTATGGATTCCTATAAAGCTCCAGGCTTAGATGGTTTTCAACTAGTATTTTTTTAAGAATTTTTGGAGCTTAGTAGGCACCGATGTCTAGGAGTTGTTGGCCCAGGCCTTTTCCAGAGTAACATCAATCCTAGCCTTGCATACACACTAATAGTCCTTACTCCTAAGGTTGGTAGTCCCAAATGCCTCAAGGAATTTAGACCAATCAGTTTGTGCAATGTTCTTTTCAAGACTATCTCA
Organism: Glycine tomentella; assembly: GCA_007407185.1. Classification (NCBI taxonomy): domain Eukaryota; kingdom Viridiplantae; phylum Streptophyta; class Magnoliopsida; order Fabales; family Fabaceae; genus Glycine; species Glycine tomentella. The sequence continues at coordinate 422,882 of PYAF01003709.1, forward strand.
AAAGTACTGGTTTAGAGAATTAGACCTTACCTAGATCATCTTATTGGCCCCCTTCAGAGCAGCTTCATCACAGGCCGAGGTATAGGGGACAATGCTCTCATCACTCAAGGGATTGTCTACCACATTCACAAAAAGAGGGGGTCGAGATGGTTATATTCTTTTTAAGATTGATTTCGAGAAGGTATATAACAAGATTAGTTGGGATTTCTTAGAGCTAATTCTGACTGAATTTGGCTTCCCTAATACAACAATTCTTCTTATAATGAACAATACAAGAGCAACTTCTCTATCCTTAAAATGGAATACTGACATATTTGAATCTTTCTTCCCATCGTGTAGACTTAGACAAGGTGACCCTCTTTCTCCCTATCTCTTTGTCCTCTGCATGGAAAAGTTGGCTCTTCTTATCCAATAGGAGGTTCAAGACAATTCATGGCAACCTATCCATGTCACACGTGGAGGTCCTAAGGTGTCTCACATTTTTTGTGTGGACAATTTCCTTTTATTTGCCAAAGCAAAATCCTCGCAAGTCAAACTTGTCAAGCAAGTTTTGGAGATTTTTGGTCATGTGTCTGGCCTTAGATCAATCTTCAAAAATCCAAGTTTGATTGTTCTAAGAATGTCCCTTATGATAAGGTGAATAAATTTAAGGAGATTACCACTAGTATTGGTAGGTACCTTGGGTTCCCTATCATTATGGGGAGAGTATAAAATTATGACTTTGGCTTCATTCTTGATAAAATGAATCTGCGGCTTCTGTGCTTCTTGGAAGGGCTGATAAGGTGGTTCTCGCTTCTTCTGTGCTTAATTCCAATCCTAACTATGTCATGCAAAATGCTTGGCTCTCCGAAGGAATATGTGATGAGATTGATAAGAAGATTAGATCTTTCATTTGGGGTGGTCACCACAAGCATTGGGCCAATTGGCAAACAGTCACTAAAGCCAAGAAAGATGGTGGTCTTGGCATCCGCACTTCTAGGGAAGTCAATATAGCTCTCTTGGATAAGCATTATTGGGATCTCATTTGCGAGAAATGCAAGTTGTGGACTTAAATTCTGGAGGCTAAGTACCTTAAGGGTAACCTGATTCTGCACATCAAGGGAGTACCCAAGAAGCTCCTATACGTGGCAGTCCACAGTTAAAGCCATCGAATGCTTGGAACGGGAATTCAGATTCCACATGGAGAAAAGAAACTTGTTGTTTGGTATGCTAGATGGTCTCTCCAATTAGCTATTTGTGCTATGGTTGACTATATTCATATCATGGATTCCCATCTTTGTTTGAAAGATATTTGGAATGATGGAAATTGGGTTTATAATGTTCTTGCAACTCTTTTGAAGCCCGAGGTAGTGGATTTAGATACAAGCCACAAGTGCTTTTGAGAGTGATAGAAATTGGACCAGAAATGAAGAGTAAATAGAATATGTTATTGAGAACTAGAGCTTCCAACTCCCAAACTGTTACAAGTGAATTCGAGGTTCACCACCTTCTTATTACTTTCTGAATGCCTTTCTTAAACTCCCTACACTTTTTTATACTTTCCCTCTAACTGCTAACTAATAGTTAGTTGTAACTAACTATTAGTTACCCTAACAGAATTATTAATTAATCAGTGTAACTAACTAAAATAGAAATATTACTAACAACTTTTCTTGGAATACACAGTAACCTATCTTCTACTCCTATCAATACCTTCCCCTTCAAGATGGACCTTGTCCCCAAGGTCCAGGTGAGGAAAAATAGCTTGTATTTTTCAGCAAGGGTCTCCTTCATCTTCTTCCATAATCATCAATCTGAACTATTTGTTCTTACACACATGAGTAGAATGATATTTCTCATCACATGTAAAACATTCTCCCTTCCTCATTTTCTCATTCACTTCCACAGGTGATAGTTTATGGAAAGTTCTTTCCCCCTTCCACCCATTATCCCCTGTTTTAGCAGTCTGGTTGGGATCAGCTCCCTTAACACTTGTTGGTTGCCATTCTTTCCCAAATCTTTGGCCTGAAAAATTGGTTTCTTGAGCACTATATCCCTTGTTATCCCTTATCTTCAGATTTCCTAGAACTCGATTTTTTTCTTCCACTTGACGAGCTTTAGTTATGGACTCTATCAAGTTTTTAGGCTCATGAAGCCTCACCTTTGTACTGACCTCTTCTTTTAATCCTTTGAGAAAAACTTCTATTAAGAAGGATTCCTCTAACCCATTCACCATTCCCACCCATTTCTCGAACTGGCTGCTGAAACTCTGCATAGTTTCTTCCTGTTTCAGAGCCAACAAAGCTTGAAACGGACTCCCATGATTAGAACTTTGAAATCTTTGGGAGAATGTCATCTTGAACCCTTCCCATGACTAGTTTGGGTTCCAAGATTCCCACCATTGGAACCAGTCCAATGCCTCCCCATCCATAGCTACCAACACCGCTTCCAATTTATCCTCCTCCCTTATGGACTATAGTCGGAAATATCTCTTAATTTTCGACAACTAGCCTAAAGGATCGTCTCCCAAGAAGATGGGTATTTCGATGTTCCTCCAGGGATTAGCTCTAGCTGCGTCGCGCCCAGTGTTTCTTCTCAGCATGTCACCCACCGACGCAACCTCCTCCACTTTTTGTTTCTCCCATGCTGCCACTAGCCTCTGCAACATAGCTTCAATGGAACTTAACTGCGATTCCACAAAATCACGATTCTCCTCCATCGCTTTCTCTATCGCTTCCATTCTTGCCTCCATTTTGGAGTATGTTATTGACACCATCAACCCCTCCACAGTTCCAAGATCAGAACTCTGATACTAGTTGATAGAAACTAGACCAGAAATGAAGAGAAAATAGAATCTGTTATTGAGAACTGGAGCTTCCAACTCCCAAACTGTTACAAGTGAATTCGAGGTTCACCACCGTCCTATTACTTTCTGAATGCCTTTCCTAAACTCCATACACTTATTTATACTTCCTTCCTAACTGCTAATTAATAGTTAGTTGTAACTAACTATTAGTTACCCTAACAGAATTATTAACTAATCAGTGTAACTAACTAAAACAGAAATAATACTAACAACTTTTCCTTTTACTCCTACCAAAGAGCTTTTTTATTGAAAATATATAACTTTTTTCAATAGAGAAACTCTCAGAAGCACTTTTAGCCTTGTATCCAAACAGGCTTTGTAAGCCTGAGGTAGTTCGCATGGCAATCCTGGTAGTGCATGTTTTGGAGGTCTTCTTCGTTACTCCTTGGCTAGTGAGTTACTTGGGATACTGCGGTTTTAATTATTCTCTTGCAGCGGAGCTTCAGTAAATCTACTATGGTATCAAATTAGCTTGGCAATCCGGCTATAGAAACATGATTTGTGAGTCTAATTCTTTTAGTGCCATCAGTATGATCTCGAATGGAGTTTGTGTTTCTCATCCTCTGTTCCCATTATTCAAGCTATCAAGAATCTCATTGCTCTTGATTAGGTTGTGATGCTTCAACACACGCTTAAGGAAGGCAACGCTCGTGGCTAACAAAGGTGCTTCTGCTGGCTTGGGCTTCACTCTTCTTCAAATTTGCATTCATAGTTAGGTCCTCTCCTTTTGTCATATGCTTTCGGGACCTCCTTTATTAGATTAGCTTAATTTCGTTTTTTCCTCTTTCTTTGTATTTCCCATTAATAAAAAAAACAAACTATAAAAATAATCTTATTTCATTTAGTTCCTAATCTTCTCTTGCTAGTAATGTGACACATTTTTTTTATTATGTCACCTTATCAATTCTTTTTGATGTAACATAATATAATTAGATACATGTTAAATCTTTTAAGATTAGCCTAGTGGTAAAGGTTTAGGTAGATTGCATAAAGTCTTAAATTCAAAATTTATTTTTTTCATTTTAGTTTCAGGAGATAGTTGTCATTATATTTAGATACATGATATGTCCTTATTTTAGTATTGATTTTTAATTTAAAAATAAAATAAAATTTGCAATGTTGAAAGAAATTCAAAAACTAAAATCACATACAAGAACCAAAAAATATTTTGCCTAAAACACAACATAAAATAACAATCTTCATAATGAAATATTCTTTTAAAATATTGGAATTCGTACAATCATGAAAACCTATTTTTAAAATTAGTGGTTTGCTTTTATCAGTTGAGAAGATCAAACATTAAATTGAACAGTATGTACGTGTCGATCTTCAATAAAAACTGTATAGAAAAGAACAAAAAATAAATAAATAAAAAATGCATATAATGATCGAACACAAAGAAAGAAGAATATGATTAATGTATTTTATTAGAATAGCATGTTTGTTAGATGCAAATTCCTCCACCAATATAGAGAGGTTATTAATGACTATTTTGGCATTGTTTTGATAATTCAATTAATTAACATGAATCTGATTTGTTTTTTTCTAAGAAATTGAATATAAATTTTTTCACTAAATAAGTTCATCATTATTTTGACATATGAACACAGAAAAATCTTATATCAGTGTATAAGCCTTTTGGCTTAACATGAATCTTACTTTGGTGGAATTCTTCTAAATAATTTGTTACTTATTGGAAACAGAAAGTCTGGGAAGTGGAATGGATGATAAATAAGGGAAAGCACACCCAGTACGTGATGGGGAACATGCTCAGAGCAAAATCAACCGCACAAGTGCCCACGACACCACGGTATATGGGTTTTGATTGAATAACCACATAATGTTTTCGTTGAATAAAACAGTTTCACATGTTTTTTCACTTTTACAAACCAACAATTTTTGTTTTCTGAGGCCCAATGATTACTTCTATTGGGTTTTGCCTCAATCGGTACTGTTGGGGAATACATTGGATTAGGTCATTAAGCAATATCTTTCCTTTTATTCTTGTGTTTCATGCTTCATACATCTTACTCATAAAAAATAAAATAAAAAATTCTCCATCCAGCTTCAAATGAACTAAAAACAAAATCATTCTAACTGGGTAAATAAATGGAATGGTGTTGTTACGTGATATGGGAACATAACATTTATTCTAAATGTTAGTGTTAACAAAACAAAAATGTTATTATATTTTGGTCTAAATCGTATATATTTCAGATAGGTATTTTGACTAGAACAGTTGAGTATCTATTAAGTCCCACAGAAACGGATCCTGGAATGAGATCTAGAGGGGGATTAATCACAAAAAATAAAATTTATCTAACAATTATATTTCATCAATTTTCATACAAAATATTTATAATTTGAAGTTTCAAGTTAAATATTTACATTTATAATCTCTAAAAATATAAAACATCTTTTTATGTGTCATAAAAATAAAAAATAAAAAATTAATAATTGAGTTTATACTAATTTTTTTTAAAAAAAAATCCTTTTCAATGTATACTAACAAATAGTCAATAAATATTTCATATTTAATCTTATTACAAAGTTTATTATTTGTTACTAAAACATCAAATATCATATTTGAAAATTTCAACTTTTGCCTCTTGGAGTGTCACGAGCTCGCAACTCATTATTAGTACAACGATTAGCATTGTGTGTTTTCATAATTTAAAAATTATAACAATCTTCAATTAATCCAATTACACTTGAGATATGGAAAATAAGAGCTCTTTCAATTGCAAGAAATAAAGTTTAAGAATTAGACATTAACAAAGAGAGAAAAAATCAATTATATAATAACTAAAATTTGATGAAATATAATATTTAGATCAAATTTGTTTAAACGATAAAATCACTATTGATTTTATAATTTAAAAAAATTAGGAGATAAAACTGATTGTGTAATAACTAAAAGTCTGATAAAATATAATATTGAGATAAGAATTCTTAAAAAATACATTACTATTAATTTAATAATCTAAAAAGAAGTTAAGAGATAAAAACTACTTGTATTATAAAAATTTAATTAAAATATAATCTTCAGTTGAAAATTAGATTTTCTACCACCAAATGAGTCTAACTGAATTGGTTGAGAGGAATGTGTAAATGTTGTAAACTCTTTGATATCATCTTCAATTTCTATGGATCAAAAATGTCAAAAATTTTATTGAATAAAAAATAGACTTTTTATAATAAATAAATAAATAATAATCTATTATTATTATTTTTTAATTGAAAAAATAACAAGGTAAAACAATCGTGATCAAAGGTATGCCCCTACAGCACCCCTCCCCATAACATAGGTCTGCCCCTACAGCCCTAGATAAGGACAAAACAATTGTGGTCAAAGGAAACTAAAGGATTAGGACATCTAATCTAGTTTAAGGGATGGATTACCTAGATGGTTATATGTGAATGAAGGGCCAAGATTCAAGGTCCAAAGCCCAAGAAGGTTTGCATAAATAGCGTTATTATCCTTGAGGTAAGGACCATTGTTCACTTGGCATTTATTATTATATTTATTGCTCAAGATCGAAACCTTACTTAAGTGTTGAAATGTCTTTTGCAGGTATCCCCTTTGATAAAATCGCATCCCAAACAAATAACAATCTGGAGCAAGGAACACCAAGATAGAAGAATTAGTGTCCGAACAAGGATGGATACAATAATGATGACACATCCAAGGGAACAACAAGGAGAAAAATAGGTGCAAGTAAAGGACCAGATTGACTTATCCTTTATGGTCAAGCGACTGTAGGCACAAGTAACTAACATGCATCAACACCATGCCCAAGAAATCTCATCTCTTCGACAAGAGAACACACAACTACAAATTTTTAACTTATCATGGCAACCCAAAGATGAAACACCAGTCAGAGTTGAGGAGGAGTTCACGACACATGAGATTACCTGAGTCACTAACATTAGTGTCAGGAAGGATACACAATGCTTGTCCACAAACATGTTGTGAAAAACTACAATAGTACACAAATCCTTTCATCCTTGACATCATTAAAGCTATTTTTCCCTCTAACTGGAAGAGTTTGACTATTGAAAAGTACGATGGTAGCAGTGATCTGAGCGAACACCTGGACGTCTATATTACACAAGTTAGTTTGTACACCATAGATGATGTTGTGTTGTGCCGAGTGTTCCCCATTTCCATGAAAGGGAAAACCCTCTATTGGTTTACTCGTCTAACTCTAAATATGATCAATTTGTTTGAAACATTGGTAACTCCCTTTGGCACAGTTTGCCACAAGTCGGTCCCACCACTTGACTTCAGTAGCCTTGGTCAACATTTGACAAGAAAAGAAGGAGCCCCTTCGGACATTCAAGAGTGACTAAAAAATATAGCCTTGAATTTTCAAAACTTGGATCTCGTTGTCGTTATGCATCATTTGATGACGGTCCTTAGGCAGGGACCTTTTGTTCACGGCCTATGCAAAAAACCTGCATCTATAATAACCTAGGCTTTTCATAAAAGCAATAAAAAGAAATAAAATTTAAATTTATAAAATTTTGTCGCAAAAGCCTTCGTGACGGATTTAGCAACAGAATTAGCGACGGATGGAGTCTGGCGCCAGGAGCGCCACAGATGCTGGAAGTTGGCGCCAGGAGTGCCAGAGTGGCACCAAGAGCGCCACAGATGCTGGAAATTGGCGCCAGGAGTGCCAAAGTGACGCCAAGGGCGCTAGATACACTGGATTTTGGCGCCATCAGCGCCAGAGTGGCGTGATTGGCGCGACATGTCGGTCAGGCCAAGTATAAAAGGCCATTTCACGCGATTTTTGGGGAAAAATCACTATTTCTCTTCTTCCTCTGACCCAGGCAGCCATGGATGAGCTTGGGAAGCTCCATAACTTCAATATAGCTCACCTAAACACCTCCTAATCACCAATAAACATGAATAGAACCTTGTGTGAACCAAATTCCAGCCTGAGATTTGAGAGAAAACCCCATTTCCTGAGGAACCTCAGAGAGCTGAGTTCTGAGGGGAGAAGAAAGCAATTCTTGGATGCCAGAGCTGGGAGAAGGGATTCTCCGACCTTCTTCAACAGTTTTGAGGTAAGAAACTCAGCTTTCACCGTTTAATTTGTGAAATGGGTAATTGAGTGAATAGTAACCCATTTGTGTTAAGGCTGGAATTAGGCTTAGGTTCTTTAGAAGATTATGATCAGGAGGGTGTTTTAAGGAATATAGAACCTTGAAATTGAAATTCTGATGAAGTTTGGTTTAAAACCTGAGATTGGTCTGAGTAGGAAGAAGGTCGAAGTAAAAGGAAGCTACTGGGATAGGTATGAACCTAAGTGCCTTTATATGAATTGTTCATGAGGCCAAATAAACGGTGAATATGCATTAATATGTCTGGTTTGGCCATGTTGGATAACTGCTGGTTTATGAACTTATAGAACAGTGAATTGACTAATATAGAGTCTTAGAAAGACTTTGAGGCTATAGTCAGGCTGAGATAGATCCTGCTTAGGATCTATGAGCTACCTATGAAGTGGTTAGCCTGATAACCCTAAGTTAGATGACTGAGAGGTTATGGAAAGGAATTATGTTTTCTTTCATTTCAACGGTTGAGAACCGTTGTCAGATGCCTGGTATAATGAGTTTGATATTGACTGTGCTGTATGATTTGCCAGAGGGCGAGACACGAGGGTGTCAACAGCGTGGACCAACCATTTGAGGACTGAAGGGAAAGCATGGTCTTACCAAGTAAGCTCAGTGTTCTGAGGAGTGATTTCCCGGCTTGGAGGTCACTGTTTTATTAGTTATGTACTTTATGGTGATAATGAACACTATGTTAGTGTTCTGATTGATGATGAGATGAACACTGTGCTAGTGTTCTATGATTGATGATAAACCTAACACTGTGATAGTGTTACGCTTTGCACTGATGTTGTGTGTTGTTGTGATATTGAGGAAAATGCCATTATGGCATGTTGGCATTGATGTTAGATCGACACTGTGAGAGTGTCATGCTTTGTATTGATTATGTGATTAGGTGATAATTCTCTGGCCAGAGAATAAGGGACTATGGACCCCTTGGGAATGTGCCCTTCATTGGATGATCTTTCTTGGGATAATCCATAGGCGTCCATGTAATCCCTGAGAGAATGTGCCCTTCATTGGATGATCTTTCTCAGGTATTGGACGGCAAGTCCTGAGGAAATGTGCCTTTAATTAGATGATCTTCCTCAGGCATGGATAGGTAGAGTCTTGAGTAAATGTGCCTTTCAGTAGATGATCTTACTCAGGTACTCAAGGAAAAGCCCTGAGGAAATGTGCCTTTCAGTAGGTGATCTTCCTCAGGCAATGAAAGGGCATGTCTTGAGGAAATGTACCTTTTAGTAGATGATCTTCCTCAGACATTGGACCAGTGTCCTGAGTTGAGTGGAGAGCCCTTAAATGGATGATCCTCCTCAGGCAGAGTACTGGTAGACATCCTGAGTGAGTGGAGAGCCCTTCATTGGATAATCCTCCTCAGGTGTTGGATAGGGTTCAGTGAGACTCTGGGGATTTGTACCTGTCGGATGAGTTTCTTAGGCAAAGGAGTAAGTCCTAAGATAAGGTACCTGTCAGATGATCATCCCCAGGCATTGGACAAGTTAAAGAGAACCTATCCACTAGAGAGGTGTTCTCTCAGTAGACATGAGGTGTTATAGCGATGATGGTGTGAGCATTATGCTCATGGAGCTGAGAGAGTTTATGCAATAAACAGATGATCTCTCAGTGCTTATGATGAGTGCACCGACCTGGTTAGGCGTGCATTATACATAGTATAGGTAGTATGTGATGAGATGGCTATTGTTAGGTCAAAGTGTGATATTATATATTTGGAAGTGAACCAGGGGGAGGAAAGACCTCCAAGAACCCTGAGTTTACTGAGATTTTTATCTCACCCCGTGTGGGGTTTATGTTGCAAGTGTAGCTTAGAGCGGTGCTGATGGATCTCATGGTGAGAAGCACATCAGAGTTGAGCTTTGGGAGCTCATTGGGCTAGAGTCTGAGAGCTTTGAGGCTCCCTGTGGTGTATACCATACTGAGCGAGGTAGTTTCTGTCTCCTGTCATATCTATCTAGATATGGTTGATATCTGCCTTGTCTTTTGTTATCTGGATCAATAAAGGCTAGTTGTAAATGGAATTCGATTTATGTTTATGTTGTTGTACCATACACAATGTATCAAGAAATGCGATCCATATATGCTTCCGCAGTCTATTTGCTTTATTAAATAATTTTGTACTATTCTGATATTATAATAATGTTAATACACCGGGTGCACACGGGGTATGGATGACCTTTGATAGAGAGCGACAAAAGTACATGAGAATGGAAGAATTGGTCGAATATAGGAACCAAGTCCGAGTTGATGCAATGACAACATGGAAAGACTTGGACAAGCCTAGCTTTAACAAAGCAAGGGATGATGGGCGTAGGGATTGACCACCCCAAGAACCTCATTGTGGGCACTATACGCCCCCTCAATGCGAGCAAATCCCGAATTTTGGACTAGACTCTGGCCACCAAAATCTTGGCCATACCAAAGAGAGTTAACACCCAACCAAGTTAAGATTGAGGACCTCATCATGTTGGGCCACCTAAAAGACTTCATCCACAAGCCTCAATCTCATTGACTATATCATTCTTGTTGACAAGAACATGATAGGTTATAGAAGCTAAGACCATGATAACAACTCTTGAACCAAAACACGTAGAAGTCATTCAAAACAAATAACTAGAGTCCAACAACACAAACACATACAACAAAAATACAATAGACTTATTCCTCAAAGGTTTTTCTCTGATTTGTAAGCTAACAAAAGATTCAAAACTTAAATTACAACAACTTTACACACTAAGCTTACCTAAATAAAACCCAATACCACATGGAAATTTCACATATCACAACCTACTATAATATCACACTCAAAATTACATAGAACGATGCATACATTCATCTTCTTTGCAAGGTAAATACATTATATCCCTAAGTTGGTCCATTCTATCCATAAGACTACATAATCAAAAACAAAGAATGTAACATCCTTGATTTTCAACTTCTCGACTGCTCTTACACTACCACACTTCACATGATTGGTCAGAACCTTCTATAGGTAGCACTTTTTAAGACTTCAAAAATCAGCTTTGCCTGCTTTTAGGATCAATGATTGACCCCATAAATCAACACGAGACATTTTAACGTGATTTATCCTCACTCACACACTTTTTGGGAAACTTCCCAGAAGGTCACATATCCCATAACTACTCCAAACCAAGCACGCTTAACTGTGGAGGTCTTAAATGATGGGCTACTGAAAAATATATGCATTTGTTGGTATAGGTAGTACCTATTAATTCCTTTAAGTCATCCTCAGTTGTAGACTCTCATACTTGCACAACCTCTGGATCTCTCTCATTCTAGTGTGATTCGATCGGGGTGTTACAAAGAAGACATAAGACATTCAATCCCGTGCACTTTCTATCCTTAAAGTCTCCAAGAGGAAGATTCACCTAAAAACTATATGCTCTCTAAACACAGTTTGAGATCATCACAGTCACAATCATGTGTTGCATGTAAGGATAAGCCCAACGGAACAAACATATTTAAGCCCAACTTGAAATTAAATAAGAATATGCATGTATATATAATTATCTGTATTATAAAACTTTGCATCTTAGGAGAAAGATAACAAAGGAATTTAACTCCCCCAAAAGGGATCTCATAAACTCAACCAATCATTAACATCATATTTCAATCACCAATTTTCACCATAAGACATCCATTATTAATAATTATGATCTTATCTTAATTCTATCATCACAAATATACACCAATAAACAGCTACAAATAACAACTTCATAATCTAACCATCTAAACTATTACATACAATATCGTCATAACATAAATCCAACTACCACCATCGCATTTGACTCAAACAACATCATCAACAACAAACTCTACTCCCTGGAATTTTCTATATCATTTGGGCAATCCCCAAAGACCTCTCCCTTACCATGGTTGCACTCTCTGACCATTCAGGGAGTCCCTTGAGTTAACCTTGTGGAGGAAGTGTGGTTGTATCAATAATGAAAAGTGTATGTTTTGGTTTACCTTTGTAAGGCTTGCAATACAATACATCTCTATGGATTTTCCCACTCATCTATTATATAAGCTCATTCTTGTTAGCCACCATGAAAACTCCCAACATTAGGTTGAGAAAGTCACCTATCACACTCAACTTACGTGCCTACCTACAAGACTGTGCGGCGAAAATTCATTTGGAATCTTCTGCTATCTTAGATACAACACCTTCGTACTTGCCATCTCCAATGGCCTAACTTAAGGGTCTAAATAAATCTCACCTTATTTGGAATCCCCTACAATCTTAGATACGAAACCTTTGTATTTGTCATCTCCAATGACTTGACTTAATGGTCTAAGTCTCAACAACAACAGTTCATCCCATATACACTAAACAAAGTCAGTTAAGCCTTTTGGAAAGCAATTTTCATCACTCTGACACGTCATTAAAAGTTAAAACATAGGGGTGGATAATCAGGAATATATCCAGCTTAGCGAGACCTATAGGTTGAAAACAGTATGAACCTCACACAATAACCAAGAGGGGGTGAATTGGTTTAAACTTGATCTTTTAAAATATCTTTAAAGAATTAGAGTAATCGAGATCTTATCACAAATAAACCAATAATACTCCAACCAATCAAACCACTCAGCTCAAGAATGTAATCACAAAACTTTCACTTGTTGAATAAGAAAGATAGCACCAAAGAATCACAAATTATGACAACAAGAAAATGTTAGAAATAAGTAGTAAACACAATGGTTTATGTTGGTTCACTTCTCACCCTTGAGAAGTTACATCCAGTTCTTCTAACCACAAAGGTTAGAGTTCCACTAATAAGAAATTGTTCTTACAAGCTTTTTACACAATCACTCTTAATCAGACCTAGATTAAGAACGAGACTTCTAACACCTTAGAATCTCTGTGATCCAAGACATAGAGATCACCCACCTCTACTCTTATCCCCTAGGAACACCTATCCTAGTAAATCTCTAAGAAATCCTATGTTATTAATACAAAAAGTAACTCAAAAGAATACACAACAGAGTGTAAAGAAAGAAACCACCTGTGATCCAGTAAATGAAGTATGCAAATGATTTACCAGACTTGGATTAAAAGATGGAAAAAGTTACTTTAGAACCTTCTTTACAAAACTTCTTTTGAAAGCTTGCCCAAGAAGAAACCCTCCTTTGAAATATTTGAATCTTGAGGATTTTGGGACTTTACAGTGTTTAGAACTTGAAACCTTTTCTTGCTTAGAAAGCTAATGAATGTACTTTGTAAATTTCGTTGTTCTTTTCCAAAAACACCTAATAGCTATTTATAGAAATCAGTTTGTAACTGTTAGTAATCGATTAAAACGTTAATGTAATCGATTAAATACTCTCATGTAATCGATTATTAACACAATTAATCAATCAAAGTGTTCTTGAGCTTTCTGGAAAAGATTTATGAGCAAAGTAATCGATTAATTCTTAATGTAATCGATTATCACAGGAAGTCTTGTTTCAAAAATGTGTCAAGTAATCGATTATCACCATATCATAATTGATTATCACATGAAGACTTATTCTGGATTTGTGTAGAGTAATCGCTTACGATATTGCTGTAATCGATTAAAGTGTTCTTCAAAGCTTAAGTAATAGATTACCATATTCTGGTAATCGATTAAAGCAGTGTGAAATAGTTTTTCCAAAACATAAACTTTGAACACTTGGCTTTTTATGCAATCATGAAAAGAAAAGTTTTTTCACAAAACTTATGCTTTTATGAAAACCATGAATGCAAGACTATGAATGATGTTTATGCAATGCAATGGATCATAGGATGGAACACTTAGACATCTAAAGATTACATATGCCTTCAATTGAATAGGCATGTAAAAGCTAAAACACATCCATGACTAAGAGCCTCAGCATCTTAATCCTTTCAAGCTTCCCCTGTATCTAACATAGGTTGCTTTAATGGATCGAAGTTTTGGCATGAAACTTACCTTCCTAAAGTAGTCGTTTTTCTATAAATGTCTTCCCAAAAGTACATAACTAACCCCTTTAAAATGTATAAAGGCAATTCCATTATCAATTCACACTCATAACATATATATCATCATGTTAGCAAAATATAGATATCTCAACAATAAAATTAATACTTACTAAATTACACCACATTAAGATAAAACTTTGTTTTCATTAATACCATAACCATTCCAATAATGTGGTTATCTTAATAACAATAGCACACATATCTCCTCAAAAGCATTTAAACACAACATTCATATGACAACAAATTTATGGCATTCATATGACAATATATACTTACAATTCAAGCAATAGGAATAACTTAAGGAATAAATATGAAAGGCAATTACATCAAATGCCCATCCTTTACCTAACTAGAAAGTACTTATTGTCCAAAGGACCATGATTAGCATGATTACTGTAAGCTTAGCCCACAAAACCCTCGTGCTTAACACGTTTAGCTTATGCCTAGCTCACTGGAACAAGGGTTCCAAACTTACTCCCTGGATATCCTTAGGCTTAGCACAACCATCTGGGGCTCAACATAAATGATCAAGCCTACAACTTTAAAAAAAACTCAAGTAGGTTGAGCAATTTGCAAAAGTTGCAATCCTCACTCTCAATAGCCAACCCATGGCTTTCAAAAACTTAGGTTTCAAAAGGGGAATAGGGAAAACAACACAACAATACTCCAACAAATCAATAATTCACTATCACAACACAATAAAGTATATGATAGAGCTTTCCTTACCTATAGGTCCAAGCTTAGATTCTTAGGGAGAGAACAAAAGGGTAAACACTTACGTCAAAGGAGTAAACTTTTTCTTTATCCACCAACAATAAACACAAACACCAAAAGGAAAGGCCTTATTAGCCAAAGGGAAGAGGATTAGTTCCATCTTGAAATGGAGGGATCCACAACTTAAATCTCTAGAGAAGAAATAGAACTTGGAGAAGGAGGAGAAAATGAGAAATGAAAGAAAGAGGAAGAGCTTAAGCTTTTAGACTTTGGGAGGGTGTGTTTTAAAAGAAAGTTTTGGCCTTTTCCCACAATACTACCCCATGCTACATGCTAAAAATCCACTTTCTTGGCCCGACCTTCTTAGTGTCACTAAAAGATATAAAGCACACAGAGGTCATGTCGTTTTATTAGTTAGCTCATTAAAAACATAAATTTGAATTTAATTCTTATAACTATTCTAATCAAACTTTTAACATATATTATGAAAAATCATAGTGTTACATTTGGATATACACCTCTCAATCATTAATATTTCTCTTTGCCTCTTCTCTTATTCTTACATCTATTACATTTAGTTTGTTCGCATTATTATTTTAGGATCTTACTCTCATTATCAATGCTTTTCTACCATAACTTTATCTAGTTAACTCAACAAACCTTTCTTTGACTCTACCCTTCTTTCCTTCAATACTTGATGTCGTCCACTATGGTAAAATCTAAGGCTAACAATGGTCAAAGATATATACTCCTAACATTGACCTTAACTTACACCATTTTATCCATCTTAATAAAATATGTCTTGTTCTAATAAATGGTCTTATAACCCCAACATTGAAGCCTCATCAATTCACATTATAGGTCAAAATTACCATCTTCATATACATACAACATAATAACACAATTCAACATCTCCAAACAAAATGAACATGTTATGCCATGTTCCTAAACCTCTATTCCATGCACATGCGGTACCAATCAAAACTAAGGAAGTAATCAAGGAGCACATGCTTAGTCATAAGAAGCGCCATCAACATCTGATACCTAGAATTATGTCCTTTAGTGGCTAGTTTGGGTTCTTCTAGCTTTTGAAGTACGCTTGATGCATGGGATCAACATGAGTTAATGGGGTTTCCACACGAGACTCTACTCACCACAAGGTCCAGACTGAACTCATCGTGAACCTTCACTTTCCAAATTCATGTCCACCTTTCACCATGGCAATTGTCTTAACTGTTATGAGCCTTACATAATGCACACAAATGTTCTACTGGACTTCTCTTAAAAAACATGGAAGTCTTATTCTCATTTCTTATAGGCTAGGTCCCTCATTGACAAAATATCACCCGATCCCATTCTAGTTTTTCACAAAATAGGTCACCCATCTCAATGATATCAATTCACATGACACATATCACATAAAAATATCACATGTTAAACACACCATACACCTCATAACACAAGTCATGTTCATAGCCAAGGGAAAAACATTTTCACTCATAATTCATTCACAAACATCTTATACATATTCAACTAAGTTGTATACAAAGCGATCCATCATAATTATATATCAATAACTGATAATGACTATCGAATCATTCCAAAACAAATAAAACTATGATTAATTTTGTAGTACATGAATAACCTAGGTCGACTAAGAGATACAATTCAATTTGGTTTCGACATCAATCCACTTATAAACAACAAGGGGAATTTCAACAAATTGTTTGTAGACAATAAACGAAAAGTGCATAAACACAAACATAAATGCAGAAAATACAGAAACTGAAATAATTGATGAAATAGATTATGAAACATATTCAAGAGCATCAATCCAATTCACCAAACCAAGCAATTCAAATTATCATAGTTCTACAGATAATGATCATAGTGTGAAAGTTCAGTCAATGTCATTAGAGGTAGTTCAATCGAATTAATCCCTAAATCAATTGAAATCACAATTTAGATTGAAATATCATCCAAACAACCTGTGGCTAAATTCGAAATTAGGAAATGACTCCATAACCTAATCCGTTTTCAATCCTAAGCACATTCATAATCATGAAAATCAAAAATAGGATTGAAGAAGATGAACATTCACATAGAGATTGAAATTAATACTAAACCAGAACTCAAATTCCTCCTTGCTTGGACTGGATCCTTGGATTGGTTGATTGTTCAGTCTTCCATGATCATCACCAGTATAAGAGCAATGAAATTTATGCAAGAAAAGAGAAGAAAAGAGTTGAAAGGAAGAAGAAAAATGAAGAACGGCTGAGAGAACAAAACAAAGAAGAGTTTGATCCTAAAATTTGCACAAGAAGCTTCTCAAATTTGTTTGTACAAAATGAAGTAACTAACTAACTACACTAATATTTATTGTGACTGAACAGAAAGAAAGGATGGGCATTGATTAGGCCCATCTAATCTATCTAATTAAGCTAATTATATAAATCAAAGCCCAATCTCGTAGCCCAAAGTTCAAGTGTAGAGGTTATGACTTCCAAGCCTTAAATGACCTTCAAAACGGTAGAATTGGTCCAAGATTATTTCTGACAAAATTGTACCGGTTTCCTTAGCTTTACAGGGACTACTCATATGCTCCATTTTGTGTCCTGTAGAATCCTATAGGTTCTAGACAAGGAAGATAGTTCAAGTCAATACAAAATCAGAAAATAAACAAAAATTATCAATTAAGCTCAATTATTTGCCTAAGACCAAAACTGAGTTAAGGTGAGAAAATAAGAGTCTAAGAGAGGTCAAATAAGCTAAGGAGAATACAAAAGTACTAAACTAAAAATGCTCAATCAAATTCCTAAACACTTTATCTTTTGCATTCCTGGGCAAAACTAAAAGAAAGACTATGAAAAATCAAACTAAAGTAAATCATAAATTAAAAGAAAGGTATGAAAAAGGCGCACACATTTTTCAATGGATCCTAACAATTCACAAAAGTGAGAAAGAAGAAAAATGGAATAATGATATCAAGATAACAAGCAATCCATGAACACATGATCACAAAGTGCAAAGTGCAAAAGTGGACAAGTCAAAATTAAAAATGTACCATGGTGATAGTAATCTCTCAAAGAAACAACACTCAACCTACACAAATGTGTATGTGATTTTGTGATGTATAGCTAAACTCATTAGTGAAAACAATAGGAATACCCACAATAACCAAGAGGGGGGGTAAATTGGTTTGATCTTAGTATTTAAAAAAATTGTTTATAAAATCAGAGTTAAAGGATCTTAATCACTTTTAAACCAAGAACACTTTTAATCAATCAAATCACTCAGCTCAAGAAATCAATAGCTCAAAACAGAACTTGTTGAGTAATGATAATGATACCAAGAACAAATCATAAGATAACTGATAAAGATGAAAGAATAGAAAAACAACCCAAGAATTTATACTGGTTCACTTCTCAAAAGAAGCTACATCCAGTTTCTTCTAATCAACACTAGATTAGAGTTTCACTATTATAAATTCCAGTTCTTACAAGCTTTACAACAAACTCTCTTTATCAACACTAGATAAAGAATAGAAATCTAAAACCCTATTAGACTTCTAGTGAACAAGAACCAGAGAACACTACTATGTTCTTTCCTAGAGAGCACTTACTCTAGCACAAGCTTCAAAGAACCCTTTTACAATAGCATCAAATAACAAACATTACAAAAACAAATTTACAATCAAAGATAATGGAGAGAAACAACTTGATGATCCAATGATTATGAATGCATGTGATTGCAGAAAAAGAATTTCAGAACATGCTCTCCATAACATCTTTGAAATCTCTTGCCCAAGAAATCATTCAATAGGCTTGTGTGTATTCAGAAAATTCGAAGTATTCAGGTTGAGTTTCAAGCCAAGCCTTCTTTATATTCATAACAGCTTTTTGTAACAACCTGTAATCGATTACATGCACAAAATAATCGATTAAAATGACTTATGTAATCGATTAAATTGTCACTTAATCGATTAAATTGTTCAAGGCTCCATTCTGGGTATCACAATGAATAAAATAATCAATTATCCCTAGTTGTAATCGATTGAATCAGAGAAGTTTTATTTCAGAAGCAGCTTGTGTAATCGATTACAATTTATGGTAATCGATTAAAGCAGTGAATCAAGTTTTTTCAAAATAGCTTATGTAATCGATTACGAATACTGGTAATCGATTAACACAGCAATGCACAACATTCATTTTACACTATGTAATCGAATACAAGAGTTGTGTAATCAATTAATATGTTCATCAAAGCTTTTCTAGATTTAAACACGAACCAAATAATCGATTAAACCATTGTGTAATCGATTAACATAGTAGAATTACATTTTTCCAAAAACATTACTCAATTAATTCCTTTTTCAAAGTGTGAGTAGCTTTTATATTTTAATGAAAAACATTTAAGCATGCTGATGAATATATGCATGCAATGCAAGGATTAAAAGATTGGCCTCTCATACACTTCATTTGAATTACAATCTTCAAGGCATGTGAAAAGCTCAAAACATTCTTCTAAATCATAAGCTTCATTGTTCTTGTTGCTCCCCCTATATCCAACAATCTCCCCCTTTTTGGCTTTGAACATGCCAAATATTTGATTGACCATGTGTTTGATTTTTGAAGTACTTTGAGGGATGAAAATAGAAGTCTTGAACTTTGTTAACCTGAAAACAAATCAGTCTCTTTGCCAAGAACAAGATTTAAGAGGTATGCTTACATAAACATTAATCATTAACTTTCATTAGTTGCTCCCTTAGACTTAGTTTGCTCCCCCTTACTTAGATAAATTCATTAGTTTTTAATTAGTAAAAAACACAACAGAAAACAGAGCACAACAGAGAGCAAAACAGAGAGTTTGTTTGCTCTTTAGATATCAATCAATTTTTCTCCACCTATTTGGCTTATCAAAGACAAAAAGATAGCATAGCAAATAATGAGAAGAGTAAAGTAAAACTTCATTAATGGAAAGGGAAAGATAGTACATTAATCAGAGAAAAGAAAAAAAAAACAAAGTAAAGCAATAAGAGGAAATACAAGAAACCTAAGCTAGTTTATCAAAATCATCAAGGACAAGCCTAGCTTCTATGTTCTCTAGCCTAGATTTCATCTCATCCAAAGATGAATTAGTCTCAGCCCTGTGCTCATGATGTAGGGACAATAAGGCATCCATCTTTTGAATCATAAGTGATTCAAATGGACTATAAGATGGTTGAGCAGGGCCTTCATCTTTAGCCTCTTCATCAGCTTCTTCTCCATTTCCAGCAGCAAGAATTTGTTGGTCAGCCATTTGCCATCCATGAGGGGTCTTGACCATCCCAAGCTTGGTGAGATGTTTCTCTTTGATGAGGCTATTGCTGGAGTTTGTGTTGTCAACAACCTCATTAGATACATCTATATTAAAGTAATCAATAAACATGAAAACAAGAACAACATATGGAAAAGGGTAATTCATCAATCTTTTGGATTTAAGCATAATCTCCTCAAGAATGAGAATCCAATTCATCTGAATGGAATTCTTCATGCCATACACAATTTGTATGTCATCATCAGTGGCTTGGGCATGGTTTGTGGATCTTGGGGTCAAGATATAGGTGATTATGTAATGTAAGTCTGTCTTCATGAGTCATTAGGTCAATGCTTAGCCAAAGCTTCAGCCTCATTTGGGGATCAAGAAGCATCACCCTAATATAACCCCCAGCCTCTTCTTCAAATTTCCTTTCACCTTCAAAGGAAATACCAACAACAACTTCTTAGACTCCATGAGTAATTTCCATGGCTACTCCATTAACTTGGGACAGAAGTGTTCCATCCATTGAGGCCTTAGCACAGGTGTAGAACACCTTCACTAATTTAGGGTAAAAGGTACCCTTCATCTCAACAAACTTTCTCAATCCCTAGGTTTCAATCAAGGCAGGGAATTGAAAACCTTCTCTAATAAACCAGTTAAGGTTAAGGTGTTTGGGAGGACAAATAAGTTTGGTGGCATTGAACTGAAGGTAGGTCATTTTGTCTCTCTCAGCAGGAAACCAATGATCTAATCTATTCACAGCAGGGTTAGAGGTTTTAGCACTCTTTCTCTTAGAGGATTTGGTTCTCTTGGGTGCAGACATATTGAATGTGGGAGGAAAAGCTATAGGACAAGGTTTCTGGACTCAGAGGAAGAAAGAAAAACACAGTAGTGCTTAAGATGGTGTGATTTCTCCTTTTAACACAGGCTATATTTATAGAAGAATTTGGGCTCCAAAATTCAAATTTGAAATGAGTAACAGTTATGTCGAATTAGCCCACTAACATTAAAGCACAGAGGATTCAAATTTGAATTAGGTGGCAGTTGGGCAGTAACAATTTTCAAGAAAATCCTGCAGATTTTGTAGTAACTCCAAGAATAATCGATTATATGCTGATGTAATCGATTAATTCGTAAGCAAAATCAGTTTCTGCAGAAGCTATAATCGATTAATTCGACAAGTAATCAATTATTACAGAGAGAATTTGAATTTCAAACAATTTTTCAAACAATTTAGTCGATTACCATTCACTGTAATTGATTATTCCAGTAAATTGAAATTTTAAAAGAATTTTTAAGCTGTGTAATCGATTAATTCGATGGCTTAATCGATTATTCCAGAGAAATTCATTTTCTATAATTATTTCCTATGTAGAATAATCGATTATCCTGGTTTTGTAATCGATTACATAAGTACAAATTTCATTCTTAGCGATGTTTCAAGTTCATTTAATATATTAATACGTGCTTTAATCGATTATTCCAGTAGCAATATCAGAATAAACAGTATTTATGCTACATATTTTAAATTTTGAAAGCACATGTGATGATTGAACAAGTAAGAAGCTATTTCCAATGAATAAGCACTAGGAAAGCATGCTAGCAAATGTTAGACTCATCAAGGATACCTAGCATATTTCTAAGAGTATAGAATCTATCTCCGGCCAAAGGCTTAGTGAATATATCAGCTAATTGATGGTGAGTATTAATGGAGTCAATTTTGATGTTACCTTTTTGGATGTGATCTCTAAGGAAGTGATGTTTTATCTCAATGTGTTTGGTCCTTGAGTGCATTATTGGATTCTTGGAAATGTTGATGGCACTTGTGTTGTCACATAGCAGAGGTATTTCTTTTACTTCTACACCAAAATCTTGCAATTGTTGTTTTAACCAAAGATTTTGACCACATCAACTTCCAGCAGAGATATACTCAGCTTCAGCTGTTGATAAAGCAACACAAGTTTGCTTCTTGCAATGCCAAGATATTAGTGAGCTGCCTAGTATGTGACAAGTTCCACTAGTGATTTTTCTATCCAATTTGCACCCTGCAAAGTCAGAATCAGAATATCCTACTAAATTAAGTGAAGCACCTTTAGGATACCAAAGACCAACTTTTGGTGTTGATTTCAGATATTTGAGGATCCTTTTGACTGCAGTGAGGTGTGATTCTTTGGGATTGCTTGATATCTTGCACACAAACACACACTCAACATAATATCTGGTCTACTAGCTGTCAAATACAGTAAGGATCCAATCATTCCTCTAAATCTTGACTCATCAACTTTCTTTCCTTTTTCATCTGAATCAAGATAAGTTGATGTTGCCATTGGGGTTGTAGCATCTTTGCTTTTATCCATTTCAAACTTTTTGATCACTTCAAGGCAGTTCTTGTTTTGATTTAAAAATGTATCATTCTTCATTTGCTTCACTTGAAGTCCAAGAAAGAATGTTAACTCCCCCATCATTGACATTTCAAACTTATTCTGCATAGAGATAGAAAATTCTTTGCACAACAATCGATTAGTTAAACCAAAAATTATATCATCATCATACACTTGAACTAATAAGATATCATTGCTTTGCTTTTTGATGAACAAAGTTTTATCAACATGTTCTCTTGTGAAAGATTGTTCAAGCAAAAATTTACTTAATCTCTCACACCAAGACCTTGGAGCTTGTTTTAAACCATAAAGAGTTTTCTTAAGTTTGAAAACATGGTTTGAATATTTAAAATCTACAAAACCAGGAGGTTGCTCCAGATAGATTTCCTCCTCAATATATCCATTTAAGAAAGCACTTTAACATCCATTTGAAAAAGTTTAAAATCCATTAAACATGCATATGCAAGTAATAATCTAATGGCTTCCAATCTTGCAACTGGTGCATAGGTTTCCTCATAGTCAATGTCTTCCTCTTGGTTGTAACCTTTTGCAACCAATCTAGCTTTGTTTCTGACTATGATTCCACTCTCATCAAGTTTGTTTCTAAAAACCCATTTATTGCCAATAGGTTGGAGAGAAAAAGGTCTAGGAACAAGTTCCCAAATTTCATTTCTCTTAAATTGATTCAATTCATCATGCATGGCATGCATCCAATGTTCATCAATTAAGGCTTGATCAATGTTCTTAGGTTCTATTTGTGAAACAAAAGCCATATTACAACAGAGATTTTTTAATGATGATCTAGTAGATACTCCCTTTGAAACTTCACCAATGATATTGTCAAGGGAGAGATCTCTTATAGTTCTCCAATCTTTTGGCTCTTGGACTGATGTTGCTTGTTTATCTTCAGCAATTGGTTCTTCTTTTTCTTTATCCATTGAATCATTCAGCTCAATGAACTCCTCCAAAGGACTTGTATCAATATCACACTTCTTTTCCTCCTTTGAGGGATTAGATTCATCACAAATAACATGTACTGATTCTTCCATGCACAAGGTTCTTTTATTGAAAACTCTATATGCTTTGCTATGTAATGAATATCCAAGGAAGATGGCTTCATCAGCTTTAGCATCAAATTTTCCAAGTGATTCTTTACCTTTAATTAAAACAAAGCACCTGCAGCCAAATACTCTTAAATGAGAAATATTTGGTTTTCTACCTTTATATTGCTCATAAGGAGTTTTCTTTAAAATAAGCCTTATTAGTAATTTATTCAAAGTGTAGGAAACTGTACTTACAGCATCAGCATAAGAAGAGTTCTTGCACCTTCTTCAAGGGATCTATTTTTCGTCTCCACAACACCATTTTGTTAGTGAAAATAATAGGAATACTTCACAACAACCAAGAGGGGGGGTGAATTGGTTAAACCTTGGTATTTTAAAATTAAATTCAAATAAGAGTTTCAGGATCTTTATCACTTTCAAAACCAAGCAACCTTTAATTCAATCAAATAGCTCAGCTCCAAGAAAAACAATTTCACAAAATAGAACTTGTTGAACAATGAATATGACTCAAAGAATTAAAGATCAATGAATAAGATGATAATAGAGATATAGAAATAAGAACACAAGCAATTTATACTGGTTCACTTCAAAACATGAAGCTACATCCAGTTTCTTCTAATTCACACTGAATTAGAGTTTCATTATTATAAAATATTCTTACAAGCTTTTACAAGAACCTCCCCTTTATCAACCCTAGACAAAGAACAAAAATCTAAAACCCTATTAGACTTCTAAGGAGAAAGATTCAGAGAACACTACTCTGATCTTTAAGCTAGAGAACCCTTCCCTAGTCCCAAGCAAGAAGAACCCAATTACAGTAGCCAATTTCAACAAAATTATAAACAGAATTACAATCAAAGAGTTAAGGAAAGAAACAACCTAATGATCCAGTGAATGACATGCAAATGAATGAACAATCCAGGTTGAAAGTCAAAAACAAACTCAGAACATTCTTCTTCCTTAACCTTTGAAAGAGATTTCTTGCTTTAAAGAGTCACTCAAATACCCATGAATGTTTTAGTTCAAGCAAGAACTCATAGAACCCAGAAAATCACTTTGGAAATGTTTAGAAAGTTTATGTATGCTCAGAATACGAATTGATCTAGTTACAAAACAAGCCAAGCTTCTTTTCTATTTATAACAGAAAATTGTAACTGTCAGTAATCGATTAAAACACTCCATATAATTGATTATTTTACTTATGTAATCGATTAAATCAAGATAGTAATCGATTAAACCGTTCATAAGCAATTCAAGAATTTCTCAACGAGCCAAATAATCGATTATTCTGTCCTGTAATCGATTAAGACAGGAAGCATCAAAATATCAAAATGTACTATGTAATCGATTACGAACTCTGGTAATCGATTAAGACAGGAGCTTGTAGCATTCTAAATACACTGTGTAATCGATTACGTAATGTGGTAATCGATTATTTAATACAAACTTAAGGTTTTCAAACACATAGTGTAATCGATTACTGGAAATGGTAATCGATTAAAGCAGGAAGATGACTTTTCCAATTAAGCCTTTGTAATCGATTACAATAATTTGGTAATCGATTCTTCCAACATGACTTAAAATATATATAGCTTTGTAATCGATTACTGCCCATTAATAATCGATTAAAATGTTCAACAAGGCAGTTTATATAAAAACAAAGGTCAAATAATCGATTATTCCGATAGGTAATCGATTAAATCAGTACAAAAACCATTTTTCCAAAAACCTTTGATTGAAATCAAAAACTTAGTCATTTTACTAAAGCCTTGTGATTTTTATTAATCAAATTAATTGAATTATAGAATGATATGAATACAATGCACTTGGATCACCAGAATTGCTTTTCTCTTACACATTTCACACTAATTAATCTTCAAGGTATCCATTGCAGGTTGAAAGCTCAAAACCAATGCTTGATTGCTTGCATTCTTTAAGTAGCTCCCCCTGAATCCAACAACCTCCCCCTTTTTGGCTTTAAACATGCCAAATCTTTAATTGATTAGCAGTTAGGCTTGAAGTTAATTGTTGAACCAAATTGGGAAAAGCTTGAGCTTTGCAAACCTGAAAAATTTTCAATTCCTTTGGCAAGAACAAGTGTTAAAAGCATCTGTGATTCATGTGGCATTCATTTACAAGTATTATAGACTTAATAGATTCATTTTAAACACTTAGCTCCCAGTTAATTCATAATCCATTCAAATCAAAATTTGGGCAAAATTTGAAACAGAAAACAGGGATAAACAGAGTAGTATGCAGAGCAATGTCCAAATCAATTATTTCTCCCCCTATTTGGCTTGTTAAAGGCAAAAATTTAAAGTACACAGCGGATAATTGAAGGAGTAACAGAATTGAAGTTTTTATTATCATAGAGAAGCCATTACATAATGAAATTAAAACATAAAAATAACAACTAAAAACAAAGCAAAAAAACTTAACTAAACATAGGCCTAGAAGTCTACAGATGCATCATCTTTGATGTTGGCTTCTATTGTATCTAGCCTATCTCTAATTTCTCCTAAGGCTACATTAGTTTCAGCCTTAAAATCTTGTTGCATTTGAAGAAGATTGTCCATTTTCTGCAACATAAGGGCTTCAAATTATGAATACAAGGGTTGATGTGGATCCCTTCCTTCATCCTCAGAATCTTCCACTTGAAGATCAGCATCAGCAGAAGGAGGTTGAGGCACTTGTGGTTGGCCTGCCATCACCCATCCTTGTGGTGTCTTCTGCATTCCAAGCTTTATGAGGTGTTTTTCTTTAATGAGGTTGTTACTGGAATTGGTATG
Source organism: Glycine tomentella (assembly GCA_007407185.1). NCBI lineage: Eukaryota > Viridiplantae > Streptophyta > Magnoliopsida > Fabales > Fabaceae > Glycine > Glycine tomentella. The sequence continues at coordinate 449,113 of PYAF01003709.1, forward strand.
GTCCATAACCTCATTAGTCACATGAATGTTGAAGTGATCAATGAACCTAGATACCTAGACAGGATAGGAAAAAGGATAGTTGACCAGCCTCTTAGACTTGAGCATAATTTCCTCAAATATAAGAACCCAATTCATGGGAATAGAGTTCTTCAGACCATACACCAGTTGTAGGTCTTCATCAGTGGCTTGGGCGTGATTAGTGGCCCTAGGGGTTAGGACATAGGTAATGATATAATGAAGCAACCTATCCTCAGGGTTCATTGGTCCAGTACCCAGCCTATTCCTAAGTTGCATATGTGGGTCATGAAGCATTTCCCTATAGGTATCTAATTTGTTATAACCCTCTGCTTCCTCATCAAATTTTCTAGCACCCTCACATATCACCCCAGCAACTGATTCCCAGACTTCATGGGTGATCTCCATTGTGACACCCTTAACCTTGGAAATCATGGTCCCATTCATAGAACCCTTGGCACAGGTATAGAATACCTTCACCAAATCAGGGTAAAAAGTACCCTTCATTTCTAGGATTCTCCTAAGACCTTGGGCCTCTAGGTAAGCAAGGAATTGAAATCCTTCCCTTATAAACCAGTTCAAGTCTAGGTATTTGGGTGAAGACACAGGTTTTGTGGCATTGAACTGCAGATAGTTCATTTTATCAAACTTATTGGAGAACCATAAGTCTAATCTATTTGGGGGAGGAGGAGGAGGATTGGAAGATGACTCTCCTACCTTCCTTTTGGAGGATCTAGCACGTTTAGGGGTAGGGTTAGACATTTTAGGAAGAGGTTTAGACACATAGACACAGAAAAAAAAAACTCAGAAAAATAGCAGGAGGAAGAAGAGATAATGGTGCAGTGTTTTCCAATGAAGCAAGGCACTATTTATAGGCCAAATTGATGCTCCTAACGTCCTTATTTTCAAAAAATATATTTGTTGGAGGTAGTTAAGGCACTTCAGTGATCAAAGATACCATTTGGATTTGGTTGGACAGTTACATTTCTAGAGAAAAAAACTGTCAGAAAATGCACAACAGACTAAATAATCGATTAAATGGTAATTGTAATCGATTATTTTGCACATTTAAAAGACTGAAATAACACATAGTAATCGATTATCCCGTAAGGTAATCGATTATTTGTTTAACCAGTCAAAGGTAGCAAATGACTTGTAATCGATTATATGACAATGTAATCGGTTATATCAGAATTTTGGGAA
>PYAF01003709.1:484145-499877 GCA_007407185.1 Glycine tomentella
ATAAAACATGGATTTATGATTATTTTTCACTCATTCCACCTTTATATTTTTTTATAATACACTATTTTTTATTTTAACCAGTGTATTATTTATAATATTTAATTTATTTAATTTATAATACACTTCAATCATGTTAGTTTTATTTATTTTAATTTTCTATTACTTTTTAATAATTTTATATTATATGATTTATTTTTATTATTACACTAATTAATATAACCTTAAGTGTATTTTTTTATTTTTAAAACTTGATTAAAAATATTTAAAGATATAACATAAGATTAAGATTAATAGTAGAATATATAATATGAAAAATGTAATAATTTAAACTAAAAAGTGTAATAAAAATAAATTTTCTATAAATAAGAAATTACAAGATTTTAAAATTAATTAAAAAATTAAAATTATATTACCTAAAATATATTTTTAACCATAAAATAAAATTGAGCTTTATATAAAATTATCACACAAATATGTTCATTTATGTATTTTTTTTATATTTTTTAGTTATTTCAACATGTAGTTATATTGAACACTTATAATTTAATAAGCAAGTTTTTCAACTTTCAACTACTAATTAGTTTTTCAACTCAGTTAATTTTTAAACTAATTTGGTCAAACATAACCATAAAAATAAATTACAAATTATTAAAGTAGATGACTAAGTATGTACAAATAGTTAATTTCCCTGTAAAAAGTACAAATAGTTATTAAATATAAATTTTGATTATACAGATTATTATTAGAATCTGATTATTTAATTAATATATCTATGAATAAGACAAGATTCTAATTAGTTAAGACTTAAAGACATTTATTTTGTTTTAATTTAAGACATAACTCAAACTACAAAAAAAAAATGCTTATAATTAGATTGAACTTGAGTGAAGATTGTTTTATTTTAATTTAGACTTAAATCAAATAGCAACAATTATTATAAGAAAGTAATTGCAATATTAGATAGACGTACACAAATTAAAAGCAATATAAAAAAGATTAATTATTAATTTAGTCTCTTATTTTCTTAACAAAAAAGAGGAATGAAGCTACAACCAAGCATTTGGGACAACTTACTAGGTTGACATCCTCTCAAACACTAGACAAAAGCATCTCGATCATCCTGAATATTACAGATATATAACAAAGTAACCAACAAAACACCTGGGGGGACATGAACTAAATCCAAGGAAGATGAGAAAAAGACCAAAAGCTACCTAAATTTGTAGTTTAGTAAAGCTTGCATATCATATACAAAAGAACTAGCGCTGAAGTGTGGAATAAACTCTCACCAACAAAAAGAACTAACAGATATACCGTTAGCTGCTAATCTATTTGCACAAGTATTCCGCTCATGGAAAATGTGTCCACTAAATAATTTAGTTCCTTAATTATTTTAAATATTCAATTAAGTCCCTCTATTTCTGAACGCTTCAATCATGTTCGTTAATTTAAAAAAAATGCCTCAATCTCATCTTTTCAGTCCAATTGAAGCTCACGTAATTAAATTGCAATTTTTGACAAATTTTGTTTATGTATAATAGAAAGAAATTATTCACCGTGTTGTATATTTTGTGGAACCAAACCAAATAGTGTAATCTATATTTATTAAGAATTATTTGAATCATTTTACTCCAACACCTTGCATGTAAGGTGTTGAATCCACATCCCTGATTTTAATTATGGCAAATTATTAGAAATTCAAATTGTAAGGATAATGGAATTTGTGTGATGACTAATATTTTTACTTAAGTGTTTCAATGATAAACATCTTTGGAAAACAGATATGTGTATGCATTCAGAGGAGCTCAGAACTAGCTCAGAATGGTTGTCTCATAAAGAGAGAAAGCCTTAAAAGATTACTTGAAGCCCATCAACATGATGAAGAGTTATGCTTCTCTTTGAGAACTTGATCTTTGCAAACTGCAAGACAACTACAAGGCCTTTAGAAGATTTATCAAAGGCTATAAATAGTATCCAACGTTAGAATGAAGTTGCACCAGAGTCTACATCAAAATGATGAAGTATATAACTTTGAGAAGTGAACTTCAGAATGGAGTTCATAATGGTTCATCTATTCACCTCAAGGATAACATCTTGTCTTCCATATGCAGTTACTAAAGAAAGCTGACTCATCAGAAGACAAAAGTTGAAGACATCTCATCTTCCACATGTAGCCACAAAAATAGAGAGATCATCAAAAGATGAATGCTTTAAGCATTTTAAGATGCAATCAAGTTGAAATTTGAAGCTTTGTCCATGTGAAGATCTAGTGTGCAACATTAGAATGGAGACTGAAGGCATTGTGTAGGCTAAGTATTGGACATACCACTAACACACCAACAATTGTACCTCCACCTTTGATCATTGAAGCATGCTACTTCAGAATGCTTTCTGCTATAAAGATGTGTTAAGAGTGATGAAGTTGTGATCTTTTAAGAGTCATACCAACTTTTCTTCATCAGAAGAATCTACTTCAAAACAAATCATACATCAGCAAACATCAGAATCACCATTATGATGTATCTTCAGAATGCTCATTAGAAATGTTCCTCAAAATAGGAACCTCAGCAATTCTGCATAACTGTTAAGTCTGGACAGCTATCACCTTTTTTTAAACTTCCTCTAGAAGTATGTCAGTGGTGTGGGCTCCACTCAAACGACTACCTTTGAAGGTTTAAGAAGACTTGAAGGAGCAAAGTGAAGACTATTGAAGCTATCTAGAGAGAGAAATAAAAACTTGAGTTGCAATGTTGTGTGAGAATCTTCTATTGTTGCTTTAATACCTCTTAAGTGAGAGTGACCCACTTTTACAATAGATCTTGAACTGAAATATTTCATAGATAAAAATGAGATTTGTAAATTTCCTGAGTGGAAATGCCTATTGTTAGGAGAATCTACTTTGTGCAGTCAAACACAAAACCTTGTTGTGAAGTCCAGAAAGTGATTGGCAAAGTGAAATCTAGTGGGGTTGCTGGTCTAGCAGTTGTTAAAATCTAGTGGTTGGTTAAGCCAACAATGACTGATTGTGTTAGTGGGAATCTTATCTCGAAGGATGAGGACTAGACGTAACCCAAGGTTAAAGTGAACCTGTATAAAAACCTTTATGCATCTTCTTCTTCCCTTTCCTTGTTTATTGCACTAGTTTAATTTTTTAATCACATAACTGTTTTTTGAAACACGTTAAGATTGAATACTCTTTGATAAAAGGAATCGATAACTAAACCTTTTTAAATTCTTGTAACTGAAAAATCTTTTTGAAACAAACCTCTAAGCTATAAAAATAATTTTCCAAAAAATTGGCTAAAGTTTTGTACTTTTGTTTTGAGCTCAAAACAGTTCTTCATTATGAACTATCACTTTTTGAACTAATATCAGGATAACAAATTATTTTCAAAAAGTGTTATAAGTTTGTGAAAACATAATTTGACCCACCTTTCTTTTGGTATTTTTATCACTTTGCAAGGTTGCTTTCATGGGGTAGTACAACAGTGTTGTCGCTAATGAACCTAAATCAACGACGACATATGCAAGCAAAAAAAGGAAGGTAGATGACATCGTTTTATATACAAACTTGGGCATGGATAGCAGACGATATCATGGTTGCCCATGATGTCAAGGTTGTTGAATTCACATCCCAAGGGTTTAATCATGACAAGCCATTAGTAGTGCAAAATTGTAAGGTGATGGAAAATGTTATAATGACAAACATATATGCTAAGTGTTTTAGTGAAATATGTTAAAAGCACATCAAAACAAGTATTCTGATGAGTTCAAAACAAGCTCAGAATGAATGTCCTAACTATGCAATCAAGTGAGTAGCTTCAAAAGAATTGAATGAAGCACATGTATTTGATGGAGTTAGTGCTTCCCTCTAAAGAACTCAATCTTAAAAAGTTGCAAGACATCAAGAAGGCCTTACTTAAAAGATATATCAAAGGCTACAATGAGAAGACAACATTAGAATGAAGTTGTATTAGATCATCAGTATCAAATTAGTGAACTGATTTGGACTTTGAGAATGAAAACCTCATAATGATGTTTTGAAGATGAAACCAAAATCAAGACAGAGAGATTATGAGAAGACCACATCAGAATGACGTGCTAAGTTCAAAGTGTTGAATCCACATCCCTGGTTTTAATTATGACAAACCACTAGTAATGCAAATTGAAAGGATTATGGGGTTAAGTGATGACAAACATTCTATTTAAGTGCTTCAGTGTTTATTGATTTAAGAGACATATATGTTCTTTCATTTTGAGGTACTTAGAATAATGCTCAGAGAAATATAAGAGTTGAGAACTAAGAAAAATTCTTGAAGCAGATCAAAATGATGAGTTTGCTTCCTCTTTGAGTACTTAGTAATTGGAAAGATACTAAACAACACTTATATAGAAGATTCATCAAAGGCTACATGAAGAGCTTCCTAAACCAGAATGAAGCTATGCAGAGTCTACATAAGAATGATGAAAACCTTGACTCTGAATATCTGAAAAATCAGAATGATTTAGAAAGACTCAAAATGGATCACTTGGAGAATATCAGAAGAATGAAGTCTGAACGTTCTTCACTTTTCATATGCTGCCGCAATCACTAAAGGCACATTAGAAAGTAAGGACTAACTACATTAGAAGATACAAGATTGTTGAATGATGAAGTTGTCCATGAGAAGAACTGATGAAAAGATTCAAAACACAAGACTGAAGAACACTACTTAGTCTAACATGGACAGTACACTACAAACCAACAACAAAATTTTCACTAAGTCATTCTAAAGTAATCAATCTCAGAAGGCTTGAGATTTGTGAAGAAGTGTTAAGAGTGATGAAGTTGTGCTACTTCAAAATAGAATATCAATCTGAACTCATCAAAGGAATTCATCAAGCATGTATTCATTCTTAGTAAACATCATAACTACTATTTTGATGGTTCTTCAGAATGCCCATTAGAAAGGTTCCTCGGAATGGTCTTGTATGTTGTCACTTCATAATAGCTGTAAAGTGCACTTACTTGGTCCAGAAGCTTGTCAGTTGTGTGAAGTCCACTACAATAGTCTTCTTGGGAGCTGTTTGAGTTCTTTTTTAAAGGCAATGAAGAACAAGTTGAAGCATTCCAAAAATAGTAACAACAAGAGAAAATTTTTGAGTGAGAAATATGCATTTTAGCTTCAACCCTCTCTTTGAGAATGACCCACTTCTGATTTGTGCTTACAAAGTCTATAATATTTTTAGATAGAAGTGTGAGATTTAATTCTTGAGTTGAATCCGTCTTGTAAGGTAAAAATCTGTATTATGTGTAGTCAAACACAAATCTATTTTTTTCTATAAGGTATTGTCATTATTCCATGTATAGTGGTCATTATAATGGGAAACATCTAGTACAAAAGTCCTTCATTTTTAGATTCTTTTGGCTTCACTTTTTAAAGTTGCAAACAACCATGTGAAAAGATGTGACAAGTGCTAGATATCTAAGGGAATTACTAAAAGACATGAAAAGCCTTTGCAAAACATCATGGAGGTGGAAATTGTTTATTACTGGGTAAGGATTTTATTGGACCCACTAACATTGCCTTTCACAAATTAGTACATTGTGATGGCAGTGGATTATGTGTCAAAATGGTGGGAAGTAATTGCCACACTAGAGAATGATGGAAAAATATTGAAACAATTTCCTAAGAAGAACAAAGTCTTTGTTATCATCAAAACATTTAAGGGTTAGATAGTCTTTGGTTCCAACAGATGGTACCATATGGAGTTGCATAACAAACTCTAAAGGCTTACCCAAGATAGTAATAGTGTGGATAAGTACTTCAAAGAGATGAAGGTGACCATGATAAGGGAAAATATTGTTGAAGAAAGGGAGACTATAATGTCATATTTTCTTCAAGGTCTAAATTGTGAGATAAGAGACATTGTTGAGTTGTAAAACTATGAAGAATTTGATGGCATAATGCATACCATAAATGTGGAACAACATCTCAAAATGAAAGGTGCATGAATGAAGTCTTCTTACAATCCTAAGCCTTTCACTTGGAAGGACAATCAACCAAAGGAAGCCTCCTTTACACATCTCAAGGCAAGTATTCTTTTTACAGACATTGGCAATAGCTATTTTTAGTCGTGTCGGCCAGGGTTTTTGGGCTGAAATATTGTAATTGAATTTAGCCAAAAAAAACCTTAACTGATGTTGACCAAAAACCTAGCCAACATCGGCTAAAAATAGTCATGGCAAATGTCGAGAGTGGGAGTTGTACTAATGTGGGAAGTAAGAGGATGATCACCCAAGACAACCTTAAAACTACTACATATCCCAAGCCATACAAAACTTCAATGGCTAAGTGAAGAGTGAGATTCGCTTGTAGACTAACAAGTTTTGATTCAGTTTTTCATAAGTATATAAAGATGAAATATTATGTATTGTTGTTCCCATGAAAACTTGTCACATCCCACTTGGAAGACCGTCACAACTTGATAAGCATATTATTTGTGATGGTCATTCTAATAAGTTTTCATCTATACAAAGTAATTGTAAATTCACTCGTGTATATTTAATTCCAAGAAAGGTGTGTGAGAATCAAAAGAAAATAGAATTAAAAAATAGAAATAGAAAAAAATGGAAAGGAAATTAAGGAAAAAGATAAGAGAATTGGCATGAAAATAGGAAAATAGATTGAGCATGAGGGAAAGAAAAAGTAGAAAGAGAGAAGAAAAGATAGTCTCTTTTAAAAGAAAAAACTAGGGAAAGGAATTCTTTTAGCTAGGCAAACAATGGATTCTTGATCACATACTACCATTGATATTTTGTTTAGTGGTTCTACCTCTCTGTTGCAAAAAATGGAGACTGTCAACCCAATGAAGAAATGCAATTAAGGTATACAATCAGGTCAAGTACCAAAAGGGAGGGGGGGAAGGAACATTCATTAGGCCTAATTCCTAGTGCCCATTTTCTTAGTAGGTTAACTAGATTGCGTTTGCGGCTCGAGATAGAGCCTACAAGGATGACATGCTAATGAGCTTCAAAGTTCTCTTAATGTAGGTATTGGAGGCTTAAATTTGAGGATAAGGTATCTCAAAGAAGGGGGGACGATGTAGATCAAGGAAGACCTTAAAGAGGAGATGGAAGAGCTAAGGAGAGTAGGGTTCAAATTGGCCTAGGAGGTCCAATATAGCTACGGCAAACTAGGAAATTAAAGGAGACATTGCTCGAAAAATATCAAAACCTACAGGAATAGCTCAAGATGGTGCACTTGATTGAAGTGGAAGAAGGTCCAACCCAAGGAACTTAACAACACACCAACTATGTGTTTGCTACCTATGTTTTTATTAGATTTTATTAGCGTGTTATGGATCTATTTTAATTGTAACAAATGGTTTGGTTTGATACTAGTTAAGCCTAATTTTCAGCACTAGATTAGGTTTATTTTGCGTTTAATTTAAGTTGTAAGCTAGGTCTTAAGTTTGCTTCAACCTTTGTTTTTGTTTCTTTGAAATTAGAGCTAGTTGTTGCCTATAAATATCTAGGCTTGTACTCACTCACATTTGACAGACTTGGATAAGATTATATTTTCACTTTAATACTTAGATTGAACATTTTGATTCTTTTCAAATATTTTCATACCTTTATAATAAATTCTCGTTAGACTTATCACTTGCGACTCTTGTACCAGTTTTGGTCTTCTTCCATGTTTTTCTTATTACTTCTTTCCCGTGTCTTTTCTTATGCTTTGTACCATTGCTACAAGTTCAAACATTGCTGATTAAGAAAAGGCAAGTTCAAACAGTTGCAACATTGTTTTATCTTTATTTTCTTAACAAGATAATCAACTTAATAAACCCTCCGCTAAAATATGACTTCAAACATGGTTCATATCACAAATCAAACGTGAAGAATTAATCACATACACGTTGCATCGTATTAAGTTCAGAGTTATCATTCCTTCAAATGTGTAACACACGAAACTGGTGGTTTCAATAAATGCATAAAATATGTTCAGCAGCAGACCACATGCCGGCAATGATATTAAGGTTTTATTGTAGTGGAAGGATAATGATTATACTTTTTAATATGGCACCATGATGTAAAAATAAATAAAAAATCGTACACCAAAAATGCTATTTGCGCTCACTAGTTAATAAATCGTGTAGAAAAGGGACATTTGTATTGTTTAATACGTCTAGTGCAACGAGTGTCATGTTTTTACCATGTACCAATTGATATACTAATTGTTTCTTTCAGGAACCCCGATGCAAAACAGTTAATAAGATGAATAAGAAGTGACAAATGGCATGTCAAGGCACCGTATAAAATTTCACTAGCAGTTGCAGGAGTTACACAAATACATCCATAAAAATTTGCCTTAGAAAAGATCAACTAAGGTCATATGAATCTTTGACACGTTAAGGTTTTTCCACTTGTCGGTTTATTGAATAGATAGCTGGTCCTCCAACAAAATACAAAAGTGAGCATAGCAAGAATAATATCATTATCACCACTAATAAGACTCGACTAAAGTTAATCCAATTAATTAAAAATTAATTATATTTCAAAAAATATATATTTGATTTTCATTTTTGATATGGTAACCTTATTGATGTGTTATTTATAAATAATTTTTAAATCTTAAGACCTATTCTAATCCTTATAAATCTCCAAAATCCAACTCATAAACTTTATCCTATAAAAAGTATTAATAAGACTCATGCTAGCTTGAAAATATCGTTATCTGGTTGATGAGAACCAGGTTCACTATTGTATCATGCATATTGTATTTTTTTAGTATATTAGAGTTAGAGCAAGGTTTTGAAAGTTACGATTTAAATTTAGATTTAATTGAAATTAATTTCTAATTAATAATTCAATTATAAAAAATATTAGTTTATAAATTCTTATATATAACAAAGTTAAGATAGTTTGTGAAAATTAATACATAAATTAATTTTAACTCATGTAAAAAATTATTTTAATTTCATTTTTTAATTTATCTTGTTTTTTGTTGGAATCAAAGACGTAGAAGCATACAAATCCTACTAAATATTTTGACAATAACAAATGCTATTAAAATTTATGCACTACTAATAATGTGTTATATGTACAAATATATACATACATGCTAACTCAAAGGTTCACAGGGTGATGTAAGACTATGTTAAGTTTATATGTGTGAAAATAATTTACTAATCAAAAAAATCTGTTCGATTCTTACCCGTCATATGCAAAATTTCTTTAGACTAATGGTAGTCACACATCACACACGAGATTAGTTTCTCATACAGTGTGGGGTTAGATGATACCCATATCTGACCTAGGAAAAAAATATACATGCTCTGATATATAACTCGTGTTATGACACTTACCTTGACCTTCGGATCGAGATTCTAAAACACTAGCAGCCCACAACCCAAGTCTAAGAAGTTTGCTAAGAATATAGTCATAAAAAAAGTATGCTAAGAAGTTTGACATAACCTATCGGTAAACCCAGACTCAATAACCTAATGAACCTATCACACACTATTTTTTTACTTTTTATTTTTATGTTAATCACTCTGATTTTAAAATCATGCTAAATCCACATAATTATTTAATAGTTATACCTCGTCAATGGAAAACCTTTTATACTATTAATTAATAAGAAATTAATATTAATATGATTTTAAAATAATTACTATCGTTTATAATTTTAGTTTACAACTATAATGATTATGATTTCCTCATTTTTATAATTTTATGATTAGATGCTCTAGGAAGAGTTTTCTTCTGCTTAATAATTATACTAGATTCAAATAAAATGACATTTAGTAAAAGACATATGTGGTCAGAAAAAAAAAATCTTCATTTTTTAAAAACAATGTTCTTATAATTTTATTTTTAATCAAATAAAAAATATATTATCATTTTCATTTCCTCTTCTCTATATTCCTTTTCTTTGGATTTCTCAAAATAACCTTACTCTTTCAATGTTTAGAAAATTTGGTTCGCCATGTAAGCATAATTATCATTTTTCGTCCGTCAATTGTATGAGCATGTGGACCAACCTGTCAGCAAAACGTTCCCTTCAACAGTAAGAGTTGAACATTTTTTTATCATTTTGAATTTTTTTCCAAACAAAATATCAAAATAAGTGATCAAATAAACTATTTATCTATCAAAAATTATTTTTATCACATAGGAGGTAAGAGGCCTTATCCTCTGTGACGTAATAATCTTTTAGGATTAACATTAATTATTTTTATAATCAATATAAAAAAGATATTCTTTTACATTAATTATAAAAATAATCAATATAAAAGATCGTTGTGTTACACAAGATAACTATTATCTTCTTTATTTTGCATGACAAAAAAAAAAAAACTCATTTTAAAAAATAATTTGTTTCACGATCCATCTTAGTATTTAGTTCGGTTAAAAAACTCAAAATGACAAAAATAAAAAGTCGTGAGAGTTGCCAACTCTGACTTTTATTTGTAGAGTAGTATTTTTTATCAGAGGACTGACGTTTTTTTTTTGTGTGTGTGAATGATTTTTATATACTTCACTACAACTGATAATAAATACTGTATGAAGTTGTTGATTTCGAAGGGTATAGTCATACTCCTGGATAACATAAAATTCAAATATATGTATGCTTACATCTCATGATGGATAAAGTATATATATGACCTGTCTGTATAGAAAAGATTAAAAATAATTCTTAACACAGTTGTCATCAAAAATTATTTGAGATAATAAACAAAACTTTTCAAACTAAAGTTATATATTATATTATATTATATTATATTATATTATATATATTGGGAGATCAAGGTTTTCGTAAATCAATTTGAATTTATATCAGGAAGATATATCATGGAAGTTATCTTCTTGATTAGATAATTAGTGGAAAGGTATAAAAAAAAGAAGAAAGACTTACATATGGTGTTCATAGATCTTAAGAAAACATATAATAAAGTCCTAATAGAAATCTTATGATGAACTCTTGAGAAGAAAAATGTAGCATTAAAGTATGTTAATACAATCAATGATATGTATGATGGGCTACCACATGTGTGAAAGCTTGTAATGGAACATCAAGGTATTTTCCTATCACGGTAAGTGTTCACCAAGGTTCAGCTCTTAGTCCTTATCTCTTTGCCTTAGTGATGAATGAACTAACGAAAGATATTCAAGAGGGAGTGTCGTGGTGTATGCTTTTTTGCATATAATATTGTGCTTATTGATGAGACCAAAGATGGTGTTAATAGGAAAATGGAATTGTAGAGAAACACTTTGGAGTCTAAAGGATTCACGATACACAAGAGCAAGACGGAGCATATGAAATGTGAATTTTAGCGGGTAAGAGATGGTGATCAAGACACAGTGCATCTACTTGGTCAAGAGGTACGCAAAAAAGATGTTTTTAGATACTTGGGATCAATGTTGCAAAAAGGTGGTGAGATTGATGAGTATGTAAATCATAGAAGTAGAACAAAGTGGATGAAATGGCAAAGTGCATCGGGATTTTTGTGTGACCACAAAATTTCCCTTGAACTGAAAGGAAAATTCTATAGAACAGTTGTAAGATCGACAATGCTATATGGAGTAGAATGCTGGCCAGCATATAAGCAACATGAGCATAAAATAGGGGTAGCAGAAATGAGGATGTTAAGGTGGATGTGTGGATATACGAAGATAGATAAAATAAGAAATGAGAATATTCGACGAAAGGTATCAGTGATATTGGTATGTGAAAAGATGAGGAAACATAGATTGATGTGGTTTGGGCATGTTATGAGACGACCACACTCCCATAAGAACAAAAGTTTGTTACCAAGAGCTCGACACAAAGAGAGGTAGAGGTCAATCAAAACTTACCTGGGGAAAGGTAGTTAAACAAGACCTAATGGAGTGAGATATAAATTGGCAGACAATATGTCTTAAGTTGGAGAGGAGAAAAGCTATAAGCTTGGTGGAGAGTTAAACTTATTAGTAGTTCTATGTTCTAGTCATTTCTTTATTTTAGTTTTTTTCTCTCTTATTTTTTTCACCTATTTTTCTCTTTTTTGTCTTATTTTTATTTTTTTCTTCCCCTCTCCCTTTCTCTTTGTCTCATTTTCGATTTATCATTGAGTTCATCTACCACCAACCTCAATTAACATGGGTTAAAGGTATTGTTAATGTTTTGATGTTGATGTTGATGTATTATATTATATATATTATATTATATTATTGTTTAAATTTAAATATATGCTATATATATTCTGTATACTTCTATAACTTTCAGCATAAATTAGGTTGATATCGATACGGCAGAGGAGCCATATATATTATAATTAATTTTATGCAGTAAAAAGGTATAATTAATTTTATTATTGTATTATCAATAACACAATTTCTTAATCAGACGAGTTTATTCTGCAAGAAATTATCTAATAAAATAAGATATAGTTTTCGGTACAAGAATAAAGTGAAGATTAAGTTAGACAGAAAAGAACAAAATGTAGCCATCCTCTTTTCTATATAATCTACAAAATTATTCACGTTTGCCGACATGTAAATTAACTAATATGTTATTCTAATTTAATTAATAATTTCAATTTAAGTATTGAATACATAACTAAGTTAAATATTTGAAATAAATTTTTTATTATCGATAATAATTTTACTTAATTTAAAGTTACACATTACATATGTTCCTTTTGGGAGAGGCATAAATAGGCCATCATAAAGTGAAAGAATCCCTTCCCTTTTTTATTTTTTCTCTTTTTCTGAAGACATTCTTCTCTCTCTTTAGTATAGGCATATATAATGATTAATGAGGCTGAGAACTTGGATGAACCTTCACTTGGGGCCTAAAATTCTTATAGATCGTCCACAACTTTCCACCGAAGTTTTAGGAAAATATTAAAACTTTTGCTCGTTCTACTTCTACCACTATGTTTTTTTTTTTTTTTGGTCTATAAAAAACACAACTTCTAGTCTGTATCATTGTCATCAAAATTTACCTACACTATGCGCTTTCAACTGTTCAACTGCAATGTTTTATACGCATAAAAAAATAATAATGTTGTTCTTGTATTTAGATCATACTTCAGAGGAAAAAAGAACTAATTCAAGCATATTCAAGTGTCATATATAATCTGTTTTCCTATGTCAGATAACAAGGAATATATAAAGATATTTTATAACTGACCGATCCGATACTCTCATAGATGAATTTATCTTATCAGAATGTACCAAACACTTCAAAATCTCTGAAAATATTTTGTAAAACAGTTTATGTAACCTATGGCCAAGTGTCATGTGTAATAGACCGTGTATTTGGCAGTCCTAGGATCTCGGTCGGATACCAAGTGAGTAGTTATAATGAGTCCGATCGAGAGGAATGAACACTACCATAAAATGTGCAATTTAAGACGCGAAATCGAAGAAGATTATAATAGAATCGCCTTAGAATCCTGTGTGGTGGCATTTTAGTAAATGTTAAGATATTTTCAAAAACGGTTATGAAACAACCGTCTTTGTTGGCTTAAAAGTCTTTGTATTCAAAGATGGTTGCTGGGTAACCGTCTTCGAATTAAAAGTCTATTTTTAATCTCTTATTATGTTAATGACATTTTTCTTATTATGTTAATTATAAAAGGCTTGGTTTACTATATTTTCACCTCATATGAATGAGAAAATAAAGACATGAAAAATCACAGCTCTCTAGCTTTAACAAAAACCCTTGAACTTTGCATTAACAAAAAATCATTATCAACGCAAATTTTTGTGCATATATATAGCCTCGCGCGGCCTCACTCATCCTTTTTTATTTTCCCAGTACAAATGTTTTTTAGATTCACACAACACTGTCGTGCACTAGCTTTGTCTTTGTCTCGTAACATAATGAAAGTATGATGTTTATTTTCATTGTACGTTATTTTTATTTTATTTAAAGTTTAATTAAGAATATTTGAATACATAATATAAGATAACTGGTAGAATGCAAAATATGATAACAAATAGTATTAATTACTCACTTTGTCCTTATTCTTGCATACTCTTTATGTTTTAAATTTAATCCCTATATACTTAGAATTAATTAGTCATTTTAATTTCTACGTAGACATACACTTTTTTTATCCATTTTAGTGTTTATTCTCTAAAATTATAGGGACTAAAAGAGATTGAAAAATGTATGCATAAGGAATAAAACTAGTTAATAAATGTATTTGTAGAGTCTAAAATGAATATAGTTTCTAGATATAAGGATTAAAACATAGAGATTAATTATGCAAGCATGAGGATCAAACTTGTCTTTTCATATATACAAAATTATCTCTATTACTTAATATTGACATATCATACCTCAAATTATATAATGTCAAATGTAAAATAGAATAACTTATACGAATATCACATCATTGCCATATATGTGATGAAATAAAATAAAAAACTATGTAATTTTTTAAATTTCTTTTGCAAGGAACATAACAAAATAGTTAAAAGAATCAAAAGTAAATAAAATTATATCAATGGAAGGATTAAAGAAATATTTTATCTATACAAAAGTTAATATTAAAACTGTAAGCCAATTAATGGGGGCGTCCTAATTTGATCCAAATTTACTGTTAACGCCAATGTACTAAACGTAATGTTACTGTTACACTCGTAAACTCGTCTCTATCATCTCCCTTTCTTCTGCTCCCCAAACCTACTTTGATTAAAATTTAAACTTGCAAGTTTAGTATTTATGCTCCAAAAGCATATCAATAGTTATAATCCATATATCATTTCAGAAGTTAGAAACCATTGGTTGAAGTGGTAATTATAATTTTTAATATAATAGCCATAATGTCTTTCTTGTGAACTAGAAACTACAATTCAGAAGTTAGAAAGAGGTAATATATATTTTTTAAAAAAATCCTCGAGACGACCCTTTTCATATATTTTCTGTCTCCCTTCTCTATTTCTTTTATATTTTTTTCTTTATATATCAAACAAACAAACCTTAAAATATATCTCGACGACTCGACACACAAGTGAACATTTTGCAAGTTGTTTGTGAAACTTTTTGTAAGTTAATGCATGTTCAGCTTTTCATGTTAATGTGCATTGAATTTCCAGATCCACAAACGTGATGAAAAAAAACCAAACAACGGCATTAGAACTGTTGTAAACAGTGTCCCGCGGTCCAAAGACACGTTTATCGGCAAGAAAAAAGAACATAAACATTTTTTTCTCTGATAAATCCGAACTCAAATGTTATGAAATTGTGTGTGGATGTTGTTAAAGCAAAGTGTCAGTTCATGATTGATTGTGATAGGCAAATTAAGCAAATTTTACATATCAATTTTCTCTTTGTGTTGGACTTTTAGAAATATCAGTTCTTTGTTTGTTCACAGTGGACCCTAAAGATACATAAATTATAATATTCAATGCACGATGTTTTAATTGTATGTCAATAATTATATCCATGACATCGTGTGAAATATTTAATACACGAAACATAGACACAGATAAAAAGAAGAGTATATATAAATTATTGTGAAAACTTACTATAGGAATACTATTATTTATAATATAATAATACATGATTAAAAATTATTAAATATTTAGATAATTATTATTTTTAGAATAAAAAATTAATTCATGTTTAAATTAATTATATGCCAAGTAATGTTATAATTAAAATATTTTAAAAACTGGTTTTATATATAAATTAAATAAAATCAAACATGTGAAATAAATAATTGGACCAAAATATGCAAGATAGAGAT
>PYAF01003709.1:515430-525507 GCA_007407185.1 Glycine tomentella
ATTGCAACGGTTTTTTTTTACATGAAAAATATTATAGTTTGTTAAGCATATGTATTTAATTGTTGATGAGAAAGACAATTAATTAATGATATTTCTATGCATTTATAATTTTTACGTTTTTTTTTATGGAACGATAACTTATATTATATCAAGATGAATAAGGTCATCAATACATGTAGGACTATGATAAAAAAAAAAAACGTGTTGACAAACATAGAATTTAGATGCTCTTGTTAAAGAATGAGCAAAAAATACTTGATTGGCTTGACGACTCAAAAACCAAACATGACAATTTTGAAAATTTGTAAAAATGGTAATACAATTCTTCAAGATGTCTTGGCCTCATTGTTCTGAAATATTTTTGCTGAAGCTATCCACGATTTGCTTGCAATCGCCCGGTCTTCAGGATGATGTTAGGAAAGCTTAAGTCCAACAACCAACTCAAGGCAATTGAAAGAGCACGAGCTTCGACTTCAAGTGGTGGAGGTAGCCCTTTGAATCAGGATGTCACTACGGAGAGGAAAGCTCATTTAAATCAGGAGTCTCATGGTGTTGGAACTCCCACTTGGTGCAAGGCTCAAGGGTCACACACTTTGAGGTGTTTAATATTTCTCTATAATTGATGATCTAGAACCTTTTCTCCTCTCCTAGATGATCTAGAACCTTTCCGCCTCTCCTAGATAATCTAGAATCTTTCCTCCTCTCCTAGATGATCAAGAACCTTGCCTCCTCTCCTAGATAATCTAAAATCTTCCCTCCTCTCCTATATAAGGATAGCTTGTGTGAGAGTTATGAAGAAAGAGAGAGAAAATTTAAGAATACCTCTAGAGAGAAGTTTGAGAGTAAGACCTCTTTAGGAAAGTTTGAGTGAATACCACCATTGTAGGTGAGATTTGAGTGTATCATCATTTGTTGGTGAAGTTTGATATCTTGTACCCATTATTTTCATAGTGAAAGTTTGATTATGGACTAGTGTTCCATGGATTTTTACTTCTTCACATTGAGCAAAGTTTTTCCCACATTAAAAGAGTGTTGTGTTCTTCTTTATCTCCCTCCTTTGTGCATTTTTTTTTATTTGCTCTTTCGCATTGAATTTGAGAGACCACGTCCCAACAGTGGTATCAGAGCTCAAGTTCAAAGGGTTTTAAGGGGACGAGATGGAGACCAGTGGCATTGCCCATGATAGAGATATGTTAAAGTTGATTGTTGACAACTTCACTTATTAGAGATCAATGATGGAAGATCATTTGTATTGTAAAGACTTTTATGATCCCATCATACAAGCTCAAATGCCTGAAGGCAAGACTAAAAACATTAGGAAGTCTTGAATCGCAAGGTTGTGACCATGATCATAAAATACATTGATAAAAGCCTCTTTGAGCACGTTGTCGAGTTCACTAACACATACGAATTGTGGATGAAGCTGGAATCCAAGATACAGAAGAAGACTCCAAGGAACAAAGCACACTAGTTCGTCAGCTTGTGAAGTTGGAATATAAGGATGTCATAAGCATGATTAAACACCTGAACACCTACAAAGGCATTGTGAACCAACTCTCAAAAATCGAGATGAAGATCAATGACGAGCTACATGCTTTGTTGCTTCTAAGTTTGATGTCAGAAAGCTAGGATACGCTGGTGGTGACTTTGAGGAACTCGACTCCAGATGGAAAGTTGACAATGGACGTTGTGACTGATAGCCTGTTGAATAAAGAATCTAGGAGAAGAGAACAAGGTGTAACCAACACGTCTAAGGCAAACATTGTTGAGAATAAAGGAAAGTTTGACTTTCAAAGTCGTGGTAGGAGTCGGGGTCGTGACAAGTCCAGAGGCCGATCTAGGCCAAAGTACGAGTTGAAATGCTTCTACTGTAGGAAGCCTGGCCATAAGAAGCCTGATTGCCGGATTCTACAAAAAGAAGAAAAGAACGGCACTGTGAAGCTGGATCAGATTGTAATGAAAAAGAAAGAAGATAAGAGCACCACAACGGTGGTTGCCAATGCCGAAGCCAAGATATTCCTTCTCGCGAAGATAATTTTTTGTACGTTGCTCATGATGATGGCACCTGGATTGTTGACTCAGGTGCCTTCTTCCACGTCACCCCACACAAAGGTTTCTTTTCTTCTTAGCAAGGTGGTGACTATGGAGCAGTGAAAATGGGAAATCAGGTGACCAAAAAGATTGTTGGTGTCGATGATGTAACCCTGACCATAGATGTCTGGTGCCGATTTGTGTTGAAGGATGTAAGGCATATGCCAGACATTTGACTGAATCTAATCTTGGTAGGCAAGTTTAAGGATGCCAGGTTAGTGAACTACTTCAGAGGATGTAGATGAAAATTAGGCAAGGGAAACTTGGTGGTTGCCCAAGGAAAGAAAGAAGGATCCTTGTACATGATGCAAGAAAGATCAATGGTGGTGAAGTCAACTCAGTCTGAGAAGTACCTAGTATGGAGTTGTGGCACAAGCGTCTCGGCCACATAAGTGATAAAGCAATACAGATTCTGAACAAGAAAGGACTTTTGACCGAGTTGAAAGGCTAAGTGCTGGAGAGTTGCACGCACTGCCTAGATGGAAAGTAGCATAGAGTTTCATTTGTAAGACCGGATCAACCCAGACGACGCAGGTATATTCTTAACCTCGTCCATACTGATGTATGCTCCATGTCTGAAAAATCACTTGGCGGAGCTCAATAGTTTTTTTTTTATTGATGACCATTCCTACAAAGTGTGGGTATATGTTTTGAAATCTAAAGACCAGGTACTCCAAGCCTTTAAAGAATTTCATGCTATAGGGGAAAGGGAGACTGGCAAGAAACTAAAAGTGGCCTGATCTGACAATAATGGTGAGTACTACGACCCGTTTGATGCTTATTGTAGAATGGCCGGGATCCGAATTGAAAAGACGCCCCCAAGACTCCATAGCTAAATGGAGTTGCTAAATGAATGAACATAACTATTGAACAAAGGGTTTGAAGCATGCTATCCCAGGTTGGATTTCCATAATCATTACGAGGAGAAGCCGTCAGAACTATTGTTGACGTGATAAATCTCTCACCATCACGACCACTTGAAGGAGAAATTCCTGAAGAAATCTGGACAGGTCAAAAAGCATCATATGATCACCTAAAAGTATTTGGATGTCGAGCTTTCATTCATATCCCAAAAGATGAAAGGGCGAAGCTCAATGTGAAGACTAAAGAGTGCATTTACCTTGTTTTGCCGATATGTGAATTCAAATTTAGACTTTGGGATCCAATCAACAAGAAGATAGTAAGAAGTCGAGATGTGGTCTTTCATGAGAATGACACTATTCAAGACACCTCAAAACCCAAAGTCTGGGTTTTTGTCCAAAATGAAGAACCCGTCCCTCTTGTCGGAGCTGAAGTAGGGGGAGAAAATAATGATGAAATTGAAGTAAATGACCAACAACAAGAAGAGACAATTGTTGAAGTTGATGTCGAGATCCAAGATGGGCATGATGAGCCTAGTTCTCAGCCTGAAGCACAAACTAGACACTCTACACGAGTGAGACGACCTTCCACAAGGTACCTTTCTGATGAATACACCGTTGTTGTTGAAGATGAAGAACCTCAAAGTTATGATGAGGCCATGACTAGCTTAGATAAAGAAGAATGGGAGAAGGCAATGTAGGATGAGATGAAGTCCTTGCATGAAAATCAGACGTATGAGTTGACCGAGCTACCTCAAGGAAGACGAGCCCTAAGAAACAAGTGGGTATATAAAATCAAGCATGAAGAGAACGACCAAAAGTCAAGATACAAGGCCATAATTGTAGTTAAAGAATGCAACCAGAAGAAGGGAGTTAATTTGGAAGAACTTTTCTCTCTCGTGGTGAAGATGACTTTGGTCCAAACTATATGAGCCATGGGAGCATCATTGGACCTTGAAGTGGAACAAATGGATGTGAAGACGACATTCCTTCACGGTGACCTTGAAGAAGAAATATATGTGGAGCAACCTGAAGGGTTCCGAGCTCCAGCTAAAGAAGACTTGGTATGCCGATTAAAGAAGTCTATACGGTCTGAAGCAAGCACCTCGATAGTGGTATAAGAAATTTGAATCTTTTATGACTGAACACTAATTTGTGAAGATAAAGGCCGACTGCTGCCTATTTGTTAAGAGGTATGAGGTCAGAGACTTTCTGATTTTATTATTATATGTTGACAACATGTTGATTGTAGGCAAGACAAAATGAGGATAGTTGCCCTGAAGAAGGCGTTGAACTCTTGCATCGCAATGAAGGACCTCAGTCCTACAAAACAGATTCTTGGAATAAAGATACTTAGAGACCGACAAAAAAAGCTAGTATGGTTGAGTCAAAAAAACGTACATTGAGAAGATTTTGAAGAGATTTATCATGGACAAAGCCAAAACAGTGAGCACCCCCTTATCCAGACACATAAAGATGAGCCAGAATAATGGGTCCGAGATCAGATGAAGAAAAGGACGGGATGTTGAAGATCCCATATCAGTCCACCGTAGGAAGTGTGATGTATGCAATGGTTTGTACAAGAAATGACTTGGCATATGCTGTAGGCATGGTAAGCCATTATCTGTCTAATCTCGGCAAAGAACCTTAGGAAGAAGTGAAGTGGATCTTCAAGTATCTCAAAGGAACAACAAATTTATGCCTCCAATTGGGAGAAGGTGAAGCCATATTGCAAGGCTACACGAATGCTAACATAGGGGGAAATTCTGACTTAAGAAAGTCGACGACTGGTTATTTGATAACTTTTACGGGAGGAGTTGTCTCTTGACAATCAAAACTTTAGAAATGTGTGAAACTTTTGATGATAAAGGTCGAGTACATAGTTGCGACTGAGGCTTGTAAGAAATTGTAGATGAAGAAATTTCTCTCTAAACTCGGTCATCAACAAGACAAGTATGAGCTAAAATATGGCAAAGAACTCGACCTATTACTCTTGCACTAATCATATTGATGTGAGATATCACTGGATCCGGGATGTGGTGGAAGATGGACAACTCGAACTCATCAAAGTGAACATCGACCTTAATTGGTCCAACATGATGATGAAGCCAGTACCAACAAGAAAATTTGAAGACTATTGTGAAGGTGTTGTGCTTCTGAACCCGACGCATTGAAGTTGGAAGGGGGAGATTTGTTGGGAGTTGTTCCTTCCTTCAATGCTTGGTGCAAGACTCAAGCTTGGTGAAAGTCCCAAAGTGATGGAACTCCCACTTGGTGCAAGGCTCAAGGGTCACACCCTTTGAGTTGTTCAATGTTTCTCCATAAATGATGATCTAGAACCTTTTCTCGTCTCTTAGATGATCTAGAACCTTTCCACCTCTCCTAGATGATCTAGAACCTTCCCTCCTCTCCTATATAAGGATAGCTTGTGTAAGAGTTGTGAAGAAAGAGAGAGAAAATTTAAGAATACCTCTAGAGAGAAGTTTGAGAGTAAGACCTCTTTAGGAAAGTTTGAGTGAATACCACCATTGTAGGTGAGATTTGAGTGTACCATCATTTGTTGGTGAAGTTTGATATCTTGTACCCATTATTTTCACAGTGGAAGTTTGATTATAGACTAGTGTTCCATGGATTTTTACTTCTTCACATTGAGGAAAGTTTTTCCCACGTTAAAAGAGTGTTGTGTTCTTCTCTATCTCTCTCCTTTGTGCATATTTATTTTCTCTTTCGCATTGAATTTGAGGGACCACGTCCCAACAATATCTTCCCAGGTTGCACTCAAGACAGTCATCCTCTTTGTTGAATTTCCTTGTTGGTTTGTTAAGTTGTGGATTGGCATATAAAGAACACAAACAACATCCTCCGGTCTGAAGGGCTCATGGGGTTTCATTCCATGACATCTTTGAAGGATCAACCAAAGCCACAACAATTAAGTTCTCAAGGGGATCCATAATGTGAGAAGAAATGTATAAGTTGTCACTAGAATGTAACCATGGGTCTTTCCAAACTTTGACAGATTTTCCATCTCCCAATCTCCATCTAATGCCATCTTGGACCAACACCTATGAAGTGTGGATGCTACGCCATGTGAAACTTGGGTTATGACCTATAGAAGAACCCAAAATATATCCCTTTGGATAATATTTTGCCTTGAAATCTCTTGTAACTATAACATCCTAGTCAAAAGCTAACTTCTAGTCGTGCTTCCCTAGCATAAACAAATTAAAATCAAATGAATGTCTAAATCCAGTACCTATATCTTCTTTTCTTATTGTTAATCACTCCCAACTAAGTCAATTGATGCCTCTTCTTGAATTCATGTTACTACCCCACCAAAAGGAATTTATCCTTTTTTGTATCTCATCCTAGAGAGTAGATGGTAGAAAGAAGGCATTCATACAATAGGCAGGAATTTCCTTTACCTCTAATTTGATGAGAACCTCCATGCACGCCTTTGATAGATGCTTTCTTGATCATGCTGAATTTTCCTCCAGATTTTGTCTGTCAGATAGTTGAAGATGGATTTTTTCTTCCTGCCAATCATAAAGGGCATTCCTAGATATTTCCTAATTTCAAGACTTTCAGTAACTCCCAGTTTGTCAAACAAAATCTCCTTTAATCCAACCGAAGTATTTCTATTAAAGAATATCTCATATTTCTGGAAGTTTATAGAGAGTCCAGATGAAGCTTCAAAAGCCCCTATGATACTATGTAATATGTCAGCCTCCCTATTTGTAGCTCTGCAAAAAAGAAAACAATCGTTGGCAATAAATAAGTGTGTGAGGAGAGGTGTTCCCTTACACACTTTAGTACCATGAAGCTCTTATTTTCTCTCATAAACTCTCAGTAAAGATGTAAGACCCTCCATATAAATGATAAAGAGATAGGGGACAGTGGGTCTCGCTGTCTAAGTCCTCTCCATTAACCAAAACATTAAACTCCACTAATTCCACATACATCTTCATCCAAGTTACTTATTTTGAATCAAGCCCATCTTTAGAAGCATAACATTCAAATATCTCCAAATCATTGTATCAAAAGGTTTGCTAATATCAATCTTTAAAGCAAATTTCCCTTCATTACATGGACCTTTCACTTCATATGATTAATGATTTCAATAGCAACCAGAGAAAGAGTACAATTCCATTTGGTGATGCCAACAAAGAGAAAAGGCCAATAAAACCCTTAAATACCCAAACAGATTTGCATGCTTAATGTTGTTCAATATATATTAAATGTTTTATTATTCTTATTGTTGGTTTAAAAAATTTATAAAATATATTTTAAAGGAAGAGCATTTCAAAAGGTTTGATTTTCAAGTCTGTGTATATGGAAGAGCATTTCATGGGAGAGATATGTCTCTTAGATTGATCTCCAAAACTAGAGGAATAAGTCATTAACTCTTGATGGAAATTTAAACACCAAAATAAAAAAATGAGTTATTTTAAATGTTAATATACATTAAAACATTCTTATTTTAAAATTATTATTAAGAAATACATTTTTTAGAATTTTAAGGATCAATTTAACCAGGCATTATATATAATATCAACGATTAAAATAGTTGATAATTTATAATTTTAGGGATTATTTTGTTATTTTTTTTAAAGAGACCAAATTGATTGTTTATCAGAATTTTAAGGACTAAATTAATTAATAATGTATAATTTAAAGAATCATTTTACTATTTTACTAATTTTTAGATTTTTTTTATAGTATCTGTAATTAGGTCCTTTGATTATTCAGTAGAATCTCGAATAATCCCTACAAGTTTTAGTTCTTTAGGCCGGTTATGAGTATAATAACCCATTGTTGTTACATGGAACTAGAAACTAACTCTAGCATAAAACTTTATTTTCGTTCATTTAAAACTCTTCAATTAGTTTATATATGAAAGTATTCGTAAACTTTTTGTGTCTCAAACGCCAAAGACTAAAATGCAAAACAAAGAAATAAAACATCACGTGATATATATATATATATACACACACACACACACAACATTATAGTAACTTAAATCTCCTTATAATATACATATAAACATAAATCACACTGTAAGGATAAACTACATAAGCTCTAATATAAATAATCAATGATTTATACATAAATTTTAAAAAAAGAAACAAAAATAGATAAAGTATTTTCACATCCAGATATGCACATCCATGAAGTCTCTAAAGATACAGAGTTACCAATTATCCATTTGCTTTCCATATGTCAGATACAAGGATCATCACATGCATGAATACAACTTAACAGTTAAAGCATAAACAAACATCATCATATACATATACAACGTAATATTTGTAAATCATATTTAAGGTATAAATCATAGAAATTCATATAACAGATCATCTCATAATAATTCTCAATTCACCAATCATCACATAAAGGTTCAATTATCATACACCATTACGATCATCAATCAATCAATCATCATCATGATTTAACCATCAAACACCATCATCATTATTAATTCATCAATCATTATCACAATATACACCAATCATAAACACCAACAATAAACTCTATTTCATGGAAATGTCACCTTTTAAACGATTAATTTAAGTACATCCATTAACATAATCATACCAAAGGACGAAACCACATTGTGCCCGACAAGGGTAATCAAACCCCCTATATTCACAGAATTTTCCTTACATTATTTTAATTATTGTAATAATATGATAATATATATCGTTCCTGCCCTTGTTACACTAGTCACAATATGCTACGTAAGGAGTATTTTCGTAAAAAACTTTTTATGTTAAAAATCATTTCAGGTCTCTAATCTAATGAAAGATCATATTTTTAAGATTTTATTTTAGTACCTAACATACTAAGAACCCAACGTTATTGTCTATTAAGTTGTCAAGTGTATTTTTCTTCTTTTGTTTTTCTTTCATTTTTATAACTTATATTTATAATGAAATTTTATATATTAGGTAGTAAAGTATACGTTAATTGCTCATATATTTTTAACAATAATTATTTGAGTAAATTATACTCTGATGTGTTGCAAACACATCTTATTTCTAGCTTAGTTTTAGGTTATATTTTAACTAAATAGTTAGGAAATAGTTTCAAAATTAGTTATTTTTAGTAGTTTTAATTATCTTAAGCAAAATTAATATCATTTAAGCATTTGCAGGCCAAAAAGGGGGAAGCAAGTTCTGAAGAGCCGCGCGTATCGCGCCAAACCCGCGCTTGTAGCGTCAAGTGCAGAGTTGAAGAACAATCACTGGAAGACACCACGCGACAAGCGTGGAATCCACGCGACCAGCGTGGAGGACCCGAGAGTACCACGCTTGTAGCGCCATTATCACGCGAGACGCGTCAAGACCTCAAGGATTAAGGGTTTTCTCCTCTGCCAATCCACGCGACAAGCGCCATGTCCCACGCGACAAGCGCCATTCTTTCGGCCATTCCACGCGACTAGCGCGAGATCGGGCGTGGGTAGCATGGAATCGATCCAGTTTCCTGTTTTAAATTATATATTTTAAGATTTGGAACAGAAAATAGGCCTTGTTGCACTAATTAGATCTATCTATAAATAAAGGCCTCTAGGGACTGACTCTATGATCCACTACCACACACCATCACCTTCTATCATTCTTTCTTTCTTTCTTTCTATCATTGGAAGTCAAGAATCAAGGCAAGGTCACTCAAGAATGTGCTATTTGACAGCTTTTGGTTTCTTGAAGCCTATGGTAGGCTAGACTTGTATTGTAGGAAGGCCATGAACTGATGTAACTCCTCTGTAACTTGAATTGGTATTGATTCTAATGCTGTTTTGATTATTTTATTCTATTCTGTGCTTATCAATGTTATTCTTATTTGGAATTGGCCATTCTATTTAAGTATTGAGGGTTAGGATTCGCAATGGGAACGTTGGGGTTCTAATTTCTGACATATTTAGAATAATAATCATTCTTCGCCTAGGAATAGGGATGCGTGGCTACAGACCTTATAATATAGTCTTTGTATGCTTAATTTGATAGATTTCACCAAGGAATTGGGTCTTCGATTCAGGTTAAAGGGTTAATTCGCTAAGGAATTAGGGATTAACTAACTTAGGAAAGATGTATTTCTGAATAATCATAACAATATCACATGGGTTTAGTCT
>PYAF01003709.1:525607-539862 GCA_007407185.1 Glycine tomentella
CTGCATTTTCTATTTTTATTCAAACAATCAATTCACAACAATTATTTCTTTATTTTCTGTTTTAATTTCCAATCATTTAGAATTAATCTTACTGTGAAAATTACCCCAATCCCTGTGGAGACGATAACTCACTTACCTACTTTATTACTTGTTAACGATCGGTGCACTTGCCGTATTCATTCGCATAAATCGCACAACATACTCGCATCCCCTATGTTTGGTCAAATTTCACTCGATACCCCTCCTTTTTTGCATCCTACAAAAAATCCCTTAATTGTTTAGGTCACATTACACCCAGACCCCCTCCGTCCTAAACACAGTTTAATAATTTAACAAAAATTAAGCACATGCTAGTCACATGGCTTTTAATGAAATTTTATGTCTAAAATACTTTCATCTTCTTCCTCTAAACCTTAAAATATTTTAAGACTCTTGCTTCTTTTTTGTTTTTTCTGTAATTGGACATAACCCAACTTTTTGTTGGATGTAAACCCATTTTGTTGGTACGCATTGTTAACACCCTTCCTCTCATCCTTTGTTCTAGTAACATACATATGAACTAAATTTTGATTCTCAACAAACATTTTTCAACACATCATGATCAGTCTTAAGGGAAAGAATTTTATCACTAGCAGTAGAACAAAACCACATTCATGTGCGTTGAACATTCCATTGTGTTCACACAGTCATCTGCGTTGAACATTCCAAACTTATCAGGATCAACATTGCATATCTCACTTGGTTCGTCGCGTTGGTCTGTAAAGTGGATCAAAATATACATGTTGCCTGATTCAGGACTCATATATTTCAGTTCATCCATTGTGTTCCTGTGGTCCCAAACATCAACACAATTTTAATCAACAATAATAAACAAATGATTTTAAAAATCATAAGTGGTCGCAAACTGGTCCCCATTGAAACCTCATTCAGAAATAGACAACAATAAACAATCAAAATTTAATAAATTTAAAAAGTAACATATATACAAGGTTTAGTGGTCACTTACAAGCATACCCTAGCGTGAACAGAAATCGTGGAACGGGAAGAGAAATAGAGCGCTCCCAACGTCGAAGAGGAAGACAAACAGAGGCACTCGTGAACGTCGCGAACTAGAAAAGGAAGAGGAACGGTGAAGAACTCACGAACGGTGAAGAGGAATGAAACATGAACGTGAGAGAAAGAGGAACTTGCACCCCCTAGACGCTGAAGAAGAACTCGCCAACAAGAGGAAGATGAACAATACTCGTGAATGGTGAAGAGGAATGGAATGTGAATCCTAAATTCTAAAACTAATTGGGAGGGGATAATTTGGGTTTTACAATTAAAACATAAGGGCAATTTTGTCTACTTACATATTTGAATTGACTTTAGTTAACGGTGTTAATAGAGGGGGTAAAATTAATGTGCAAAAAGGGAGGGGTATCAAGTGAAATTTGAGCAAAGCATAAGGGATGTAGGTGCAATTTACTCTAATTATTTCATTTAATGTTAATTGACTTCAAGTATACATTAATTACTATATACATTATTTATCTATATATTAGTGTTATTAAAATCGGACCAGATTAGCTAGTTTGACAGAGAATTGGTGGTCTAGCCGGTCTGATTAGGGAATCAGATTGGGCATGCAAGCAACCTGATTCAGCCCGTTTTGAATCGGCTGATTTTTTAAAAACTGGTGACTCGACCGATTTTCGAAGCCCAGGATGGGTTCTACAAATTTTAAAAAATAAAATATGTGAAACAACATCGTTTCAAACACATTCACTTCTCTCTTCATGAACCTGAAACACACACAACCCACACCTACACTCTCTTCTTTTCTTCAGTTCTTCTTCCTCACACTCACACACCCAATCCTAAACAGCACATTCACCATCAATCACCATTGTACCTCCTTGCCAACCCATATTGTCATCGCACCGCCATCCCGTTGCGCCGCCGCAACGACATCGTTGTGACGCCACTGAATTGTCCTACTACTCGTCATTGTGACGCTACTCAACCTGTCCTACTACTCACCGTTGCATCATCCCATTGCAACGTCACCACTTTGTTCAGGTACTTCCTTTTATTTCTTCTACAAACCCTTCTTCTTTGTATCCTTTGAGATTGGAACCACTGAGTTCTCTTTGTATCCTCTGTTTTATGTATGTGTTAATGTATTTCTTAATTTAGTCTTCACACTATCATATGCACATTGTATATCATTATCAGAAAAAAAAAATAGTCAAATGTTTAGTTAGTCTGCATGTAAATGTTGTGTTATATACATACATATATATATATATATATATATTGGGTCATATTGAGTCCATTAGTGACCCACCAGTCTCACCTCTGACCCATCAACCCACTACGTCAATTGGATCGACAATTGATTCAATTTTCACTACATTAATGGTTATCACGTTAATTATTTTATTTGTTATATAATTTTAGCAATCATATGCATTAATAGCTTTAATTTTGGTTTTCTTGTACAATTTTAAATACATTAGTTGCTTTCAAATAGGTTTTCTCATTTATATGTTAGATTTTAAATCACTTTTTAAATTTTATAGATAAACTAAATTATATAAATAATAATAATTTTAACTATAGATCATTATTAATTTGCTGTTAAATTTTTGCCCCCCCAACTCATTTTCTTAGTTCTACCCCTGGTCACACCTTAACTATTAGGGTAGACTCGAATTAACTCTATGGAGGAAGTCTGGTTTTATCAAAAATGGATGAGCATGGATAGTGATATACCTCAAAAAGGCTTGCGAAGACCTTAACCAATCTAAAAATTCACCTACTCATCCATTCTATAGGTCATTTCATCATTAGTCACTACCAACAACTTCCAGCACTAGGTTAAGGGTCTTCTTAGCACCCCTAACTTATGTGTCTACTCACAACCATCAACTAAAATTGTATTCCTTGAGGTTTTGAGATCTCAAGGACCCAAGTTCCACCATCAACAACAATTCTGTTGGGTATGGCTCATACTGTGTCGTCAGCAGATATGTACGGGGGCTCTGTGTTTTATTATTTGTAGTTTGGGCTTGGGCCATGAATAGCTACGGTGCTTATGGTTTCCAAGCCTATATATTTCCATGTAATCTTAGTACAATTGTACGAGTGTGTGAGGGAATATAGTGAAAAGTTGGACGTAGCCCACATTTGGTGAACCAGGGTAAACTCTGTATGTTATTTTCTTCTTCCCTTTTCTCTCTTCTCGATTGTTGTGTGATTGTTCGGTACCTAATAAGTGGTATCAGAGCTAAGGTTCTGCTATTGGGGTTTCGCTGTCAGGGTCTGCGATTGGGGTTTCGTTGTTTTAGGGTTTTCTTGACATTAAGAAACCTGCGAAATCAATCATGAGAGATGTCGACCAGCCAATCACGAATCGAGGTTGAAAAGTTTGGAGGAAAGGGTTTCGAGTTATGGAACTGAAGATGAAGGCCCTGCTTGTTGATAGGGAACTCCGGCACGTGATCAAAGATGTGCCACCTGCGCCTGAAAGATCAAATGAGTTGTAGACTTGGATCATAAACGATCGAAAGGCATGATAAATCAAAATGAGGCTAGGTTCTGAGCGTATTGCTAATGAGGCTCTATTTGCTAGAGGGAGGAATACTGATAAATCAAAATCAGGTTTCAAATACAAATCTCGGGGAAGGTCAAAATCTCGTGATAAATCCAAAGCAAGGTGCTGGAAGTGCAAATAGGTTGGGCACATAAAAAAGGATTGCAGAAATAAAAGTGTGGGTCCTGAAAGACGCAAAGGAAGACACTGAAATGCTATGGCACAGGAGGCTGGGTCACATTGGTGGGAAAGGTCTGGAGACTTTAACATCAAAGAAGTTGGTAGAAGGGATTTTGAGTTGTTCAATGGGCTTCTGGTTTTATGAGCATTGTTTACATGGCAAGCAAAAAATCGGGTGTCTTTTGAGTCCATTGGAGGAAGAGCTAAAGACATTCTTGACTTGATACACAGTGACCTATTTGGACCTACACTTGTAGCATCACACGAAAAATCTAGGTATTATGTTTCTTTTACTGATGATTATTCTAGATATGTGTGGTTATATTTTTTACATAGCAAGAATGAGGCATTTGAAAAATTCCAAGAGTTCAAAGCATTGGTAGAAAATCAATTTGACTGAAAAATCAAGGTGTTGAGAACTGACAATGGTGGAGAGTTTTGTTCTACAAAATTCGATCAGCTTTGTGTGGCTAGTGGTATTGCAAGGCAAAAGACAACGCCCTATTCACCTCAACAGAATAAGGTGGCAGAGAGGTTGAATCGATCTCTCATTGAAAAGGCATAGAGCATACTAAGTGGTGCACGCTTGCAGCTGAGTTTTTGGCAGAGGCAGTTGCTATTGCTTGTTATTTGAAGAACAAGTCTCCTACATCGGCTTTGAAGGATAAAACTCCTTTTGAAGCACTGTTTAAAAGAAAGCTAGACATCTCTTATGTCAGAGTATTTGGTTGTGAAGCATATGTACACGTACCCAAGGAGAAAAGAAGCAAGCTTGACAGTAAGTCTCAAAAGTGCTATTTAATTGGTACAAAGATGGCGTCAAAGGGTACAAGTTGTGGAACTGAGAAACTAAAAGTATAACTTACAGCAGAGATGTTGTGTTCAGGGAAGAAAAGTTGAATAAGATTTTTCCAGAAGCTCCTGAAAAGCCACAGACAGTAGAGTTTGATGTTGATAGCTCACAGGTTGGAGAGGAAAATTCAGATTCTGAAGCTGTTGAATATGACAGGGTGGAAGATACAATTTCTAATACCGAGGTTGAAGTTAAAGTACAGAGGTTAAGGAGATCCACAAGGGAGAGAAGACCACCTAAGAGGTATACACCTGAAAACTATAATCGTTGTGCCACTGATAGTTATGCTTTTTAGTATCACAGATGATGACTCGAGCACTATAAAGCAAGCTAGGGATTCGGATGCTGCCAAACAGTGGGAGGAATCCATGAACGAAGAGATGAACTCTTTGATCAAAAATAAAACTTGGAGTTTGGTGAAATTACCTGCAGATCAAAAGGCAATTGGTTCTAAGTGCTTGTTCAAGAAGAATATTAGTGCTAATGGGGAGATAGAACGTTACAAAGCTCGCTTGGTTGCAAAAGGATATTCACAGATAGAAGGGGTTGATTATGATGAGATATTTTCACCTGTTGCAAAGTTAAATTACATTAAACTTGTTTTATCTATGGCAACTGCGTATGACTTAGAGGTGGAGCAGCTGGATGTGAAGACTGCATTCCTTCATGGTGATTTGCAGGAGGTTTATGTCCAAGCAATGGGAGTATTGAGTAGGTTTGTGTCCACACCAGGAAAAGAGCATTGGATGGCAGTGAAGCGTGTATTCCGTTATCTTCATGGTACATCTGACCTTGAGTTATGCTATGAAGGCGTGAAAGACTCAAGGGGACAACCACCGTTACAGCTAGAGTGCTTTGTGGATACTGATTGGGGAGGTGACATTGATAGTAGAAGGTCTACTAATGGATATGTTGTTTCTTCATTTGGTGGAGTTGTTAGTTGGATAAGCAAGAGGCAGAAAACTGTTGCGTTATCAACTACTGAGGCTGAGTACATAGCCTTGGCACATGTTGTCAAGGAAGTTATTTGGTTGCAAAGAATGTGTAAAGAGCTTGACCTTACACAAGGAGATGTGACTGTTGGGTGTGATAGTCAGAGTGTTATATTTCTGGCTAAAAATCCAGGATACTATGCGAGGACCAAGTACATAGACATCCAATTTCATTTCATCAGAGAAAAGATTGAAGACAAGGTAGTAATGCTGAAGAAGATTGACACAAAGGAGAATGGTGCTGATTTTATGACCAAGGCAATGGTTTCAAAGAAGTTTGAATGGTGTGCAGCTGCATTGGGATTGAAGAAGCATGCAAAGCATTCGCCAAGTGGGAGAATGTTGGGTATGGCTCATACTATGTTGTCAGCAAATATTCACGGGGGCCTCGTGTTTTATTATTTGTAGTTTAGGCTTGTGCCCATGAATAGCTACGGTGCTTACGATTTCTAAGCCTATATATTTCCTTGTAATCTGAGTGCAATTGTAAAAGTGTGTGAGGGAATATAATGAAAAGCTGGACGTAGCCCACATTGGGTGAACTAGGGTAAACTCTATGTTATTTTCTTCTTCTCTTTTCTCTCTTCCCGATTGTTGTGTGATTGTTCAGTATCCAATAAATTCATCCCATATGCACTAAAATGGTCATTAATCCCCCAGGTAAGTAGTTTTCAACATCTCCAAATGTCATTTGAAGTCAAAATATGAGGGTGGTACTTAGAAAGATACCCACTAGGTGAGACCCTTGGTTCGCTTTAGTTAGACAAAGTTTTAGCATGGAACTCACCCTCCCAAGTATACCATTTTCCAACAACAATAAATATTCCCAAAGGATATACTTAACTCTTTTTCACGCATATGGATGGTTATCAAAACAAGATTATAATCCACAACAATCATACTTCATCACAAATTCATTCACCAATCTCAACATCATAAAAGGTCATAGTATTTTAAATTCATCACTTATATTCTCATTGAAAAAAATGTGAACACACAATTAACAAGAGGGGGTGAATTGGTTAAAACATGGTCTTTAAAATTTCTTTAAAACAAGTAGCAGATTTAGGATCATATCACAAGGACACCCTTTTGAATAACAAATTTTCAGTCAATCAAGACTCACCCTTCACAGAAAGTAATAGCAGAAAAAGTTTATTTGTTGATACTCAAATGATTATCCAAAAGACTAGCAATCAATGACAGAAAGATGAGATTGAGAGAAAATAATTAACACAAAGAGCTATATTGGTTCACCCCTCAACAAGAGAAGCTACATCCAGTTTCTTCTAACCAAATCTTAGCTAGAGTTTCAGTAAAAAAAATTTGTTCTTTACAAGCTTACAAAAGATCACCTTTTATCAACCCTAGATAAAGAACTAAAATCTAAAACCCTATTAGACTTCTAATGATCAAGACATAGAGAATCCTTCTCTACTCTTCCCTTTAGAGAACCCTACTCTAGACAAGCCTAAAGAACCCTTTTGAAATAGCAACTTACAAGCTGAAATGTAAAAACAAATTACACAATGAAACTAATGGAGAGAAACAACCTGATGATCCACAGTATATGAATGCATATGATTACCAATCTTGATCAAGGTTGAAAGCAAATAAATTTCAGACCAAACTCTCTAAGAGCTTCTTACAATCTTGTCCAAGAGAAAACCTTTCAATGAAACATGAATATAGGAATTTGTGGACAAGAGCTTTGTTACTCAGAGTATGTCTTCTCACTTTAGAAGGCTTTTAAAAACTATGAAAATTCGTAATATAATCATCTGGCTTAGTTTCAAAAGACCTACCAACTATTTATAATAAACTCTATTGTAACTAAATGTAATTGATTAAATAGTCAATGTAATCGATTAAAACCACCAATGTAATTGATTAAGAATAAATTCAATCTATTAAAATGTTCTTTAGCTTTATGGAAAAGATATATGAGCAAAGTAATCGATTAAGTCACCATGTAATCGATTAACATAGAAAGTCTTGTTTTCCAAAAGGCACCAAGTAATCGATTACGATTAGATGATAATTGATTAACATAGGAATAACCTATTTTGTGTTTTGTACTATGTAATCGATTACTGTTACCTTGTAATCGATTAATTAATTCATGCCTTAAGTAATAGATTATCAAATTCTAGTAATTGATTAAGTCAATGTAAAAAGTAGTTTTTTCCAAAACTTAACCATGAGTACTTGGCTTCTTTATGCAAACATGAAAACCTTAAGCTTTTTGACAAGACATGTGACTTAATAAAAAAATCATGTATGCATGCCAATGAATGATGTTTATGCAATGCAAAGAATCATAGGATGAAACTCTTGACCAACTAACAAATTACATATGTCTTCAATTGAATGATATGTAAAAATCTAAAACTTATCTAAGTTAAAGAGTCTCCTCATCTTGATCCTCTTCAAGCTCTCCCTTTTGCCTAACACTCATCACACTCATGAACCCACCTATAGTTCAATAAGCATAGCAAGACATTCCAACATCTTGAATTCTTGCAAACAACTCAACAAAAACTCATGAACGTGAATTTCATGATTTTAACATAAAGTCAACTCTAATACTAAAACAACATCATCTCAACCACATCTCATAAGTTTTGGATTATTATATGCATCATTTTCTATTATGTACCTATGACCTTCATAGCCTATAAACATGATAATTAAATATATACTAACTAATTAAGTTCATAGCCTATATGAAACTTTTACTTATTACCGACAACTTAACCTTTGTTCACTAATTTAACCATTTATAGAATTGTAGACATTATTTTTCTAGTGAAACCAAATCCATAGTTAGCTAACATATAGGTCTACAACTTTCATGCAGACCATTTTCCCTAATTTTCACTTGAAAATTGACTTTTGGTCCATTAAATTGACTATGTGTCACTATAATCAATTAAATCTAGCAAAATTGTACAAGGAGACTGTTATTGATATAAATAAATAATTTTCAAACCAAATAATTGATTATTAGTGAACTTGGATTAAAACACAGCCCTTGGAACTTAAAATAATCAATTACCAAACAACATAATTGATTATCTGCAAGGGCTAAACCATAATTCAACCCCTGAAGCTTATTTTAATCGACTAAAATGATTCAAAGAAGTTAGGAATACGAAATTCATACAAACACAACAACTTTGTAAGATCTAATACCATCCCACACTATGTGAACATCACCATAATGAGAATAAGACATTCCTAACTATCAAACTTCATTTACATCCATTCATATCATCAAATCAACACCATATCTCAAAATCACATATCTCAACATCAAACCACCAACACAATACATAACCATTCAAATACATCACAAGACAACATAAAACAAGAACAAGGTTAGCTTCCCTGACCTTTATAAATCAATCCCTTACCTTCACAAACCAAGAAGAAAACTTTGTGAGAAAGATAGGGAAAAGGATAGGGCTTTGAGTCCAAAATGAGAGCTTTTCCACTACCACTCAGCCACCACATAGCAAGTCACCACCCCGAACCCTTCAACAAACAGAAACAACATTAAAATCCAAAAAAAGAACACTTTCAGGAACCCCCATGGATGTCCTATGAAGGAAAACAAAAATGGAACTTCAAACGAAAGGGGAAAAGGATTCTTACTACTATACACAATCCCAAATAACATAAAGGAGTAAGAAAGGTGCTATCTCGATAAAGGTAAATCAAGGATCTAAGCTTCCAAAGAGAAAGCCCTCTTGGGGAAGAAGAAAGAAACAAGAAAGTGTGCTTATAAGGTTGGTTTAGATTATGCAAGGGTTTTTGGAAGGTTTATGACTCTTCTCATCCTATCTCTTTCCACCCACACTCAATACTCCATCACTCAAGGCCCACTCACTTAGGCCCAAACACTCTAGAACATGATAATTCTCAAGGCCGATCCTGAGATCAATTTTTAGTGCCTTGAACAAACCAAAAAAATTACACATCCGTAATTATTAAACTATTGTTCATCTTGAATTTGTATGTTGCAAAACTCATTAATAATTCATTCATAATCAAGATTATTTAAAGCAGCAATAACATGAGTAATTAATATATATATATATATATATATATATATATTGATGGATTTTGAAGGTTGCCAAATATCTTTGTTAAATTTATAAAGAATCCAAATTAAAATATTACTCCACACTTAAAGAGAGAAGTAGAGAGAGAATTCACACGTCCAAAGAAGGTGGGCAAATATCTGTCTCAAATTTAAATTAAAATAAATTTTATTTATATTAATTTACTTTTAATTAATTCAAATAATATAATAAAGTGATTTTAATTAATTAATTTAATTAAATAATTATATATAGAAAATATTCATTCCGTACATTTATAAGGGTTATATATATATCCCATTTATGTAATTTCGATTAGGCCTTAGGGTCTCCCTTTGATAATAAAAAAATGTTATTAGTTTTGATAATCTTAAAACATCTTATCTTAAAATAATAAAGATTGCTTCAGTTTTACAGTACGTTGAATCAAACTTACAGATTTAAAGTAATTTAAATTTAAAAAAAAAACTAAATTCAAGAAATAGTTCTTAATTAAATAGTATTTATAAATAAAAATATATAATTATTTAGTCAATGAAAACACATTATATAACTTATTAAAAAACATAAGTCACCAGCTCTTTTAATTTTAATTTTATTTTGACTCGTGTAATTGGTTGGTTCCAACTATGTTTGATCTTGAATACTACATTGTACTATGATAATTAATATGTCAATTATTGTATGTTATTTGAGCATTACACTTGGCATGTGTTTTATTATAGTAATAGTAGGCAGCTAAAACTAATATGCATCCGGTTGGAATTCCTATTATAGAGGAGAAAAACACACATTAAACTGAACATAGAAGGTTTAAAAAAAGAAAATATGATCTCAAAACTGCATAATTTTATCTAATGTGCCTCTTCAACATCAACTTGGAGTGTTGACAGTTGCTACCTAAGGAAGGTACCTACTCTATATTTATGTTTGAAGCTTGTGTTTAAAATATTCAATACAAATAATTGAAATAATTGCCATTTAATTTCATTTCAAAGCACATTGGCGGGATTTCAATAAAAAGTAACTTGTTATTACAAATAGAAAATTTATATTTTGTTTAATTACAATTCAAAAATATTATTTATTTTGAAAAGTAATTATAAATATACTTTTTTTAGAAGTAACTCAACTTCTCAAAATAATCAGAAATATATATTTTTAATTTTTTTTCAAAATATCAAATGAATACATTAAATATTTTAATAATAATATTTTCTTTTTCAAATGAAAAATAACTTTTCATAAAATATAAATTAAACAAACGGACTTTTAATTAGAGATCTTGTCCGCGTTTAGTTTAAGCTTCAGAGTCATTAATTTATGTTCATTATGTTCGGTGTTTCTATAATTATTGTCTTCATTCTTTCAAAATCAGAAACTCGTATGCAAACTAAGCATTAAGTGTTGGTGTTGTTGTGTTCAAAAGGAAAAGAAATGCGAGAATTTTTTAAAAAAAAAATTGAATTCATCCTACACATTTATTAATACTATTTTATTTTAAATATTTCTTTTCAATTATTTTTTCTTCCATTTCATTCCACACAACCTAAGAGAGAGACAGATAGAGGCTCAAATGGAAACCAAGCATTAAAACATTCAAAGGTTATCCAAAATAAAATGAGTTCAACGCTTGGAAATTGGAAATATTATTTGAGATCTTTATATATTTTTTCTCCCTTATTTCATGTGATTGTAAAAGTATATTTGGCAAGATTTAAATAACTACAATACAAGAAGAAGGATATAAGGTTGGTCTAGTGATAAAGGGAAAAGAGAAAGGAAAAAAGAAGGTACCAATCTTGAAATTGATCAAAGGGGACTGAGTTATTTTTCCTCTTTACATATTATTTAAATAATCTAATAAATTCTGATAAATAATTATGTAATAAATAATAAATGTTAAAAAAATATTATTATTTTATTGGTATTTAATGTCACAATTGTTTTTATGATTTATTCAAATTTTAGAAAAAATTGAATTTCAAATTCTAAAACAGCTGCAATAATTGTTTTAATTTAGAAAATATTCTTCAAATTGTAGATTAATTTAAAAAATAACAAATTTAAATTCAAAATAATGATAAAAATAATTAGAGTTATAATAATTCTTTTAAAATATAAAAGTACATAAATAAGTATAGAAAAATTTAATTATATCATAATTATATTTTAAAAAGAAGAAATAGATAATTATCACTAAAAGCCAAATTTTAACGTGGTCAATCCATCATGAGAAGGAAGCATCACTTTGGATAAAATGAAAAAGGGGTGGCCGGTGGGACTTTAGGGCCAAATCCAAGGCTTTGTAAAAGTTTACTGTTGTAATATAAAATCTCGAGTATTTGCACTATTGAAGAGTGCAGGGAGAAAAAGGGCGTCATTACATCCACGAGGGAGTTAATAAATTGTAAATTTGTTTACAATGGTCAAAATAAAGCAAAAATAAATAGTTATTTCTCAAATTCAATAAAACAAAAATGTACTATATTCAAAGCATTATTCCATTATGATCAAATTTCATGGTGTGGTTACATTAAATTATACGATGTGAATAAAGGTAAAATCTTCGATTTGTGATCAAAGTATTTCATCATTATCATCTTATTAAGCGTACATATGACGAAATATTGAGGGAGGGGACCACTAGACAGAGATGATAAATAAAAGTATTTCGAAGATAATTCAAATCTAATATACAAATTTTTTTAAAAAAAAATCTATTATAGAAATTAAGATAACTTCACTTAACTCTTATTCTACGTGTTTCTATATTATTAAAATTATCTATAATTGAACGTGTGTTAAAACTTAAAAGAACTTCTTTTTCAATGTATGTAATTAATGAATAATCAAGAAATTGGTCTTTCATTCTATTTCGAAGTCTAGTCTTAATTATCTTCATAGTTGAGAAAAATATTTCAGTAATTATTGTAGAAACTAAAAGAGTGAATACAAGTCTAATCACTCTATCAATAAGAGAATAAA
The DNA here is from genome assembly GCA_007407185.1 of Glycine tomentella. NCBI lineage: Eukaryota > Viridiplantae > Streptophyta > Magnoliopsida > Fabales > Fabaceae > Glycine > Glycine tomentella. The sequence continues at coordinate 538,304 of PYAF01003709.1, forward strand.
TGATGGACTTTCCAGTTTTTACTGACCCTTGAGTAAATAACAATTTATTTTATTTTAGAAAAGTAACAATAACATAAATAAGAGAAGAAAGAATAAGAGAGGGAAAAAGAAAGGAATAAATGGATACGTGAAACCTTTCTCTTTCTCTGATTGCAATACCAAATGATAACTTTTTTTACTCCTTCTCTTGAGATTTGTATCTTCTTTTTCTCCTATGTGTGTGTTTATGTGTTCAGAACTCTTCCTTTTATAGTGTTATTTCTCTCTCTTCCTCTTTATTCTTTCCCTTTTTATTATTATTTTTTTCTATTTTATTATCTTTCTTTCCTTTTTTCTTTTTGTGTTATCTCTTTTTCCCTTTTTATTTTTATTACATTTTCTTTTCTCTTTTTTTATATATTTTTTCCCTCTTTTATGTTTTCTTTCCTTTTTATTATTTTAATATTTTCTTTTTTTACTAGATTTTCTTTATATTTTTTCTTTCCCCTTTCACCTTTTTTTAATATTTTTTCTTTCATTGTCGTTTTATTTTTATTTTTTTATTAAATTTTAAATATATATATATATATATATATATTTTTGTTTTTAAATTTTTAAATTTTAAGGGAGAAGATGGCCTACTCTAGCCCTCTCAAATTCCGCCTATGAGGGGGCTAAAGTCTTGCAAGTTCCCTCTAAATCTATTTTTAGGAAGATGTCATATATTTAAATCTTTTCGTTAATAAAAAGTTATCGTATTAATGATTAATATTTGTCAATAAAAATATATATTATAAAATCAACTATGCAAAAATACAATGATAGAGTTACAGTGGTGCACTTAGAAGAAGAAAAAAATACAAAAACAAGGAATAATCACAGTCACATTTATTTACCTTCACATAGTTGTCTTGACTCTTGACATGGGGATAAAAGTTGTATGATTTGAAAAAGTTGTTGTTGTCATAGTTTACTATAAAGTTTACGGGACAAATGATTTTAATAAAAAGTGTTTAAATCTAAATTGATTGATATAAAAAAGATCTAACTCAATTTATTATTTTTCTTTAATTTTACTGATAAGAAAAAAATTTAAAATAATTAAAAGAAAATTGATTAATACTGAATTTTTTATTTGTTTAGATATATTTTTGTTTCAACCAATCGGCTTAGTTAATAATAATTATGTCATGTTTAATTAAAATTAGTTTTAAAGGTTAAATCATTTTTAAAGGCAAAAATTAATTATTAATGTAAGATTTATTTAGTTTCTATTTATAAGATTTAACTACATAATTTATCAAGTTAAATATAGTAGTTAATTTAGATGGTAAAAAAAATTGTCAATTTTATACTTTTTTCTAAAATTATCCTTGTCATTATTGTAACCACCTCAACTATTACGTATTTATTTTACTTGCAGCGGAAATTTTCCGAAAAATAGAAAAAACGAAAAGTTCTAAAAGAGTCTTTGTTAATTAAAACCCAGTTTAGAAATAAGAATTCATCTGAAAGTTCTACAATAATCAAATGAGTTTGTAAATGATAAGAAAGATTATAATTTTTTCAAAATAGATATG
>PYAF01003709.1:547028-557297 GCA_007407185.1 Glycine tomentella
CCTGACCACAATCACTTCTCATTGGTAAACTTCTCATTTTAATTTACTGTTTTGTTTCTGTCTTTAATTCATTACCATCATCCAACAAACTCTTGCGTATTCTTTTGTTACTGTTTGATCACAACTTTTACAATTCTTGAGAAATCTTTCCAATCCCTGTGGAGACGATACTTTACTTACCCCTTTTATTACTTGTTAACGATCGGTGCACTTGCCGTTTTTAAAACGCATTCGCGTAATCGCACAACAATAAATCAAAAAAGTCAACAATATATGCAAAAATAGACTTGTTATTATAAATCACATTCAATTTGAACATATTCTAACAAAGGTATCCCTTCCCTACAAACATTCCCCCTTTGAAAATATAAACTTGAAATGATCACAATGTCCACAGAAGGAGGGTTGAATTGTGATTTTGCCAACATTTCCTGAAATTTTAACATTCTTGAACTTTTACTCAAGATTACCTTGGTGTTCAAAAAATCTTGACATAGAGGTTCAAGCACTTAAATAGCCAAGCTTTCTAAGTGGTTAGTCATAACATTCATTGTTAAATGTTTGAGATGATTATGTGAACTCAATGTCAATTCACATTTTCCTATGTTCAAAAGATCAATACATAAACAAAAGCATTTCTCAGAATACTGTTATAATGAAAAAATCATTTTTTGTTATTTAGATGCAATACTCAAAATGATGTGTTCAAAAAGCTATTGTTTAGAATGTTGTTTCCAACCTTTCATGCACAAAGTTGTTTTCATGTTTTTTGAAAGCTTTCATGCGTTAATGCTGAAAACAGTATAAATACACACAATAACCAAGAGGGGGTGAATTGCTTTTAACTTGGTCTTTTAAAATCTTTAAAACAATCATAGTAAGATCGTATCACAAAAACACCCTTTGAAATCTTTCAGTCAATCAAATACCACCTTTAAAGAAAGCAATAGCTGAAATTATATTTCTGTTGATTTTGAAAAGATTATCCAAATGAATAACAATCAATGACAACAAGATGAAATAAAGAGAAAGTATTAAACACCAAGAAATATATTGACACTTCTCAACTTGAAAAGCTACATCCAGGTTCTTCCAACCAACTTGGTTAGAGTTCCACTATTCACAAAATTTTTTTCTTACAAGTTTACAACAATCACCCTTAATCAAACCTAGATTAAGATCAGAAGTTTAACTCCCTTGGACTCCTAGTGATCAAGACATAGAAAATCCCCTATCTGCTCTTTCCTCTAGCGAAACCTACTCTAGACAAGCCTTAAGAAATCTTTTGTAATAGTAACAAACAAATTGAAATTCTAAAACGAATTACAAACAAAGTTTAATGGAGAGAGACAACTTGATTATCCAAAGTATATGAATGCATATGATTTACCAATCTTGATCCAGGTTGAATGAAACAAATTTCAGAGCAAACTCTCAAAGAACTTCTTTAGAATCTTGCCCAAAAAGAAATCTTTTTATGTAACATGAATATTTAGAATTTTTGGGACAAGGGTTCAGTGACTCAAAGTATCTCTTCTCACTTTAGAAGACTTTTTAAAATCTATGAAAATTTCGTTGTGTAATATGTTCATTTCAAAAGACCCATCAACTTTTTATAGAAAATTGTTATAACTGAATGTGATCGATTAAATCGTCAATGAAATCGATTAATTCCACTTGTGTAATCGATTAATATCATATTTAATCGATTAAAGTGTTTTTGACCTTTCTGAAAAAGATACATGAGCAAAGTAATCGATTAATTCACCATTTAATCGATTAACACAGAAAGTTTTGTTTCAAAAATGTGTGAAGTAATCAATTATCACCATCTCATAATCGATTATCACATGAAGACTTGTTCTGTGATTGTGCAGTGTAATCAATTACGACTCAGCTGTAATCGATTAAAGTGTTCATCAAAGCTTAAGTAATAAATTAGCATATACTAGTAATCGATTAAAACAATGCAAAATAATTTTTTCAAAACATAACCAATAAACACCTGGCTTTTTATGCAATCATGAAAACTTTAAAGCTTTTTCACAAAACATATGCTTTTATGAAAATCATGAATGCAAGCTAATGAATGATGTTTATGCAATGCAATGAATTATAAGATGAAACTCTTAGACATCTAAAGATTACATATGTCTTCAATTGAATGGCATGTAAAAAGCTAAAACTTGTCTAACACTAAGAGCCTCATCATCTTGATCCTCTTCAAGCTCTCCTTGTATCTAACAAATGCATATGATTGAGCTAATTTAAAATAAATTTTTGTTATCACAAAGATGATTTACTTCAAATATGCCATTTAACAAAACATTGTTGCTTGTTATCAAATTTTTCGTAAGTATGCATTCTGATGGAAGTCATTATGATTCTCATAATATTCTGATGTAGATGCAGTATATATGACAACAAATAACATAATCTAAAGAGGAAGGTAAGAGAGGATTCAACACAGATGTTTATACTGGTTCACCCCAAACTTAAGTTACGCCTAATCCTCACCCTTCAAGATGAGATTTTTCACTAACACAACCAACATGTTGGACCAACCAAATGTTGAATTTTTACAACTGTCAACACCTTTGCTGGACTTTTCTTGCCAATCCTATGTTGGACTTTCCTTTCCAGTCACCTCCTGGACTTTCAACATCTCTTCACCGCATCACCACACTTGGTCTTGGCTTGGATATCACCCACTCAACCACGACACCCACTTGGTCATGGGAGAGACAATACTACTATTCATCACCTTTTCAGGTGGGCTTAACCCATAGAGTAGTTCAATTCCTGAAAGGGAAGACATCTCACCACAAAACCACCCCAGTTCTTGGTAGGCAACCTTCACCTCTCATTAGGTTTCCCTCTCCATAAAACTCTCCTCACACTTGGGAAGCAACCCATCTCAACCATAACATTATACTTGGGTATGGAAGAGACAATAAAAGTATTTACCTTTACTTCTTTAGGCTAGAATCTTAGAGACTCTCTCTGAGCTACAAACATTTCATGGGTTCTCTCTATAACTTCTTTCATAGCCAAACTTAACCCACATGGTTAATTTTGGATACATACAGATTACAAACTAGGAAAAGGTGTTTGAGGGATTTTTATAGCTTTGCAACACTTATTTAGGTGTATCTTCTTTGAAGCTCTAAGCTTTCTGCACTCCTACTGCAACTATTATGAGCTCAGAATGCATTTGGAATAGGAGAGGAGTTGAATCTTGTTTATGCATAATGTAGGTTGTCTCCTACCTTTTCTCTCATGTTTTATAGTTGTCCTTTGTCCTTTTACAGGCCCCATATGTCAAACTAGTTGTTATCTAGGTGATATGACAATTGGGTGACTTCTTTTTGAAGTAGACAAATTGTTTTTAACTATACAGTTGTCAGCTCCTTTCTGATCAATCCATTCTAATCTTGCCATTCTGATGAACAGTTTCTAAGCATCTTTTTGATGGTATCTAAGAAACACATTCAGATGTTGTTGAGGAAAGACCTATTATGATGTAAGTTCCTTTTGATGAAGATAACATGGTATGACAATGTAGATAACTCAGCTCCATCAATCCAAACACTTCAACATTCTAAGGAACCTTTTTGATGAGCATTCTAAAGTAACATCAAAATAATCATTTTGAGGTTAGTTGATAAAGGATCCATACTTGAAGTAGATCCAAGCATTCTGAAGTTGATTACTTGAGAAAGGTTTAGTGAAAGTTCAATTGTTGGTGTGTTAGTGTTTTGGCCAAGGTCAGATTCAGTAGTATTCTTCAATCACTTACTTTGATATTTTTATGGACAATTACAACTTTTTCAATAGACTTGCATCTTCCTATGCATATAGCTCTCACTTTCTTATGTGCCCTCAATGAATGTGGCAACATATGGAAAGTGATTTTGATGTTGTTCAATTGATGCATTATGAGTTTTTCTGAACCATTCTAATGTTCAAATACTCAAAGTCAAGGTCTTCACTATTCTGATGTAGACTCAAATGCATCATCATTTTGATGTTATTTTCTCTTGGTGGCCTTTGATAAATCTTTCTTGTAAGTCCTTCTTGATGCTTTGCAACATGGTAAGATTTAGATCTTCAAAGGGAAGCACTGACTTCATCACATAGATGGACTTCATTCAAATGATCTAAAGCTTCTCACTTGAATACATAGTCGATACATCTATTCTGATCTTATTCTAAACTCATTAGAATACTTGCTATGTTTTTCTCTTTGTATATGTATCATATGTTGGCTTGTGTAGCCTTCCTACAACACTCCGATCAAATCACACCAGAATGAGAGGGATCCAAAGGTTATGAGGTATGGAACTATACGAGTAAGGATGACTTAAAAGAATTAATTGGCACTACATATATCAACAAGGTGCAAATACTTGTCAGTAGCCCATCACTTAAGAATTTCATAGTTAACCGTGTTTGGCTTGGAGTAGTAATCAAATGGGTGACCTTTTGAGAAGTTTTCCAGAAAGTGTGTGAGTGAGGACAAAACATGTTGAAAAGTTTTGTGTTGGTTTGTGGGATCAGTCATTAATCTTAAAAGTAGTTGAAGCAGATTCTTGAGGTCTTAGAAAGGGCTACCTATGGAGAGTTCTAACTCATGAGGATGTTGAGTGAAGGGTCACCATGTGAAGTGTCATAGTGTGAGAGTCGTCGAGAAGTTGAAAATCAGGGATGTTACATTTCTTGCATATGATGTTCAACTTTGAGAGAGTTCTCTGATGTAGGTGGAAAGCCACTAAATTTTCTTGTTATACGAATACTTTGATGAGATGACACAACAGACTTATATTACAAACATTCTGGTGTGAGTTGTATCATGTTCTGCTTGCTACTATTTGTTAATTCTTTGACCCTTTGAGTGGCCAAATTGGCTTTCAATGTATTCATGAGAGTTGTAGATAATTCTATCCTTGACAACATTCAGGAACTGGTCTCATGTCATTTGGACCACTACAGCATAAGCAATTTCGAAAGCATTGCAATTGTGTTATATTGTGAGGATAAAATGACATCTCTATCTTCATGATCAATTTATTACAAGATTCAAACCTTATTAGACAACGAAATTTCTTCATAAAAGATGTAGATATTTCTATTAGCTTTCCATATCCATTAAGATCATCTCAATTGCACTTTTGTAACTCAAGCAGTCATCAAATTATTGCACACATATCAAGTTATTTAGACAAACTAGTGTCTGCAACTTCAGGCTCAATTTTGTCCATGATCTAGGTTGTATCAAACAACTTTTTCATGAAAGTTGAAGATTTTTCTTCAAGATTTCCATGGCCACCCAGAATTGCTCAATTGTATTTCTGAAACTCCAAATAAAATGTCTAAAAAGAACTCATCCTTTTGATGAAATTTCATTCTGAGTAGGTTGTAACAATGTTGTTCTTCATGTCATGTTCATTGTGTAGATCTTCATGTTTGCAACATTCTTCTTGTCCTTTAGTTTTTTATTACTTGTCATGACTTGAAGTTTTTATCTTCATCCAATCAGTATGTTGACTTCTTCATTGCAGTACACAGCCAAGGACACTTTGAGTCTTCTTTTGAGATATTAATCTTATCATCATTTAGACAACCCTAAAATTACTTCAATTATTGTTCTTTATAGAACTTGTCTTTTATGAATACACTTCTGATTTGTGTTCAGAAGGTTTGTCAAAATTAAAAAACTGAGGGTTTTGGACTCTACAAAACCTATCTCCCTCAAACACAAACCACAAACTTAAACCCATATTTATTAAGTAATGGTACAAAAACTAAATTCTTTCTAACATCAGGTACAACATAGAATACATTTGTGAGAGTTAATATTTTACCATAAGTTAATTCTAGTTCTATTGTTCCTTTTCCTTTGACTTGGATAGTTGGTGCATTTCCCATATTCAAAACAATTCCATCTTCTTCCTTTATTTACTTGAGCAAATCTTTGTTCTTACATGGCAGGTTGCACCAGAGTCGATCCACCATGGACACACATCTTCAATCATGTTGATTTTGGAAATAACTGCAACAACGTTGTCTTTTGTTACTCTATATTCCTTCTCTTTATTTTCCTACTTCAGGAACCTACATTAATTTTTTGAAGTATCTTGGTTTGCCACAATGGTAACAACTTCCTTTCCTTTCTCTTTAATTGTTACCATTTCCACTTTTGTTCTCATGAGATTTTCCAAAATCATGCTTCCTTTTCTTAACAGACTTACCTGATGTCCCTTCATCTGTTACATGCACTTTAGCTTGAGTAGAAACTTCCTTAGCATCATCTTGTTTGAGGTAATCTTCTTCTAAATGAAGGTGACTGCTGAATTGTACAAGAGAAATATCATTTTTACGATGTTTTAGACTTCTTTTAAAGTCTTTCCATGAAGGAGGAAGTTTGTCAATAATTGAGGAGACAATTATGGTTTCATCCATATGCATATTGTGTTGTTTTTAGTTATTCAGAATATGTTTAATTTCATGCATTTGTTCCATGATAGGCTTACTATCAACCATCTTAATATTATTAAAAAGACTAACAAGAAACTTCTTACTTGTTGCGTCCTCCATCATGTATCTTGCTTCATGTTTTTCCCAAAGTCCCTTGGCAGATCCAAAATTCTGATACCTATCGAACAATATGTCGCTCATCCTATTCAAAAGGTGTCCCATGCAAATGTAATCATCATTATCCTACTTGTTTTTCTCACAGGTTTCAACCATGGTCTCTTTTTCCCTATTTGGTGGTCTTGGAGTGATTGAGACATACGCCACCTTCAAATTAGTAATTTTCTTTTGCCAACAGATAAAGTTCCCTCCATTGAATTTCTCAAGTTTGAAAAATCAGAAGTTATCTCTTTCAAAGCTGCAACCATTGTTGTTAGAATGAAATTTAACTTAAAGGTTATTGGTGCAACTGGTGGTGATGGTTCTGCAACAAAAGAAGAGAGAAGACGCAAATCTCCAAGGTGTGTGTAAATACTAACCTTTAGGTTCGATTCACCCTTCAGGATACAATGGAGTCTCTTTATATGGTTTGCACACTCACAACAAGTGTATCTTCTATTACAATTTACAAAACAATAATGTTGAATATGTGATATTTCAATTTGGAAATTTTAATTTAGATCTTACTTAATTTAAATATTTTTATTAGGTTTTTTGCCATACTGCTATAGCCATTATGCATCAGAGGAAGTTTGGAATGGTTAGGCCTCCAATAATTTACAGCAAAAAATGGCCTACAATAATTTAATATAAAGACTATCCTGTCATAAGTAATTTTATATACACAAAAATGTTTTGTTTAGAAGTTATTCTTTTAACTTTTTTATTTTTCTTTATTTAGAAAATATTCAAACTTTGATAGCTAAAATCTTGCAAATAGTTTGAACTATACAACAAGTAGCAAAAATAATCAATTTTTGCTCAATAGTTTATAAAGAAACATTACCTTCACTGATCCATTCAACACATGGAAGTTTCTTGCTTGTTGTTGCTTTCACGTCATGTTTGGTTACTCACAAAAGTATGTTTGAGAGTACAATTTTGTCTAGAAACTTAGTTTTGGAGAAGTAACACTTAAAAGATACTTTTACAAAATTATTTTGCAAAGTTAAGTTTAACCAAACCAAAACTTTAAGTTTGCAAACTTTAATCCAAACATGCATCAAACCTTAGAAAAAAGTAATTGCAAATAATTCAAATTTGAAATAAAATAAACTAACTAATCAAATCAATCCAAATAAATTCTAAGGCCCCATTTTGAGGTGGTTTTATAGTTGCAAGTTTTGAAACTTTTAAAAATAACAACCACTTTTAGTTTTTAAATTTTAGTTTTAGTTTTTCTTCAATTTTAAGTTTCACAGGAAACTCGTTTTAAAAATTTCTGATCCCACTAAAATTAGTATGTTTAAGATTTTTTTTTTGTGGTGATGAAGGTGACAATGACGAAGATAAAAATTATGGTGGTGGTGGTGCCGACATCAACAATTATCGCGGAAATTGTTGATAATAATGATAATGGTGGTAACAATGTTGATAGTGACAATTGTAGTAGTACTGGAGACAGTGGCAATGTTGCGGTAGTTGCAATGACAATCATAGTCTAGTGGTGGTGAATGACAATCGTAGTCTAGTGGTGGTGGCGATGACAATGATGGTAGTGTTGGTGGTGGTGACGACATTAATGATGGTGGTGGTGGTGGTGGTAGCGATGATAGTAGTGGTGACGGCCGCGATGTTATTAGTAGTGGAAAAGATCATTTCAAATTTAAGGAGCGTGTATTTTTAAAACTAAAAACTAAATTTAGCAAATCTTTTTTCTTAATTTTAAATATGAATGTAAAAATATTTTCAAATGAGTTAAAATTATTTCAACTTCATTTTGTCAAATATATTTGATTTTTTTTCAAAATTATATTTGAAAACCAAAAACTAGAGACTTGCAACCAACCCCAACACAAGCCCTTAAGTTGGTTTCAATTATAAAGTTCATCCAATCATTTCACTTTAATGAATACCTCTAATTATATTTGTGATTCGTGAAATTACACTTTGAAGTTTTTTTTTTTTTAAATTACAATTTTTTTCCGATTCATAACTAATTTTGACTCTCTTATTTTTTTCCGTGATTTTGGTCCCAATTTTAGAAAGTTTGGAATTTCATTCAATCCTCAATTTCAATTTGCAAATGTTTATTCTTTTATATTTTTGTATTTTAATTAATTAATTTTTTTATAATATCTTTAATGAATATATTAACTTTAGGGTTTAATTAGACCAAATTAAATAAATAAAAATATACAACAATAAAAATCAAACTAAAATTACGAATTTTTTAAAATAAGAATTTGAAAATAGAAAAAAAAAAGTGAAAACCAAATTCGTGAATATCAAGAATTAAAGAGGGATTAAAAATACAATTTAACTTTTTTTTTTCTTTTCTACAAATCAGCCAAGTCGACTTGCATACTTTGGAGTCTAAATTATTATTTTTTCCGGATATCTATGTCCTTGGAGAATTAAAATAATTTTTAAAATAAAAATAGGGTATAATATCTTTAATTTTAATAAAAATAATTTTTTTCCGATCCAAAATTTTACTGATCCATTTTACATGCAGACGAATAAATATTCTTGATTGTTTCCTAAAAGAAAAAAAAAAAAAAAAAAGAGTCTCTTTTAGATCTGAGCTTTCACAAATATTAAAACTTACACATACGAACAAAAATTCAAACTTCTATTACATGTATATGGATAAATACTCATAATTACATTTTAAGGAGAAAGATTATTCATACAAAAACAGTATATAACAATTTATATGTACCACTTTTTTTCTTTGTGTCTCTGTCAATTACATTACTCGTCATTTTTTCAAACATCTCTTTTTATCTCTTTTTTATATGTAAAATATGTTATGTAAAAGAGTTGTATGGATAAAACTTCTCCATTTTAAAATAGTTTTATTTCACGGAAACAAAAATAGACGTAATGTGCTCCATAGGCCGACCAAGTTGACTTGTCGACTTTTACACTGTTCTAATAACCTTTGTGGACCCCTATAGAATTAGAACAGACTGAACAGTACATTTTGAACAAAATATTATATCATATTTTTGTTTTAAAAATTTCAGCAATTTATTATATTTTTTATAAACAAATGGTATTTTATCTCTTAAAAAATAAAAACATGTTTTTACATTATTATTTTTTTTCATAAAGAAAAGAAAGTACAATTTTCAAAATAAAATTTATTTACTGGGGAAATGAGAATTGGAGATGGGAGGGATGGAACACCCACTACATAACTACAATTTTTTAAAGAAGAAAAAAATCACAAGGGAACTAAATTTTAAACCTTGAATTTTAAGAGCTCAAATAATACATGAAAATGAAACACTCACAATTATTTTAGCTTTTAACAAGTATGAACTGGATAAGTTGAATCATATTTATTTAATGAGATAATTTGTATTTGATTTCTTTAGTGTGTAAAATTTTCTTATAGAACATAAACATATATTATAAATGAAATTAGTATTTAACTCAATGAATTGAAAGACACATATTATCTCTCATCTTAAAAAAATCATATCAGGTCAAATTTTATAAAAGAAACTAAAATTGTAATTTTTCTCTTATAAATCAATTTTAAATACATAGATTAAAAGGTAAAGATAAAAATAAAATATATTAAAAAGAAAGTATTTATTATACAACTTTACTTAAAATACACTG
>PYAF01003709.1:557397-568882 GCA_007407185.1 Glycine tomentella
TAATTTTAAAAAAACACTGTCATTTTTTATCCAACCATCACAATTAGAATATTTGATTTTTCTGTAAAACTCCTACATATTTTACAAATTTTAGTGTTTTAGATCGACTTTAAAACTTAATCATACTTAAAATTTTTCATTGTTCTCCAAAATAGAATTGCCTACATGATAACAGAATCATATAGTAATATTTATTCATCTATAGTAAACTTATTATTTTCTAAAACAATTATCTTAAAAGTTATTTCAAAAATAATTTCCGATTAACTCATGGCAATAAAATCTTATTATAAATCACCCACTTTTTATTTATCAACTATTAAAAACATCTAAAAAGATTCACTTTTATACAATAAAATTAAATGCATTTAAGAAACGGATATTTAAAGCCTTTTGATGGTAAGTGTTACCATGTAAGCAATTCCAACTTTTGTTAACATATCTTCGGTATCCAGATTAATCACTTATTGTCTTTTTCCTCCGCATTTTGTTTGGGTAAGAAAAAGGAATTTATCTTTTCCATAACAAAACAAATAAGTAAAATAAAAATTAATTTTTTCTAGCCTATTTTTTATTGATTTAAATATATTTTTAATTCATACAATTTAATATTTTTTCATCCTTGATTTTTTTAATATTTACAAATTATATTCATTTTATTTTTAGTTCTTAAGATATTTTAAATAATATTTTTTTAATGTTCATAGTGTTATTTAAAATGTCTTAAACCCTAAAAATAAAATAAACATAGTAGAAAAATCAAAGACAACAAATATTAAATTATGAAATTAAAAATGTATTTAATTTTTTATTATTTGAGTACATTATTAGTGTCAAACTCGACATCACAACGTTTCTCTGCCATTATAAATACACACCCCATTGGAGCCTCTCCTCTCCGTATCACAAACTCAACAACACACCACTTTTGCACAATTAGCAATTGCAACAAACCAACGTTGAATAGTGTCTCTCTCTCTTTTTTCTTTTCTTTTTTTTCTTTCTCATAGTGTCTCTCTTCTTCTTCAATCAAGAGAAGAAAAAAGACACCCTGAAGCCATGGAAGGTGGTGTACCAGAAGCTGATATGTCTGCCTTCAGAGAATGTTTGTCTCTATCATGGAAGAATCCTTATGTTCTTCGCCTTGCTTTCTCTGCTGGAATTGGGGGCCTTCTCTTTGGTTATGACACTGGTAAATAACAAAACATTTGTGTTTTAATTTATCATAATTAATAGTCCATTTCAACACCATTTTCTTTTCTCTCAATTTTTTTTTCTTTTCTCTCTTATTATAACTCCCATATAAAACAACCCTTTTCTCTGTTTCTCACCGTCTCATCCATAGCACCTACACCTCCAAGCTTTTTCTCAATTCTAACCGCAAAAATACTCATTTACTCATAAATCATAATGATACGTTTTAATTTTTTTCTTCTTCTGTATACAATGGTAACTGAGATTATAACCTATGATCCCGTGCATACTTAAAAAATCCTCCACCATTAGGCCGATCTTTGTCAGTTAAATCATGCTAATTTAAACATTTAATAGATTATCATATTACAAAAGGGTACATGAGGTTTATTTTTATTTTACCATTTAAAACAAGCACATACTATTGTTATTATTATTTTATTTGCAATTGGGTTTATAATTAGTGGGGTATAAATGTGCAGGAGTTATTTCTGGGGCTCTTTTGTATATCAGAGATGAATTCAAAGAAGTTGATAGGAAGACTTGGCTACAGGTAATACCAAATCTCCTTTATAAGATCATTGATGAAACCTCAATCAATTCAAAACTCTTGAGAATTGAAACTATACTTTAATGGACTTTAATGCCCTTACAAGCTCTCTGTTTACCACAGCCACCAACTTGCAGAAAAAAACAAACGCATTCTTATGTTTCGAACACTTTAGTTTAGACAGATAACCTCTGACCAATATTTTTTGTTTTATGAAAACGTTTGGTTTTTGAAAGTCGCTTTTGATTTTATCCAATTTGAGTCCAGTTAGGCTGATTTTTTTAACAGGTAAAAAAAATTCGTGAGTTTTTTTTTTTTTCATTCACGAAATTTAATTTGAGATTTTATCTGAAAAATTAAGATTTTGTCCACCAGAGTCAACAGAGAATATCGATCCACTATGTGGTTGAAAAGCTCCCTCTTTTTTCATATTTTCCTTTTCATAATTAACCGGGAGGTTCACGAAATTTAATTTGAGATTTTATCTGAAAAATTAAGATTTTGTCCACTGGAGTCAACAGAGAATATCGATCCACTATGTGGTTGAAAAGCTCCCTTTTTTTTTTTTTCATATTTTCCTTTTCATAATTAACCGGGAGGTTCAAAACATTGACTTCGTTTCTCAGTGATATATTTTGTTTTAAAAAAAATAATAATCTTCTCAATGATAAATTTTAACTTAGCAATTAATCACATGGGGTTTCATAATATTAAGAATTTTTTTGGTTTAATATATTTTTTTGAGGGAAAGATAATATTTTTAATGTGGGTTCACTAACGTTTCAATGGGTTCCGGCGGATAAAAAGATTACCTGATCCGGATTCACGGGATGAGATCCAGTTAATACATTGGATTAGTCGATGCATAATTAAATTTATTTTTATTATTTTAATATTACATTTATTAATTTTTAATGCTTATTAAATAAACCCTGTTTTTTCATTCCCGCGGCTACGTTATTGAGCATACGCTTACGTCTCCCTAACCGGTGAATTCAGTTAAAGTGTTGTTTGTTTCAACGTTTATTTTTCAACTGCAATTTGTGAATTTGTTCCTTTCACATTTGGAAGCTTTGGAAAAAGCACCAACCACAAAGCAAATAAATACAGGGTCAGTGTTAACAGTATCAAAAATGAAATAAATCCAATTGTATTTATTAAAATTAAATTAAAACACACTTTTTATTTCAATCCAAGCAGAAAATACTCATAATCGTCCCAAATGATTGAAACTTTTGAGATATTCTAAGGTGTTAGTTATATTGGTTAAAAAACACTTTATTATTTAATACTATTAATTTTTTTAATACTTATTTTAAAATCAATTTAAATTTTATATTAATAACTATTAAATAAAAATAAATTTCAGGTGATGTTTATTTTTTGTTAAAAAAGCTCAGGTGATGTGTGCACATGAATGAATGTTGCATGTTTTTATATATTATAATATAATATATTTTATATATTATACGGTAGCCAAGAAAGAAAAAAAAAGGATATCACCTGAAAAGTTGACAAGTGTATTGTGTCCCAATCATGTTTTGCCATAAGAAATGTTCACTTGGTCCCGTTGGGGTGTTGGCCAACAAAGCAAAATTGAGCACCAGCTAGCTACTACTGCAACCATTGAAATCCCCCAAATCCTATCATATTCTTAACCAGCGTAGTCAATCATAAAACAATTCATTAAAAGAACGGAGTATGGCACACTTTAATTCTTCTAATACAATTCCACAATTTAATAATACTATGGCATCAAATCAAATCTAGGTACTAAAGGTCAGATTCTTTTTAATTTCTCTAATTTTTCTTCGTCTTTATCTTTGGCTTGATGACTTCAATGTCATTCTTATGATATATGCAAAGTCTTTCAACGAGATGAAATTGTCGGTGAATTTCAATTAGGATGCAACAAAATCTAGAATACTTTGTTTATACAATGGTTCTTTGTTTTACTAGTTGGTGAAACAAATTTATGTTTGATCTGAGTTATGTTTTTAATCCGTGAGAATTAACCATCGTATCAGAGGGATTTATAACATTTATACATCATGTTCAATTAACTGAACTAGAACTCCTAAAACCCCTTGGTTGCTAGATTTGTGTGTAAACTTAAAAAGTATGTAACTAGGTATTCTAATGTTGTGTGAATAATGAACTATTGAAAAATTCTCAGGAAGCCATAGTGAGTACTGCAATAGCTGGAGCAATCCTAGGAGCTTCAATTGGAGGATGGATCAACGATCGATTTGGAAGGAAGAAAGGAATTGTTATAGCAGATACCCTCTTTTTTATAGGGTCTGTTATCATGGCTGCTGCTTCAGGCCCAGCAATTCTCGTCCTGGGTCGTGTATTTGTTGGCATTGGTGTTGGTATGGCTTCAATGGCATCACCCCTCTACATTTCAGAGGCATCGCCGACAAGAGTAAGAGGAGCCCTTGTGAGCCTTAACAGTTTTCTGATCACTGGGGGACAGTTCCTTTCCTACCTCATCAACTTGGCCTTCACCAAGGTGGGAAACTTTGCTATCACGTTTCACTCTGTTGCAAATTTGAGATATATGATCCATGCTTGATCTATGTTGGTGTACATGAAATGGATTCTTCTCGTAAAATTTTAACTAGGTCATGTTGAGATGTCATAACGAGACAAAATTTAGATATAGTTCTTTAAGTACCTTTTATGTTTTATAATCAAAATCAGAGTTTCAACTCGGTAATCCATGGAATAAAGGTGATTACTAAGGTGAAACTTCAATTTTGATGGGAGAAAAGTACCAAAAACAAAAAAATCTAAGATAGTAAATTTAAATTCTGTCCTGCATCTCTCATTGATGTTAAATAGGCCTTACCCAGCTAATGTCTATCAGGAAAGAAATTGTCACAAAAAAATTGAAGATAACCTGTTATATACTTATATACATGAGAGAATCCATTTCCACATGTACATACAGAAAGTTGGTTTTAAAATTAAAATGATATGGATGCTTGAACTTGTGTCTTGGTGTTCCTTTGCTCACCTAGTACATCGTGTTGTTTGGTGATGAGATAACTGAATTTGTGCTTAATTTTTCATTCAGGCACCAGGGACATGGAGGTGGATGTTAGGGGTAGCAGCAGTGCCAGCTTTGTTACAAATTGTACTAATGTTGACACTCCCAGAATCTCCTCGTTGGCTTTACCGCAAGGTTAGTTAGTTCATCATCATTAGTCAATTGTCATTCATGTGTGTGAAATTGCCAATCTTAAATATTGTTCCATTTTTATTCCCACAGGGTAAGGAAGAGGAAGCGAAATCGATTCTGAAAAAGATCTACCTGCCACACGAAGTTGAAGGTGAAATACAGGCTTTGAAGGAATCAGTTGGCATGGAAATTAAGGAAGCAGAATCATCAGAGAAGATCAACATAGTCAAACTCTTGAGAACTTCAGCTGTGAGAAGAGGTTTATATGCGGGAGTTGGCCTCTTAATCTTCCAGCAGTTTGTGGGAATCAACACTGTGATGTATTATAGTCCTACCATTGTTCAGTTGGCTGGTTTTGCATCTAACAGAACAGCACTGCTTCTGTCACTCATCACATCTGGCCTCAATGCATTTGGTTCAATTCTGAGCATTTACTTTATTGACAAGACTGGGAGGAAAAAGCTTGCTCTAATCAGTTTGTGTGGTGTTGTGTTCTCCCTTGCTCTCCTAACCGTCGCTTTTCGCGAAAGCGAAATCCACTCCCCAATGGTTAGTGCCATTCAATCCTCTCAATTCAACAACAACAACACCTGCCCTGATTACAAAACAGCTTTCAACTCTGCTGAATGGACTTGCATGACATGCCTAAAGGCTTCACCATCTTGTGGTTATTGTGCTGCTGATGACATGGTAAATCAAACCTATTCTACCCTTTTGTCATTTTACCTACCACATGTTTCAATTTTGTTTTCCACACACTACTATCAATTATTGGGAGGGAAGGGCTAGAAAACAAGTTGTTTCAATTCCAATTGTGGACACCATTATACATACAGCAAAATTTTGCATGTCACGTGTATTCAGTTTGACCCTAGTATTCAATTATTGGGAGGGAAGGGAAGGAAAACAAAGTTATTTCAATTCCAATTGTTAACACTACTGTAAATATAATTTCACATTTCATATTTGTTTATGAATTTAATGGTGATACACTGACAGTGTAAATTACACTGTCAGTACATATCTTTTTTTCTCTTCATTTATTGACACTAATTTTCAAGTAAATTTGCAGTTTTTACCTGGGGCATGTTTGATATCCAATGATGGCACAAAGAAGATGTGTGGTGATGATCATAGGGCATGGTACACTAGGGGGTGTCCTAGCAAATATGGTTGGGCTGCTCTAATAGGCCTTGCTCTTTACATCATATTCTTCTCACCTGGCATGGGAACTGTTCCATGGGTTTTGAACTCAGAGATCTACCCCTTGAGGTACCGAGGGGTTTGTGGAGGAATAGCATCCACAACCGTTTGGATTTCCAACCTCATTGTTTCTGAGTCCTTCTTGTCCCTCACACAAGCTCTAGGGACAGCATGGACATTCATGATGTTTGGGATTGTGGCCATTGTAGCAATCTTCTTTGTCATTATTTTTGTGCCCGAGACCAAAGGGGTTCCTATGGAGGAAGTGGAGAAGATGCTGGAACAAAGATCTGTGCAGTTCAAGTTTTGGGAGAAGAGAGATTCTGGCTCTGAGAAGCACTGACTCAAAGAACAAAAAGAAAACGCAAAATTGTTTGAGTCATTTTTATTAGTTTTATAGCTTAAAATAGTGAAATTAAGTGGCTTGTGAAGTTATGGTTATTTGATGGCAATGGTTGTTCTCTTTGGGTAAGATTTGGTGATAGTTAGCATTTTAGCTCTAAATGTGTATGTAGCTGTCTAGCTGGATTAGTTGGATTGCTGAAAATCCTTATGAAATTCCTTAGAGGATTGAAATATGAGGATTGGTAATAAGCTCTTATTTATGATATAATGAAGAAAAAAATATTAAATTATTATCAATTGAGTTACATTTTTTTTGTCAATGTTTCGTCTATCGTGAAAGTGCAATGTCAAGAATTTGATCTTCAAACATAGCCCTTTTCTGTTTGGCCTCTTTTCTCCTTTACACTTACCAATGGTAACAACACACAAAACAGAAAAAGTGTGTTCCTATATCCTTCTTTTCTTCTGCCCCTTCTAAATTTTACACTGCTCTATTTGGATCAAGGCCTTGTTTAGGATTCTATGTTACAAAAGTCGTGCGATGATAATTTATGACGTAAACAAAAACTGAAATAACGAGTAATTGCATTCAAATGGAAAAAAAGAAAAACTGAACAATAATAAATCATGTTTAGAATTAGAAACAATGAAAGAAGATAGTCTATATCTATGTCTATCAATTAAAAGAGTGTTACTAACACTCTTTTTTGATTCAGAGTCTTTTTATTATATTTAGTAACACTTAACACTCTTTCCAATTCATTCATTCTTTTTATTGAAATTTATACGAGATCTACATATTAGTGGACCCAAATTAATTTCACATAATAGAAAAATAGTGTGTCAAGGAGTTAATATTAAATAATATATTATTACCATTTGTATATCCAATAATGCATGTATATACCCGAAAGTCGACAAATTTGAGGTGCGAGTGCAACTGTGCGTTTATGAACCAATCACAATCTATATGGGTCAAATTTAAAGGATCAAAAGCTGGTGGACTTCACAAGTTGTTCATAATTTCACTTAAATTCATTATTTTACTCATTTTCAAAGTTCTTAAGTTTACAAGTATCAACCAATTTAATTTTGAAAATTATAAAATATCCCTTTAGTCTATTAAATCGTTAAACAACTATCATTTTAATCCTTAGTTTTCAATTTTTAAAAATTAAATAACATTTTTATTATTTTAAAACTAAACTGACATTTATTATACTTTCAAAGAATAGATTAACCGATTTTGGAAATTCGAAACACTAAGGTTATGTTTGATTTCTTATTTGGGGTGTTCAAATTCAATTTGGGTACTAAATTCACTTTCATGACATGTTTGATTATCTTTGAAAATACATTTTCACATTAAAATTTCATCTAAAAACCTAGCTTAAGATTGACATTTTTATATTGTTTGTCGAATTATAAATTATTTATATGATAATAAATTCATTAATATTTACAATAATTTTTTTAAAAGTCATACTAATATAGTGATTCTTGATTTGTTGATTATGTAAAAAAAAAAAAAGACTAACAATACATAACTATTAAACTCTAAAAACAATAGAAGTTAATCCAAATTTTTACCAATTATTTTTTTTCTAAAATAACAAATAAAAAAGTTAGACTAACAGCTAGTCTTGTTTCTCCAGTTATAGGGTTGGTCTAATCGTAAAGGGGAAAAGGAGGGAATGAAAAACTGCTGATTGAAATAACTAATAATTATCAATTAATATTTATCAGAAAAAAAAAAACTAGTCTTGTTTCTAAAATAACAACTAGTCTTATTTTATGTGAGAAAAACAATCTATTGAAGTGTGGCCCATAGTCACATATAAACCCAAAAACACTCCTTTCTTTCCCTTTCATCTCCCAGACACCCAGACAATTAAATAAAAAAAATATCATCCAAGACAAACCTGAGGCCAGTTAACCTCCACTCACTTGGACTCGTTACCGACCATAACGTTTATTATAGTAAGTCAAAGAATCAGCAAGTAGCAGTATACATTAAACAACTTCATCAAATAATTTAAAAAATCACATCACACTGCCCAATTAGGTCAAATGCAATTTGTGATTTGATGTCCCTTATCCAGTTTAACAACGAGTTATCTATAAGTTTAATCGGTTTAATGTTTTTTTTTCTTCATATATATCTTTTTCAAAAATAATGTTGTTCAAGATATTAGTTTAAATATTAGTTTGTCATCTGAGAGACTAGAATAACTCATTTTGCTAGACTCGATCCCCATTTGATATCGATTAAATATTAGGCTAAAAATATTATTATCGTAATGTTTAATTTAATTTTGGTTTAAATATATTTTTAATTCTTTAAATTTGAGTTATTTTGTTTAATACTTTAAATTTAAAGTTATTTTTTTAGTCCATGACATACGTAAAATGTTCTTTTTAGTTATTCTGCAATATGCATAGTGTGAGAGTTAAATATGAAATAAAAAAATTATAAGTTGTGATAAGTTTTTATTACTAAAATCGATTTTCTATTTTATATTTTAAGGTATAATTTTTCTGTAATTAAAAACCAAAAGAATCAAGTTAATAAAAAAATTACAAAGTCATTATTAATCACATTAAATATCACTTTAATTTTTTTGTTGATTTGATTCTAACAATTTTTAATCGTGGAAAAATCATACTTTAAAATATAAAATAAAAAATAAATTCTGATAATTTTAAATTGTGAATCTTGTATTTCATGATTTTAAGATAGGTTTTGCTCCTAATTGCTTCGTCATATCACCGTTAAATTAAGGTCCTCTCTATTGGCTGGACTCAATACGCGTTAGACTAGAGCTGCCCTACACACAACACCATTTACCTATGTGATCGACATAAGTGTGATGTTGAGTGAATGAAATTGGTTTCCTTTTTAAAACCTCGTGCTCATATTATATGTATGAGATTCGAATTCTTTAAGTACACACTTTTGGGTTTAATTTCGATATTTATGTATAAAGAAAAATATACTCTTTAGAGGGAGTTCCCACTCTAGCATTTGACTTCACAATGACAGATTGGTCTCACACCTACCAAACAAAAATATACTCTAAAAAGTTATATCTATTTGTGTATCTATCTGCAAACTATTATTTGTTTACTTATTTATTATTTAAGTTTTTTTAAGTCTACTATTTAAGATAAATTAAATTGTAATGTTGGTCCTTTTATAATTTTAAATTCATAATTTTAGTTTTTTATTTCTAAATCAAAACATTTAATTCCTTTATTTATAGATAAAATAATAAATTACTAACACACTTATTTTGTTTAATTAATTAAATTAACATTATTTTCTATATATCATTAGTCAAGAAATTTATTTTTTCAAATTATCAAAATTTATAAATAAAACGTATTTAATATATAAATATTTTTAATTTTATTTTATATTATTTTATATGTTTTTATTTTGATTAGTTTACATATTTTTATTTTTATTTTATCAATTTATAATTAAATTTCATAAATTAATATGAAAATTATTTACATAATTTTTAAAAAATTTATTTTAATATACAAATTATTTTTACTCTAAAATTATTAACATAAAATTAAACAAGATTTATATATTTAATTTATAATTTTTGATAATTTGAAAGAAAAAATTAATAACTCTTGACTAATAATACATTGAAAATATTATTAATGTAATTAACTAAATAAAACAAGTATCTTAGTGGTTTATTTCTTTGTCTTGAATAAAGGGTTATGAATTCAATTTCTATTAAAACACTTTTTTTATTTTTCATTTCATTTAATCTTTTTTTACATAAGTGTTATGTCAATTGTCTATATAAACTTCGCATCAACATCAATATGTTACATCAAAGTTAACTTTTACTGTCAATTGACGGAAGGACCAAAGTTATTCATTTTTTAAAATAGAAAAACTAAATATCTTGATTTAGAAATAAAGAGACTAAAATCACATATTTAAAATTACAAGAAACCATAATTACAATTTAGTTTTCTTTAGTTAATTCATAATCACAAACACTACAAGAAAAAGTGAAAATTTTGACGGAATATTTCCGATGGAAGATATTCTGTCAGAAATGTTGGTATTACCGACGGATTTTTCAGACGAAATATTTTTCATCAGTTTTTTTGTATTTTCGACGGATTTTTCCAACGGAAAATATTCTTGGAAAATTTATATTAAAACTAAGATTGACAACTTTGTAATGAAAATAAATTGAATTTACATTTATTTTTTTCAAAAAAGTTTAATACGCACAAATTGCTTAAATATATATTTAGATTATTTTAAATATAACAATTTTATTCCACTAACTTTTTATTATAAAATTTTGAATTTGAAGTACCATAGAAGTTGAAATTCGTTTCTTTAAGAAGAAAAACATTTTTAACATAAATTAATTTTGAGTTAATTGTATTTAGTACAAATTAATGGAAAATTTGAATTTCAAAAAATTGTTATATATTTATGAAAATAAGTTTTTTTAAAATTTGAGTATATGGTATTAATAATAGTATTTTTTAATAGGATTTATTTTTGACAAAAAAATTTATCCTTATTTGTATCATATAATTAAAATTGTATCATGTAATCATTTAATTGATATTCAATATTTTCATAAATGTTAACTTATCTAATATTTGCAAACTTTAATTTAAGAAATTAATTAATTTTGAATGTGAAATGTTTACATTAATGCTTTTTTTATTAAGATAAATGATATTGTGAAAATTAAATTCTGAATTTAAATTAAATAATTATAAAAAAATTTACTAATTTGTAATATTCTATTGAAAGATTTTTAATAGAAAATCATGTATAGTAAACAAATAATCTTTATAATAATAAGTTTATGTATAAAAATAGCAAATTCTAATATTTGTTTTCTACAATTTAGAGTGAAAACTTTACGATTATGCAATATGAACTTAATTTAGTTAAACATTAAAAATTGAACAATAAATGAGCTAAATATTTCTTTATATTTTAGAATGGTACA
>PYAF01003709.1:568982-581694 GCA_007407185.1 Glycine tomentella
AACAAAAAGTAAATTTATAAAATAAAAAATATATCATGTAAAATTAATATAATTTACATTAAAAAATTCTAATAGCAATAATAATTAAATTAAATTAATTAAAATAAAATTATTTTAAAAAATAGGTTCTAAAATTTTAAAAAACAATTTTATTAATAAAATTTTATTTTAGTAATAGTTTGAAAATAATATATATATATATATATAATATAATAATAACAATAATAATAATAATAATAATTATTATTATTATTATTATTATAATATAAAAGTTTTATTATTTGGATATGAAACCAAGTTGGAATTATCCGAAGCATAATTTAGAATCATTCTCAAATTAAGTCACATTTAATTTTTGAAATAATCAAGTGATTAAATATAAGTAATTAATTTGTTGAAGTTAAGTTGAATCGTTCGGGTAATACTTGAGTTCGATCATTGTTGGAAATAATTCTTGATCATATTTTACTTATTTTTCAACCGAACTCCAAATTAGTTAGTGTATTGTACAAAATAGTAAAATTACACGTGACCATTAATGTGTGATCATTGTACACGTGTCTACCCTTCATGTTAACCATACTACATTAATAGTGCACAGTTCCACCCTTCGTGTCAATCTTGCTACAGTGACAACGTACTTGTCCACCCTCTGTATGAGCTTTGCTACAAGAGCGTGGACATCAACCCTGTACAATCGGGTCTCCCTTGTTCAACTGCATATTTGTTACGCCTGATTAGTGCAACCACCTTATCTCCCAATACATCTCCAGTTATCTACAAGCTATTACTTATCTATAAGTAATAACATATCTACAAGATACACATTACTTCTTATTCAAATTATATAACTACGTGCTATTATTTGTTATCTTATCAACATATTAATTAACAAACAAAGGCCCAAGGCCCGTACTCCACACTATAAATACAAGTTCTCTCTAAACTTTTGATAAACTCATTCTCACTATTGTTCACCCACGATGAACATACATTCAAGGCACCTTTAGAGATTTTCTATCTACTCTCATACACTCAGTTATTTTTCTATAATTGATGTACTTACTTGAGTCTTGGAATCCTTTCCTTTGTTTTGCAAGTTGCCCTCCTTAACAAGATTGACTTATCATCCGATGTGCAGAGTTTGAAACCCACTTGGACCTCGTCCATCATCATACATGAAATTTCTAGATTTTGGTACGAACACTTAGAATCTTTTTCCTTGGATTAATAAAAGGATTAAGACTAGAAAAATGTAGTTTCTAAAATTCAAACTTATCAAAATCAACTTCAAGTTAAGTCAAATTAATTAGAGGGATGAGACAAGTCATGTACACTCATGTTACTAGTGCATTTGACTAGCAAAGCATACACCAATTAATGGGATTGATATCACCGGTCTCAAAGTATGTCTCTTTCCCTATCCTGCCAATCATTTAATGCCATGTTAATTAAAAAATTAAATTTTAAATTTTCATGTTAAAACGCTTTAAGTGTCTTCATTGACCCATCCCTTCCTTTTCCATTAAACTCATATGATTTGTTGTCGTGGGCCTTGTGACGCATCGATGCCTCATCGCACTGTCGGAGATTCGCACCGCCAGATCGATGTCAAAACGAATCGCATTGACGAGACTGTATTTCTCACCATCAAGAGATCGAAGAAGGGAGTCAATAGACAATGAAATCCTCTAAATCAGCGACGACAACGAGAGTTGGGAGTTACAAAACAGCAACTATTATGTACTGTGATTTCATTTACCTTAATGCCATGTAATTCAATATGTCCGTCAAAATGCATTTCAGCTTGTTTGCTTAGCTTGAAAGATGAATTGAAAGCACGAAAGTGTGGAATGGTAAGTAAAGAATCATGATTCATGAGTATTAATGAGGTAGGGTGTTTAATTTTTATTTGTAAAACTTCAATTTAATATAAGAAGATTTTAATTTTTATGTTTGTGTATATAAAAGAATATTGTAAGAGAAGTAAATTTTTAAAATAAATTACTAGCTGAAGTGCTGAACTAATGTTAGACAAAATTAGTTAGAAAATTAATTGGTAGTTGAAAGTTGAAAGTTGAAAATTGATAAATGAAAGTTGTTAATATATTTTATCAAATTCTAAGTGTCTCATAAAAATACACATATTTATATAATGTTTTGACATAAATTTTAATTTTATTTTATGGATAAAAATATATATTGAGGAGTTATAACTTTAGTTTTTCAATTAATTTTAAATTGTTGTAATTTTTATTTATAGATAAGTTATACTTTTATTATGTTAATTACTATAATAGTTTAAATAATTCATCTAAATATAAAATTATTTCAAAATAATAATAATAAAAAAATAATCTAACATTTCATTGTAAATTTTTTAAGTGTAATGTTTAAATTATAAATTAAATATTATAAATGATACAATGATTAAAATAATAAAATAATATTTAATTTAAAATAGATAATGAGAAAATTTAATAAATATTTTAAAGATAAGAAGAGAATAAAATATAAAAAGCTAGAATGTAGCATTTTAATAGATGCAGCTTTAAGTAATATTTTAATAAATGCTAGAAGTTACTAAAACATACTTAATCAAATAACTTTTTTAGTTACTAATTAAAAAAAAATTAACTAAAATGTTTTTTGGAACATAATATTTAGAAAAAGTACATCTAGAAGCTTGATGAAATGATTCCTTTGAAAAAAATTATAAACTCTAACTATTAATTAATAACAAGATCATTTGTACGGTGAGTGCAATTCAGTTAGAAACACCTACTGAATTTGTGGAACAAGACTTGAATTCAATTCCAACAAAATACAATATTAGAAAGGGATGAAAAACTTTAAGTGTAATTAAGTTCGGATAAATAATCAATCTCTTAACTTGTCTAAAACAATGGCGGATCCAAGATTCCAAGTCAATGGGAAAAGAAAGAAAAAGAAATATTTAACTAAAAAGGAAAAACTAGTAAAGAAAACAAAATTTGACAACAATTAAATATTTAAAACCAATGTTCCAAATTATAAAATTAAGGGATGTAAGCAAATAACAATAATGAATATATACTTGTATTTAGTTTTGAAAGTCATGGCCCTCAGTTATCAATGGGTCTGCATATGAACCAAAAAATTGAAGATTGTGAGGATATTCGGAATTTCATCAACGAGTTAAATATCTTAATTACAATGATTAAAAAATAAAATCATTTATTAGTATAACTTACACATACACATTATAGTTTATTAATTTATCAGAATCTATTTCTATAGTTAAATTTTCTTGTTTTCTAGAAAATACTTACTTTAAAATAATTAAAATATAATCATAAAATAATGACACTTTCTCACCTTGGCATCAAATATAACATGCATCTAATGATATAGATTTATATTGACTTAAATATATTTTCATATCTAAAAAATAGGTCGTTTCCATATTATTATCTTAAATTCATTTCTAGTCAGTTATGTGCCTAATTTTTTTTTATTTTTATGTTTCAACGTATTACTTACCGTTAAGTGATGATATGACCGACAAAATGTCACATCATCAAGCCTAATTAATAACATATCATTGTCACATCATTTGTTATTATTTAAATAATTTAACAAATTCAATTATCTTTCTTTCTAAATGACATCGTTGGCGGTGACGGCACTGGGTTGGACAGCAGTGGTGGCACGGTGTTAATGATTTCCGATGGAGAAGGGGAAGAAGGAGAATGAGAAGGAGTGTTGACGGCATGGTGGTGGCGATCGACGGCACGGTCAACGGTGGTGGCCCGATGCAGTTGACAATTTTAGTGCTAGTTTCTGTGGCGTAGCCATAGCCAAACCAGCAATGGCCATGACACTACCTAATATATATATATATATATATATATATATATATATATTTTAAATCTTTAGGTAAAATTATTGATTTAAAAATAAAATTTGACACTACAAGTAAAATTGTAGGTTTAAAAATAAAATTTTGCATTACCTAAAAATAAAATTTGGCACCACTTAAAATTCGGCATGAGATAAATTTTTTGGTGGCTCCACCACTGGCTAGTTTGATGACGGTGGTCACACGGTGGTGGTGGTCTCTGATGAAGAAGGGAAAAAATATAATTGAATTTTTTAAATAATCTAAATAATAAAAAATTGATGTAACAATGATGTGTAAGTGATTTAACACGATGATGTGAGACTTCTATCATTTTTAGGTAAGTAATTGATCAAAAATAAATTGAAGATAATCTAAAAATAACTTATTTTGTATGTATGAAAAATATATTTAAGTTAATCATTTATATTTAACTCCATGGTAGCAATGTACAAAACCGATTCTACAGGAAACACGGTAACTTGACCACACAGGAACACATCCGCTCCTCTTAAAAAAAAAAAAAATGACCAAAGAGAAAGCGAAACACTGCACACTGCACACTGTACAGTCTCGCGAGTTGCAAGTTTCAATCACTTCCACACTCAGTCACTTGCCGTCATTCTCGTTCTTCTTGTTCTTCAAAAGCTTCAAACTTTAGCCTTTAGACGATGTTAGATAGCAGCGACACGTCTTCTTCGGATTTCTTCTGCCATCGCCACGTGTTCCTCTGCTACAAGAACCCCGCCGTGTGGCTGCCGCGCATTGAGGCTGCCGAGTTTGATCGGCTGCCAAGGTTGCTCCACGCCGCCATCAATGCCAGAAAGCCTCATATCAAGAAAGAGGTTTGCTTTTGTTTTGCTCTCATAGTTTCTTTTGGTTTGGTTTGGTTTGGTGTCTTTTGTTTTGCATTTTTAATCTGTTTTTGTTTAAAAATGATTTTCCTAAACGATAGAGTGAGAAAGGTTGTTCTTGTTTGTTCTACCGTTTGTTCTACCAATGGGCAATGTACTAGTTTTTGTATCTGTTTTAATTAGTTCTCCGTTGTTTTCCTTAATTCCTTATCAACATTAATTTTAGTGAAATTGCAGGAGATTAACCCATTTTGATGTTGAGACATTTGTTGAAGAAGTTCTAGTCAAAGAAGGAAAATGGCTTCCTGGAAATCCTGAATCATTAAAAGCATGGATCCCGTGATCGTAGGTGTGGGATTTTTGGACCTATCTTGGTCAGTAGATTCAGGGAAGAGATAGAGTTACATGATCTTCAAGGCAAAGTGTTGATTAGCTCGTGCTCACACATTGGGGGAAATAAGTACGCAGGAAATGTCATTATATTTGGATCAAGTATCAACAGAGAAGTCACTGGGCAGTTGTAAGGAGGAGATTTTCCCTGGTTATTAACATTTTGTCCAACAGATCTTTCCATTTCTTTAAAATCGAGAAATACCTTTATAACATTGTATCTATAATTTTGATTTTGATATTAAGCTGACCACTATTATTTTTAACTAAACTATGTAGGAATGGATATGTTACTCCAGATGGTGTACCTTTATTGACTCACTATGGAGGTAATTTTTATCTATGATATTTTCATTAGTATTGAATTTTAAAGGTTTTTTTCCCCCTTTTAGTTCCATCCTCCAAAAGACACTAGCCAGGATTGCTCTCGTGCTGGCCTTTTGGAACAGAGACTAGGTCTGTGGGGTTAAAAGTTAATTTTATATGATGTTTTGTCAGAGGTGGAAACTATAGCTATGTTCATAAAGTTTGTTGTCATTTCCAAGTTCAAATGTTTCAAAATTCAGAATGAAATGGAATGTTAATAGGAGTGAACTGGAAAATTTAAGAGGTGTTTGAGGCTCTTTGACTGTGTCTGTGGCAAATTTAAGAGGGTGAGCCATAGTACAACAGTAAAGTTGTGCCTTATTGAACGTTTGGTCATTGGTTCAAATCCGAAAACAACATCTTTCTATATGCAAGGGTAAAGCTGCATACAATGACCTTCTCTCACACCTTTGCATAGCGGGGAGCCTTCAGGCACCAGGGTACATTAGTTTTCTAATGTTGATTAAATGAGTACCTTGAGAGATTAGTCTCTCACTCCTGATTGAGGGTATCCTAGATTCACCCAAAGAGCCTCTGGCTTCATAGAAAGTTGTTTTAGGTCCTCGGCAATCAATGTAAAACTCGCTAATATACCAAGCATTGATAACTCATGACAAAGAGTTGAATGGCATCATGTGTTCCTTATAGCCAACCTCACTTAGTGGGATAAGACTTTTGTAGTTGTTTATTTTTGATTGGGGGTTCTATTACTTTGTTTAAGATTTGTAATTTCATAAGTAGGAATCTTTATGAGCTTAATTTTTCATTTTGGTTCAACTTATTTGAATTTTTGGATAAATAATAGCCTTTTTTTGTGGGGGGTGGGGGGAGCAATTATTTTCAGAAGTTAATTGGTTCCGAAACAAGAGCATCTTGATTTGAATTAACTTAAAATAGAGATAGCTTTGTTTGCTTATCATTTGCATTGGGTTAGTTGCTTATTTGCCTGTAAATAGGTATTTAGCTTAAACATTTGAGAAGCTTTCATTATTTTATGATATTGAATTTCTTATTCAAAGAGTATCTAATATTTGATTTAGAGGGGCACTTTAGGTTTACCAAGGGAGTGCCCTACTACATGGAGTACACTTGGTTAATTGGTTTGTTTAGCAGGGAGTATTACTTTAGGTTCACCAAGGGAGTGCCCTATTACATGGAGCACACTTGATTATTTTTCAAAAGATAATTTTTTAACCAATGACTGTGCCTTTTTTTGTTGATAGCTCAATAAATGCACCCACTTTCATGGGGAAAAGAGAGTAAATTTAGCAATAGAGTAGTCTTATGTTTCTTATAATTAGGAACAAGCAAATGTTGCATTTTGTTTCTTATATGTAGGACTAGGGGTAGTATATTATAGGAATCGTAAACTTATTTAAGCTTTTGATATTTCATGTGATGCTATGAATTTTTTTTAAAACAGTCCCTGGAAAAGTAGCTCCTATTCATTTTGTTCCAACATGGATTAATATTTGCCATCAGGGGTCAAATTGGTTTATCCGAAGATGAACAGAAGAAAAAGCAAGAACAAAGGCTTGAGCTGAATGGTGGAAGAAATTTAGGAGGCATGGGTTCTGGCTGCTGTCAAACAGACGGAGAGAGCTGTTGCCAAGACCACGAAAACTCTGGTTGTTGTCAGAATGATGTATTAGAGGAAATGACAGAGCTCTCATCTGATAATTAGAGGAGGGAGAATGTGAATGTGATTTCTTGGATCAACAAGGGAAAAGGAGCGTCACGTAAGTTTAGTTCCATGCCAACATGGCTCGAAAGCTAGGAGCGGGAGGATACTTATGCTGCTCTTGCTGTTGTTTGTGCTGCTGTGTCTGTTGCCATCGCCTATAGCTGCTACAAACAGATGAGATGAGGAGAATGAATTCACCAATTGGTTGGCAGTGCCATTTAGCAGTGGATTGGATAACTCCATCTTTGTTGTGTCTTCATCTTTCATTTTGCAAGTTCAGTTATGCCTTATTTCTAACCGTACTGGACATGCAGGGGAATGAGTATCTGAAATCTTGACAGCATCTGAAACATGAAATGTTGTTGGCTCAGCCACTTGGACCTCTTAGCTTTGACATACATGAAATATTAGCCTGGGAATTTTCAAATTAAATACTAGTAGTTTATTTAGGTGGAATTGGTCTGTAACATTTATTAATTTTATGTAAAGCTGATTAACTTTGGTGTTTGATGGGTTGCAAATTACATATATTTTTGCTTTTGTTTAGACCCTATTTGGATAAATTTCTTAAGCATTTATAGTAAAAGAATAAAAGGTAAAATGAATTAGTTTCTGTTACAAGTTAAAATTAAGTTATCACCTCAGTTTTTGAAAATGTTAAGTGGCAGAATTGTTATAAAAGTCAAAGTGTACAGGTTAATTTTAACTCATTGGAAAAATTTAATTTATTTTACTTTTTTATTTTTCTCTGTTTATAGGAAAGTTTTTTTTTTCTATATTAAGACCATATTTTTTTCTTTTTATACTTATTTTATTTAGATCATCGGTTAGATTTATAGTGCGAAGTAGAAGTGATAATCGAAAAAGTTCTAGGAAAAAATAATAGATTAGAAATTTTCTGTAACTCAATAGCTAGATAATTTGAGTGATGTAACCTAGAAGCCATCTAGTTTTCCATTAAGTTGGATTTTGAATAAATTAATCTTGATCTTTGATATTTTAAAGTTTTAAAGGGTATATCCAAATTGGAAGTTTCATTCAGATTCCAAAATCCATATATATATATATATATATATATATATATTATAAAGGAAATATTAAATAATGACATTCTCTCTCTCTTAAAATTTAAGAATTTTAAAAATAAAATTATAAATTTAAAAATTCACCAAATTAATAATGTTAATTCTTTGGGTCTATTTGATATTAAATTTGTCCCTTTACTCTTGAGCAATACCATTTTCATACTATTCCCTTCAAGTTAATTACTATTTTTCTTTTCTATTCTAATACCTCCCAAAAGCTATTACATAATGTCAATAAATTTAAATTTACATTACAATTCCCACCGTTAAGGTTATATTTGTTTTGATAAAATCTATATCTAGATCCTAAAATAATTCCTAAGGTATTATTTTTATAACAAATATTAAAGACAAAACTTAAAGCATGAAATATATATAAAAGTGTTAAAAAAAATCGGTTTAATTATCTTATCAATATATTAATTAACAAACAAAGGTTAAAGACATGTAATCCACGCTATAAATACAGAAACCTCTTTGTTGCTTAGTACATCCTCTTGCTTTAGTTTTTTACAAAAATATCCTCCATGGAAACACATTTTCGTAGGTGAAGACAAGAGAAAAATAGGTTTCCATTTTACATGGGAGAGTTCACTAAAATATTGACGATACAAAAATAAAATACAAAATAAAAATGTATTTTTCTATTGTATTGAGAATACAAAACAAAAGCCTGTTTCTGTTTTGCATTGTGAACTAATATAAAAAAAATGTATTTGCATTTTGCATTAGAAAATTGGAGACACCCGACAATAAACACAAAAACGTGTATAATCCTATATAAAAAATCAATATTAACAAAGTGTGATCATAAAATTAATAAGTCTAATAACAATGAGTTTATGTTAAATAATACTATTACAATTAGTCTAGTAATATCAACTAAATCTTCGTTTTTCCAAGTTACAAAGAGTTGAAATGTTGTATAAGTTTGCGAATGAACTTTCCCATGAACGAGTCACTCCATTGTAATCCGGGACGGAACCAAAAAAAAATTGGTAAGGGGGTGAAAATTTTTCACATAGTAAAGTTTATTTTATAAAATGAAGAATGAACGGAATGTTTTTAAAATTTCATAAATTAAAATGTTTAACACATTTAAAAGATAACTTAGGAATGTTAATATATATTTAAAATCTAATTAAAATATTTATATATATAACTTTAATTTCATTAACCTAAAATTTTAATTTCAATCATAAAACATTTTAAAATTTAAAATACCAAAATTTAAAACAAAAAACTCTTTATTGAAACATAAAGTACGTGTCTATAAAAATTAAATCACTACTTTGGATTTCGCTGCATTGCAAGCATTTGACTTATAATCCTATAAACATAAAAAAAAATGACTATTGTAAATTCTAAAAGACAGTGAAATTTCAATACCATAGGCGTAAAGAAAAAGAAAGAGTTAAATGGACTAATATTATTAAGAAAAAATATTTAAATAAATTAATGAATCATGTATGATAAAAAAAATAAAAGGCTTGAATATATTTTTGGTCCTTGTAATTTAGTATTTTTTTCATTTTCGTTTATGTAATTTTTTTCTTCATTTTAGTTCTTGTAAAATGTGTTTTAATTGTTTTATTTTTCATCCTTAAAGTAATTTAAATAGCGCTTTGAATAGTAAAAAAATGTTTTGAATAGTGAAAAAAGCATTATCTAAAGTCCTTTAGGATGAAAAACAAAACACTGTAAGAGGTAAAACAATTTTTTTAATGGGATCAAAAGAAAAAAAACATTAAATTGCAAGGAACAAAAATGTATTTGATCCAAAATAAAAATATTGAATAACTTCCTAAATTCAACATATGCTACTTGAACTAGGTGACATTTGTTAACACTCCAATAACAAAAAGAGGACTATATGAAGGAAATATAGGTCAACACCTAAAGGGAAAAATGGCCAACTTTACAATTTGGAAAAATGGATCAACATTTCTCTTAGAAAATGTGAGAATTTATCAAAATTAATGAAAGATTATATCCTTTTATGAAATTATGTGTCTATACATATAACAATCTAAGTATAAATAGATATCACTCTTCATCAAGAGACATGAGATGCTGCTCTTTGTCAAGAGTGTGAAATGTGACTCTCCACTATGAGATGAGATTCTTCACCAAGGATCATGAGATGTGTCATTTTGAAAAGATTAAATCTCTTCACAAAAAGACATGATATAGTCTATAAATAGAACTAATCTACATGCAGAAAATACTACAAAATACAATAACTTACACCACCAATTAATTTTTGTTGAGGATAATGTGTATGTCTAAGATCCAATTCATCATGTTATCAATTTTAGTAAAAAATTGTTCTTTAATTTATTATCATATTTATTATTTTATTAGATTGTTAATTTGACACGTCCTTAATTAAAATTAGAGACTTATTATCATGATAGGGATTATGATAATGAGAAACAAGTTATTTATAATTTTAATATAAATTGTTTTTGATCGTAGGATTATTGTGAATAAGATATCGATAATTTGGATAGATCAATATATATATATAATGATCTTTATTGGATAAAAATTAATAAATCTCATTTATTAAATTGCATATATAGATTATGTACATGTGGATGTCATTATTAAATCGACTCAATTGAGAATATCTAACCGTTAATATTACATTGATATGTCAATAGAAAGTTCTCTAGAAGAAATATAATAATTTTCTTTGACATGATATTATCATAATAATTAACAAGTTATTTGTTATGTTTTAATTTCGAACACCTAATGCCTTATGACACTAGTTGAATGAATATTGGATATGATTAAATACTTATAGAATTAATGATTAATCAATAAGGAATCCATCAACTCTAGATAATGAGTTTGAGCTTTATAATAGAATTAAGACCTTGGTCACAAAAAATGAATGAAAGAAGAAAATAATTTCTTAAGTCATCTATTGATTAAATGTGATTAAATGTGTTAGCTTATTAGAGTTTCTTAAGTCAATTCATTGAAAGAAGAAATGTGATTAATTGTGAATTATCTTTGTCTTGTATTAGGAAGCTTCTTAAAATAAAATATATGAAATAATTTTTATTTTTATAAAGATAAAGAGATATGATATTATTTTAAATAAAATCTTTCTTATTTTTTCTCTTTGAAAAAAGGCACACAAATCCATACTTTTTTAATATTACAAATAGAAACATATACATGAGACAAAACGTACCATACACAAACTAGAAAAGTTCAAGCCTAGTTTTAGACTTAAAAAGTAGAAAGATGATTTACTCTTTATAGTTTCACTCATCAAAGAGTTGATAGTATATATTGGTCTCGGTGTGAATACACATAAAATCTTCATACTATTGAAGAAAAATATTTATTGCTTCAAGAATGCACATTCAGGTACACAAACCTATTTTTCTCTATTTATTATTGTTGTATATTTTTTAATGCAAAATATATCATAATTTTCTGTTGCAAGTGTTGGAAACACTTCTGTGTAACTATCAATTGATATCAAAACCATGAGTCTTTTGTGTTTAAAATTATACTGTGAAATGTGTTTTTCTTCTAAAAGTGAATATGTTTTTGCTCAGTGTCATCAAACATATTGCAATTGTTTTGAAAATGTGTTTCGTTGAATCTGAAACATGCCGAGATGCATAATCATTATATTGGATTGTTATATATGTGATATCTCTTGTTTTTTGAAAGAAAGTTTGATCCATATATAAAGCACAGTATGTGTTTTCTTAGATCAAAATCGTAAATGCATATATTGTGATATAAGCTTGCTGAAATATCTTTGACTTGATTTGTTAAATCTGAAACCTATATTCAATTGTTGGATTATGCTTAATGAGTTTTGTATATTTGACATGTAAATCAAGATTCTAATATATACTTTAGATTATTATTATTATTATATTATATCTTGTATAATATATGGTGATTGCAATGAAAGTAAAAATAATATATCATGATCACCATGTGATATTGAATTTGATGTACATGTGATGTATTGAGATATATATTTGTTTATTATATATTGGATATATAATAATAGATTAATTTTTTTCACGTATTGAAATATTATATAAATATAGATTAAATATGTGAATTATAAGATGTTAAAGTAATCTTTATTAGATGTAACATATTTTCAATGGCTTTAAAAATGAAAATTATTGTCTTTAATATTACTATATAAATTGGTGACTTTGATATAATTTAGTATATCAAATGTTAAAATCATGAAAATATGTCCAATTAAATGTTAATGAGTTCATTCATTTTAAGTGATATTATATGTTCTATAATTTATAGAATGAATAGACTCAATACTTTTCATTATGAAGTTGTTCACAAAGTATGTATTTATATATTGTGATATATTTGTTTAGATGTTTAGAAATTTTGAAATTAATATCTCACATTTTTTAAGCCATTGAAAATATGTTACATCTAA
>PYAF01003709.1:591131-622195 GCA_007407185.1 Glycine tomentella
ATAAATATTGTAACATAAAAAAATGTAAAATATAATAACAAAAAAAAACCTACTATCTATCATTATCAATGTCTTGATTATAATGCTAAATTAATAAAATATATAATATAATTATTAAATTAAGAATGTAATATAAAAACAATGAAAAATATAATGAATGAATTGAAGTAAAAAATATTTTAAAAAATCCAATTGTGCATCATAGTTAGAAATAGAATACGAGAATAATTTCATCAAGTACTATAAATTTTTAAGAACAAATAAAATTTTACTGTACAAATAAAAAACCCAACACAACATGTGTCAATAACTAAATGCCAATAGATAATACAAAGACATAAGGCATGACTAATGGAATTATCATTACAAGGCATAAGGCATGTCAACCAAAATAAAAAACTAATGCCTTACAAAAAGGATGAATTATCCTATACCACTAAATTCATAACTTCTGAAATGCAAACAAATCTAAGCAAATAATACCCTCACTAAAAGCAACCCCTATCACGTTACAATACAAGAGCACAACTGTAATTAATTTATGAAAGTTTGAGCAATTGCATAACAAAACAAAAATCAAGAATAAAGGATGAATGGTAAAGAGAACCTATTAAAGTACAACTCTAATCAACCCCTATGTTTCTTTTTTCTTTTTTTACTCATCCACAATGGTAAAGTGATGCTTTTCATGTCTTGATGCTTTCTAATTCTTCATTCTTTTAATAGACTATTTTGACCAAGTGTCAAAATATAGTCTTTTGACTAAATGTACGATGATAGAAGAAATGAAGAATTACAAAGCATCCAGACATGAAAAGCATCAAGACACTAGAAGATATCAACAGTGGAGATTGAAGATACAAGTCATCAAGGGTGCAGATCGAAGACATTTTACCCTCATATCCTTTCAAGTCCACGCGACGCTCGTAAGTCCACGAGACGATTACGGATTGACGGGTTAGGACAATGTTTTCAACCAACATTTCAATTCCAATTTTTATTTTCCTCTAAACCCTTTTACTTTTTCCAATCTATATTTCTTCTCGAAACCTTATTTTTTTCAATCTCCATTTATTCTCAAAACTTTTACTATTTTAATCCCTACTTCTTATTATTATCGAAATTACTATCAAAATTATTGTTGAAATTTCTATTAAAACTATTATCAAAATACTATTAGAATTATCATTGGAGTCAATATTTTCAAAACCCATCACTCTTTTGTTTATAATTTGTTCCAGTGAGTAATCTTTGATATTGATAGAAGTTTAACACATAGACCCATGGCAAGGGCCTTCAAGGAGGACTAAAGGTCTCCAAAGGAAGAATTGTCCCCTTCATCCAATATACCTATGGGATTATGTTTGTTAATGAAAACAAACATAAATTTCACGGCTAACAACGGGGGAATTTCACAATCAAAATATTGTAAAGAGAACCTATCAAATCATTATATGGGGAGTGAAAAAATACCATTTCTTGGAGAAAAAAGGTTAGTCTGCATGTTGTGAAACAAAATGAGGGGTCTGCATGTTGGAGGAAAAAAAGAACCGACAAACATATGAATGAGTAAAAAAATAATACAATCCTGGTTTATTTCAAGAGGGTAAGTAGAAAAGTTGATAAATACATTAAGGGTAAAAAAGGAAAAAATATTAAAAGCAAGAAGCTAGTGTTTTAAAAAATGCTACTTCAAGTAGCGTTTTCAAAAAACGTTAAAAGTTACTAATAAACTACTAAAAAGTTTGTTTACCGAACAATTAAATGAGTTTTTTAGCTAGTAAAAGAAGTTAGAAGCTAGTTGAAGTGACTTGTCAAACATAGTTTAACCTTCAAGTAGCATTTCAAAAAACTCTAGAATCTATTGAGAAGCTATTAAAAAAAGTTTGTTTATCGAATAATCAAATGAGCTTTTTAGCTAATTAAAAAAACTAAAAACTAACTAAAATGTCTTATCAAACATATATAACAAGGATCACACCAAATAATCTTCCTTTTTAAATTTAGGGTATAAAGTCATTTTCGTCCTTGAATACGTAAAGTGCTTACAAATTCATCTCCAAAAAATGGAAATTCAAATTTTTGTCTCTGAAAATGAAAAAAATGCGACAAATTCATTCATCCGTTAACTTTCGCTTGTTACCGTTAATAAAAGAGTCTATGTGACACATTCAGAGACGAATTTGTCAACACTCTACACATTCAGGGACAAATTTGTCATCGCTCTACCCAAAATATAATTTAATCTTTATCTTCTCCCTTTTTTTAATCATTGCAAGTATAACATTACAATAAACATTTAAAAAAAGGAAAGCAAGCATAAATCAGAATAAACATAATAATAAGCATAATATTAATTAATAAGCATAATCTGTTTGTTGCTCTAAAATATTTATTATGACAACATTAGGTAGTGAAAAAATCAACTCGAGTCTTATTTTTTTTTTGTAAGGATTAATTTAATGGTTGTGTATTTTAATTTGTTCGAGTCTTATATTTTGGGTAAGGTACTATTTCATATTTTTGGTTTGAAATTTCTAATATGACAGTACCAAAAATACGAGACTCAAACAAAAATGCATAGGCATTACGTTAATCTTACACAAAAAAATAGACTCAACTTGATCTTGTCATTACCTAATGTTATTATAATAGAAATTTCAGAGCAACAAATAAATTATGTTTATTAATCAATATTATACTTATTATTATGTTTATTTTAACTTATGTTTGTTTTCCTAATTTTTAAGTATTTATTATAATTTTATGCTTACAATGATTAAAAAAGAAAAAAGAAAAAGATTAAATTATATTTTGGGAAGAACATTGACAAATTTATCTTTCAATGTGTAGAGAGCTGACAAAGTCGTCCATGAATGTGCCACGTATGCTCTTCCAATTAACGGTAACGGACGGAAGTTAAGTTAACAGATGTATGACTTTGCTGTACTTTTTTTATTTGACAAAAATTTGAATTTCCATCTTTTGGGAACAAGTTTGTCAATGTTTTACATATTAAGGGATGAAAATAATTATTTATCCTTAAAATTATGTATGTGAAAGTAATGTGGAGAAAAATTATGACGTGTATTGGTTTTTTTGGTACGAAGAAATGCGTGGCTTTTGCATGTTTGCATTATTCATGTGATGTTGGGTAGGATGGCAAACCCTTACATGTCTCCCAATGTGGGAAGGAGTTTGTAGACTGTTAGGTCTCCTTATCTTTTAATTAAAGTTCAGATTTTTCTACTTTTTTGTTCTTTATTTATTCACTTTCTCTGCTTGATACACCCTTGTTTTTTCTTCTTCTCTCCTGCCCTTTGCGCTTCAACGATGAGGACCGCAACGATAACGGTGGTATTACAGACATTGTACGATTATACGAGGAGTGACCACTGCAGATTTCTTCTTCTTCTTCTTCTCTCTCTCTCTCTCTCTCTCTCTCTCTCTCTCTCATGTGGACTTCACTTTGCATGGACTCTATCGTCGCCTTTGGTAATGGCTTTCGCGGCGCCACTGAACCCTCCGCCAACCCATTGAACTACCCTTCCTTCTTCCCTCCTCTTAGACTTTTTCCAATCATATTTTTTACAAGATTTTTTCTTGCAAATTGCAATACCAATTGTTGATATGACACGGGGAAAAAAGTTGATTGTGCTGATAACATGTGAAAAAATAACTTAGAAGCATAAAATATAGAGAAGAGATAATAGGAATTATTGTGCTTCTTGTGTCATATTTTCATAATAGTCTTAGCTTATTTATAGGTACAAATGGTAACCGAAAGGTTACAACTAACTTAAAAGAATTAACAATGAAGGGAAAATATAATTACTCATAATATATAAAGAAAATGGATAGCCACCAAAAATTATTTATAACAATATAAGCATGTTGCTTCACAATTAAGCCTTCATATAGCATAAATAGTTGCTCCACCAAAAAATATATTATACATAGATTCTACAAAAAAAATTCATTTGATATTGTGTTTCCATAAATTTATCTTCTATATATTAATTTCATCAACAATATATTATAATAATTGCAAGAAAAAAAATAATAAAATGGCATTATAAGTAGAAATAGGTCTTTCAATCTCCATGCACATCTGACATTTTACAAAATAGGTAGACAAAATTATTCTGATATTTAACATACATATATTTAGACTGCCCAAATATTGAGAATATTGGTTTTCAAGAAACCCAGTACATCCATATTTTTTAGTTATTGTAAATTGGTCACAGATCTTATAATTTTGAGGAGAAATATTAGTCTTGCAAACGTGTGTTCTTACTTCTTATATTAAGCCTAAGAAGAAGTTGATGCAGGTTAATCTCTGGTAGCAATTCAAATCCATCGGCCCAAGATCCCAAGAATGCTCTATTTTATAGGAAAACATTTGATCATTTGTCACCATAGAGAAAAAGAGTTATGTATTGATAGTGTAAAAAGTTTTATACAATTATTCAATTACAATCCATCATGTATAATAAATTTATTGATTTTTAAAATAATTATTTTAAAGTGATTCAAACGATAATTTGTAATCGAATGATGGTGTAAAATTATTTTATATCGTTAGTGCATAAACATTAAACTCTGTCATATAAAAAAAAAAATTGTGTGTGTTTTTAGGAGGGGAAAGGAGAAGCTAAAGATTAAGTTAAGGTTGAGAAAGACTGAAGAGTGATGTGAAAATAAAGTACATAATAACATTGATTACAGATGCAACAAGCACTAAATTTTATTATAGTTGCTTATTTACAGGGCACCAATGTTCTTGAGACCAAGGACAACCCCAACCCCAATGATGTGGCCAACAGATCCACAGGCCAAGGTGTCAGCAAGGGTGAAGCCAGCAGGGTCACCAGTCTGCAAGCCTGAGTCCCTCACCTCCAGCTTTAGCCCTGCAGTGGCTTTCCTGTTTGCTGATGGAGCCAATCCAAACCTTCCAGCAAACAGCATCAGGGTTGTAGAAGCCACCATAATCTGCCCCAACATGTCAACAATCAGAAGTTGCACATAATCATGGTAACATTACAAATCAAGCAATTCACAAGTGTAACAAGTGCTTTTGAAAGTTTTATTTCTATTTTTTTTGTTTGTAGGAATCAAAGACATACATGAGATTTATAACAACTCAGGCATCATGCTCAACTAACTGAGTTAGATTCTCTTTTTTGAAAGTT
The DNA here is from genome assembly GCA_007407185.1 of Glycine tomentella. Lineage (NCBI taxonomy): Eukaryota > Viridiplantae > Streptophyta > Magnoliopsida > Fabales > Fabaceae > Glycine > Glycine tomentella. Next base: position 596,327 of record PYAF01003709.1, read on the forward strand.
TTACTTTGTTCAATCCATAGATAATGGGTACATGGTACAAGTACACATACAAAGGGGCTTTGTTTGGATAAATATATCTATAAACACTTTTGGGAGAGAAAAAATAGGAAAGAATCATAATAGGAAGGATAAAAATACGTGTATGTATGCAGTTCGTCATATTTTACATTATTATGACAATATTTCCTTTTAAAAGGAATCTAGTATGTGATACAAGTGAATTCGGTACACAGTATATGGTTATTGACAAAATTTCATAACTATGACTCAATCAACTATATAACAAACTTTCAGGAATTCCAATTAAGATTCATACATAAGTCTCAATCACTTCTTTCTCATGGTAATTGAACTAGAAACTACATGAATTTTAGTACTATTATGCATATGCACACTCAGCAATTCACAATATCGTTGCATGTACAAACAAGATTTTCTTATGTAACCCTCGAAAAGAATGGAATCTACTATCTATTATGCTTTGCAAATAAAGTCAGATAGATGAAACTACAAAAGTAACAAGGAAACAATGAAATGACTCAAACTATTAAGATATTACCAGATTAGTGGATGAACCAATGTAGTCACATCGAGCTCCCAAAGCACCCTTCCCCTTGCGCCTCATGGGTTGTTGGACAGAAACCTGAATAATGAGCAAAATCAACAAGTTATCATCACAATTACAATATTTTAAATGAAAGCAATAGATGTGAAATGGTTAATTAAAGTAACAAGATCATGTTCAAATCAATTTTGTGTCTAACATAACAAAAAAGACATGGTAAATGTGGAAATACAAAAAGGGTGTTATGCTATGCTAACCAAGTTCTTCACAGGGGCAGCTGAGAATTGAGGTTTAAGACCACTGAATTGGGGGAGAGTGGTCATCATCACAGTGGTTGTTGCCATTTGTTGAAACTCAAAAAAAAAAAAAAAAAAAGAGAGGAAATGATATATGTTCTGCTGTTTCTAAGCACTCTCGTTTTTCTTTGGTTGCTCTAAGGGTTATGCTGTACCATGCAATATGCGTATCTAATGGGCAGCCACATGAGCAATTTGTGGCCTCGGAAAGCCAATGTGAGATGGCAAAAGATACGTGACTCCGACGTGGCATTATCTGATTTGGTGGAGTGGATAATGGATAATGTCTTAGCTGCCAGGTTGCTTTACATCTTGTGTACTATTGGATAGTGTGTGAGGGATTTAGGTGTCTCCATTTTAGATTTTCAACAATTCCTTATTTTCAATATCAACTCTTCATTTGTAACGATCAAATAATAATAATAACTCTTCATTTATTAGTAAATTCGAACCTAAGCTTCAAAGAGTCAAAGTTAATGTTATAAATGCTGACTTGAATATTCAAAAAAAAAAATGCTGAGTTGATTCTTTCATTGTCTACTTTTTTCCCCTTCCTTTTTAAGCATGTCAAGGCTAAGGCTATGTTGTGACCAAACTTTTTTTTAATTAAAATTAATCTTAAAATTAAAGTTTAAATAAAATGTTTAGAAATAAAACAAAAATTATTTTTGTTTGATTTAAAAAATCCGAAAGAGGAAAAAGTTATTTAATATAATTTTTTGAAAAGCTTTTTTTTTTCTTTACTTTAATAAAAAATAAGTTGTTTAATTTTTTTAAAAAAAAACTTCAGAAAAAGTGCCTAATTTTTTCCCTTTAAGAAAAAGGAAAGTTTCCGAAAAATTAGATCAAACAAATGTTAGAATTTTTATATACTTAATAATCTAATCATTTTCACAAACAATATTAGATCAATGCAGAATAAAATATAAATATCTCCAGCCATTACTCATTGTATTGGGTTATAATACTGCAATGTGAAGTGATTTCTTGAGTCTTCCAAACTCTTCTCTCAATTTGCACCGGATGGTGTATATGCACTTTATATGTGAGTGAGTTCAGAGACCCCAGAAATTAAAGATACACATCTATATAAAGACCTTTTCCATCAAAGGTGTTTTTGTGTGTATGGTTATAATGGGAAGTTAACAGCGTTAACAGCGGTTGAGATAAGAGTAGTTAACTATAGGAATAGTTATGACTATCCATAGGTATAGTTATGACTACCCATAAAGAATAGTTATGACTACCCATAAGTATAGTTAACCAATTAAGATTCGTTATAAAATAAAACCAACAATACCTAAATTTAACTTTACTATAATCTTTTACTAGTTAAGTATTTTAATTTTACCTTTGGCAACATACCAAATACATTCAAATTTCCTCTATCAACCAGTAAAAAAACCCTTCTGTAGTTTACCTTCGACAGTTGTTAAATAAAAAAAATAGTATATACAACATTTTTAAAATTGGACTGTTTGTTAACTAGTTCGAGACAAAGAGTCGATGGATCACTATTTAAATCATATGAATTCGTGTAAGTATCATCGGTGGCATAAGTTTAAAAATTATTTATGATAGTATAATGATAAGTTGATACATCAAAATTCACCGGTTCAACCACAAAATTAATCGGTTCAATCTGAGTTAATCAACCCCGAGTCGATGGCATGTCCCATCCAACAAAAGGTTCATTTCGACCAAATCACCGATTTTCATTTCAACTTACCAATTCAAACCGGTTTTAAAAACTATGTGCAGAATTTATACATATACTCCAACCACATCTATACGGGTCTAAGTCTAATAACACCAAAAGGGCAGGCACGCCCTCACCAACATTAGTCGCAGTTAAATGGTTTCTTCCTTGTAAAAGTTTGGATTTCATTCCTACAAAAAAGTTATGTTTTTATCCTTATAAAATTAAAATATATTATTTTCTTTGCATCATCTGTAACTATTAAGTGATTTTTTTTAATTATTTTTCTGTAAAGATGGTAAAAGTGAAGTTATTTGAATGACGCGACTGCACATGAATTACATATCTATCCATATAGATAGATATAGATACATAACATAAATAAAGACACACATTATGGTATGACATTGATATTAATTCATTGATATATATCTTAGATAAATAAAAAATCAACAAAATTCTGTTTTTTTAAATATACAATTTTGTATGATGAATCTATAAAAACAGTCTCCTTTATATCTATTTAAATTGCATTGATTCAATTTATTATTTATAAGAATTAATTTGATTGTAAAAAAAATCAAGAATTTTTAAGTAAATATCTAGAAGCACAGTGGAAAGGGAAATTATTTGAATGTCAAATGCAGAAGTTTCTTGTATAAAATATTAGGATGCCACCAATAAATAATGTTGATGATTCACATGAATGAAGAAACTGACTGCACTGAATAAACAACTTCTGTGCTTGATGAGAAAATGGACAGTATTGGTTTAAGAGCCTGTTATTATTTGTTCCTTTTAGTGATTGCCAAATGCCAAATAATATATACAGAGGATTAATTTATATAATAATGAATTGTGTCTATAATTAATTATCACAATAATCTATAAAAACAATTCACTTCACATCCCCAACTAGGCCTAATGTTAGATGTATTCATATACAATTTAAAACTTTTTTTTACTGTAAATCAAACACATTTGACGAAAAAAATGTCAAAGTTTTAACTTCAGCTTGTACCATCAAACTGAAAGCTGAGGCTAGCTTTTTTTTACTGTAAATCAAACACATTTTACAGTACTGGTTTAAAAACCTGTTATTATTTTTTTCACTTCACATTGTTAATGTTTGATTTACAGGAAAAAAGTTGATGGCACAAGCTGAGGCTAACTTAAATGTGGAAAATTATCCTAGTTTGAATTCAGAGGTTATTGAATCGACATTGAAGCATGTAGGTCAGATAAAAAGCAAGCACAAGCATGTAAGTTTAGAATCAGATGTTGCTATGGAGACTCCTACAGCATCAGCTTTATGTGTCTGTTTTAACACTAACAGTGCAATTTGCTGATTATATGATTTGTTAATGACCATAAAATTTGTTGTAATTATTGATTTCTACCTAACAATCTTAAAAGACAGATAAAAAAACAAAAATAGTAATATTTATAAAGCAATCAGCCTTGGGTGGAGCAACGAAATACAACCAACGCTGACCAATACCAACAAACATCAACATCTACAAAGAACCCCTTCTATAAATTCCCTGCTATATGCATGCACTGCAGCAACAAAATGTGTAGAGGTTCCAAATTGGGGCAGGAAGATCTATCAATGTTATTAATGAGTTAGTGTGAATAGCCTCATATAAATAAATAAAATCATACCCAAAAATCAAATTGATGATATTTGTGAGACTATTGTGTTGGGAAAGGCACGTATGCACAGCGAAAAAATTACACAAATATGTAGTAGTAAATAAAACCTTTTCTACTTGAATGAATCTGTGAGAAGCGTAATATATACGACAATCCAAAAATCCAAGGGTGCAGAAAAAATAAAGAGATAACAACAAGAAGTACGCCAACAATTTTAACGTCGAAAACCCAAAGTATGAGGGAGAAAAATCACGGGACCAAGTTCAGAAAAATCTCCACTATGTAAAATATCAAAGAGTACAACAACGAGTTTCTACAATAGAACCTCACAAATAAATGCCTACTCACTCTTAAAATAATGGAAATCAACAATGCAACAATATTCAAATAGAGACCCACAACGGGGTAAATATAGCTTCTGCCAAAGTATGAGAGAAATAAAGTTCTGAATATACCATATGAATGCCCATAATTTTAGAAACAATTTTTTGAAATTTCATCCAAAACAGAGTACAAATGAGTATCCAACCAATACCACAAAGTAAGCAAAATTTTCTTTTTCTCTCTAGTGACGGAAGAGAAGGAAAAGCATGAAAAGCCAAGGAAAAGGCAAAGCGCTTTATATCCATATTGCTTCCTCTTCTTCGTTTTTTTTAATTAAAGTTAAAGTGGTTGGCCCAGTACTTGAGGAGGCCCACTAACATAATGATGGTGTTACGGATTCACAATTGGGCCTAGAGCTGAGGCCCATTAATGGGTCGTGGACTAGAAATATTAACTGAATGCAAAACGTGGACCTTGTCAACTATTGAGATCGTGGTAACAAAGTAGTTAGAGATTCCGGCCGTGATTCTCGGGCACATTCAACAACTAGCAAAGAGGTATGTGCACTATAAATATGAGATGGTTGCAGAGGAAAAAGGTACACACATTCTTGTTCTCTCTCTTTTCCATTTACACTGTACACACACCTCACCCCACCGGTTGAGTATTGCCTCATGCATAGTGATTACCTTCGAGAGGTATTTTCTTCCATAAAAATACCTTGAGAGAGAGCTTGATCCAACATAAAATTACCGACAATCCTTACTGGACATTTTTGTTCTTTATCACAGAACATTGGCGTCGTCTGTGGGGAAGGGTAAATTTCCAATCCCACGATTCACAATGGTTAACACCAGAAGCAACCAGTCTCTACCACCACCTTCTAAGATGCCGGGAAGAGGAGAATTACCACATGGTCATCAGAATGCAGTTCACCAAGAGAACTTGCTCGTGACTGACACAGTTTCAGATTTGGCCTCGTCTCCCGCTTCAACGAGACGAGCAATCTGAGATGCTTCTCAACCAAACCCAGTCCATCATCCAATGGCTACGGTCGCCCACGGACTGGAATCGGTTAAACGGTTAGTAAGCAACGCTCTTAGTTCGATCCTGGCTCGAATTGAGAGCATGGAGAAAAGATATGCCCTTCAACGGCAGGAGGATATCAGAAACATCACACAAAAAGTGGAGGAACGGAATGCGGAATGGAAACGTCAAGAAGAACTGCGGATACAACAAATGGAGCAGCATCTCCGGGCCATAGAGACCCCAGTCCATAATGAATATCGCACACATCAGAACAGTCACGCAACCAAGAACGAAAAGTCTCCAGGCTCATCAGGTCCTGACTATTCCCATGAATTATCCCGGTAATTCAGAGGAACCAATTAGTCGATTTGATATTGGAGGTTCATCTCGCGGGAACCCTCGAAATGACAATCCGGTGCAACTCGAGGTCCTGAATCGACCAATTAACCCCGAAATGAACATTGGCGTCAGGGTGAAGCAGTCGATAAACCAGCCTTGGATGGAGGATCCAAACTCTGCTATGGAATCCACATCTCGGCTAAGGAGAGAAGGAGGAGTAAACGGAGGAAGTATAGTCGAGAACAACACAATAACGGTCCTTTCACCGACGAAATAGTTAATGCCCGGTACTTGAACGATTTTGACGGTTCCTTTTTGTCCAAATATGATGGAACCCAGGATCCGCAGGTGCACATCGATGAGTTCGATATACAGATGTGTGTTCGAGGAATTGACGAGCTGATAATCTCTCGGATTTTCGTCACTACTCTGACCGGAGCTGCCCAAACGTGGTTCTATACTTTGCCTCCGCGATCGATACATAACTTTGAAGATTTTGGCCAGAGGTTTTTGCTGAACTTTGCGACTAGCAAAAAACAACCGAAGTCCGAGTTCGCACTTGGTAAGATACGACAACAACCTGGAGAAACGTTGCATAGTTATCTGGATCGTTTTAAAGAAGCAACACTACAAGTACAAGGATTGGAGGAGCAAGTCCATGTTTCCCTCATTTCTGCTAGGTTAAATGGATCTTCTCAATTGGCGAAGTCCATCTATAAGGACCCGATGAAGTCATTGATGAAGTTTCGAGCCTGGTCCAAAAAGTACTTGGAATTGGAGCAAATGGAAATCGCAAACACAATAGGTAGGGAGAAAGAAAGGAGCCCCATGAGGAGGAGCCCTACTCCAAGGGGCTGACAACATCCAGGGAATCTAATTCAAAGCAGGAATACGGAGTCCAAATTTAGGCCGGGAAAGTACGAAAACAAGTATGAAAAATACACACCGTTAAATGTATCCCGGTCACAGGTTTGGAGGGAGGTTGTATTGACCGACATGAAGAAAGCGGAGTGGCCTCGTCCTTTGTACAACAAGGCCGGGGTGGATAAGTCTCGGTTTTGTGAATTTCATAATGGACCAGGACACACCACAAATTAGTGTTGGGATCTCTGAGATTCTATCAAAAAATTTATTAGAGAAGGCAGACTGCGGTAATACGTAATAAAGACCCAGGGCCGCAAGAATAAGCGCAAAGGAGAAGAACCCAAATTGGGAAGGAAAAGGAAGACAAGAGGAAACAACAGAACGATGATGTCGAGTTCCAGGAGCCAAAATTCGAATGCAATGTTATATCCGAAGCCCTGGGAGGAGGAGGAGATACTGCTAATCAAAGGAGAAGATACTTGAAAGAAATTCTTTCAGTAAGGGAGCAGCCAAAATTTAAGGGCAAAGTTGGTAAACCGGAACCCCCTCTTTTATATTTTACAAAGGAGGACATCGAAGATGTCGTGCCGGATCACGAGGATGGCCTAGTAATCACTAGGATGTTGGCCAATTGCAAAGTCAAAAGAATGTTTGTAGATAACGACAGTTCTGCAGACATCATTTTGTGGAGTGCGTTTAAAAAGATGAATTTGGACGAGGAGGACTTAAAGCCATGCAAGACGATGTTGATAGGTTTCAATGGAGGAAATACCAGCCTTAAAGGCTCCATCGACCTGCAGATGACATTAGGAACCAAGGATCTGAAAGAGTCAGATTCGTGGTGGCTGACTTCCCTTCACCCTACAATATTATCTTGGGAAGACCGCTATCCATAAGTGGGACATGTTGATGTCCACCAAGCACCAGAAGATAAAGTTTGTAGGCAATAAAGATCAGGTGGTGATAATCCGCGGGGACCAAAAAGAATCCCGACAATGTTACTATAATACAGTAAGGGAAAGCAAAGGCGGCCCGGCTTCACCACCTCGGATACGTCAGGGGGATCCAATATGCCGGGATGTAACAGAGTGGCAACCGGCAAAACCAATAAATATGGTTGAGCTAGAAATGAGGGAAAGTGTGGAGGAATGGAGACCGGAACCGGCTGAGGATGTGGAAAAGGTGCAGATCGAGGACCAATCAAATCAAATCACTAAGTTTGGAAGAATGTTGGAGACAAACATGAAGATACAACTCACAGAATGTCTCCGAAGGAACCGGGATGTGTTCGCCTGGAAAGCATCCGAGATAGTGGGCATAGATCCGACATTTTGTTGCCACAAGTTATCAATGTATCCTGGGTCCAAGCCGGTCCAACAGAAGAAACGGAAGCTCGGCCCTGAGAGATCTCAGGCATTGGCTACGCACATCAATGAGTTGTTAGAAGCCGGGTTCATATAGGAAATTCAGTATACCACATGGTTATCTAACATACTCATGGTCCGAAAATCAAACGGGAAATGGAGAGTATGCATGGATTACACTGATCCAAATAAGGTATGCCCCAAGGATGTTTATCCAATGCCAAACATTGACCAACTGGTGGATAAATCATCTGGATTCCGGTTACTATCGTTTATGGACACTTACTCGGGCTACAATCAGATAGCCATATACCCGACGGATCAGGAGAAAACGACCTTTATCAGTGACAGCAAATTATTGCTACAATGTGATGCCTTTTGGTTTGAAGAATGCGGGGGCCACGTACCAGAGGATGATGAATAAGGTCTTTGAGCCCCAACTCGGTTGAAATATTGAAGTTTACATTGATGACATGATTGTAAAAACGGCCAACCCGGAGGACCATATAAGAGATTTGGAGGAAACATTCGACAGATTGAGGGAACATGAGATCCGCTTGTATCTGCTTAAATGTGCGTTTGGGGTCTCAGCTGGAAAATTCCTGGGTTTTATGTTAACCCATAGAGGAATAGAGGCAAACCCAGATAAGTGCAAGGCTGTGTTGGATATGCAATTTCCAACAAACAAGAGGGAGATCTACCAATTGACCGAAAGATTGGCTGCACTAACACGTTTTCTTCCGAAGTCAGCAGAGAAGGCGCTCCTTTTCTTTAAGTTGTTAAAGAAGGAAGCCATGATTGGTGGAATCTGGATTGTGAGGCAGCATTCATAGACGTAAAGAAATGTTTGGCTTCCCCACCTGTGTTGTCAAAACCAGAGCCTGGGGATGTTTTAGTTTTATACTTATCAGTGGGAGATAAAGCAATCAGTGCAGTATTAGTAAGGGAAGTCTCCAAAATACAAAAGTCTGTTTATTTTGTAAGTCGGGCTCTTCGAGATTCTGAGCTACGGTATCAAAAGTTAGAAAATGTGGCTTCCGCCCTCCTGATAGCCGCAAAGAAGCTTCGTCCATATTTTCATAGCCACACGATCATTGTCAGAACCAATGAGCCAATTCAGCAAGTATTACACAAACCGAATTTGGCGAGAAGGATGATAAACTAAGCGATACAGTTGTCCAAGTTTGATTTGAAATATGAGGCTAGACATGCTATTAAGTCCCAAGCCTTGGCAGACTTCGTAATGAAACTTACCCCGGTTAGCGGTGACACGAAAAATTGTTTGAAGCTATATGTCGACGGATTGTCCAAAATGAAAGGAAGTGGAGCCGAGGTCATAAATGAAAATCCAGAAGGGGTGGCCATCGAGCAATCCCTTCAACTAAATTTCCCAACGTCGAACAACCAGGCTGAATACGAAGCATTGATAGTCGGGTTGCTGCAGGCAAAGGAGCAAGGAGCGAAGAAGATAAAGGTGTTCACCGATTCTCAGCTCATCACTGCTCAGATTGATGGACGATACTAGGTCAGGGGCTCATTGTTGGCCAAATATTTAACTAAGGTGAAGGAGATCATTGTCGATTTTGATGATGTAACGGTGAGCCATATCCCTAGAGAAGAAAATGCAAGGGCCGACATTCTCTCGAAATTAGCAAGTACAAAGAGCATGGGTAACCATCATACTGTGATTCAGCAGGAGATACCTGCACCAACCTGTGTGATGATAATCTTGACAATAGAAGATTGGAGACGCTCGATGGTGGATTATTTGGAGAGGGGTATAATCCCAGAGGACGCGGTAGAAGCCAAGAAACTTATACGTGACGCTGCTATGTATACAATAGTAGATGATGAGCTCTATCCCAGGGGATTGCACGCCCCAATGCTGTTGTGTGTGAAGCCGGACAGGGTCGAGTATGTGCTGACCGAAATACATGAAGGCATCAACAGCCAACACATGGGTGCCAAGGCATTGGCGACGAAGGCTTTGCGAGTCGGGTACTATTAGCCGACAATCGAGGTCAATTCAGTGAATCATGTCAGGAAATGTGAAAGTTGTTAGAAACATGCCAGGCTGTTATGGTCCCCTCCCGTTGAGTTATAGCTTATCTCGGCGCCATGGCCCTTCTTTAAGTGGGGAATGGATTTGTTGGGGCCGTTCAAGGCAGCAAAAGGGCGATTAAAATGGCTAATATTGGTAGTAGATTACTTCACAAAGTGGATTGAAGTAAAACCTCTCACCACCATCACGTTGGCTCGAGTGCAAAGGTTTTTTGAACGAAGCACCATTTCCAGGTTCAGGATCCCAGGAGAAATTTTAACCGATAATGGTACGCAATTCACTGACAAACGTTTTCAAGAGACTATGTTCGGGTTCCAAATTAAGCACCATTTCGCGTCAGTAGAGCATCCACAATATAATGGGCAAGCCGAGGAAGCCAACAAGTTAATTGTCAATGGACTGTGAAAGCGGATGTACGATGCCGGTTTGAGTTGGGTGGAGCAACTCTATTGCGTGTTGTGGGGACACATAACCATGGTCCAAACTTCTACTAAGGAGACCCCATTTCGAATGACATATGGATGCAAAGCCATGGTACCGGTGGAGATTGGTCAAACATCATGGAGGCGCAACCAAGTTTTGCATAAGGGTTCAGAGGAAAACAATGCAGCGTTGGCCATCGAGTTGAATTTAGTGGACGAAATCTGAGTGGAAGCCCATGCCCGGGATTTACTAGTCAAACAGCGAGCAGCGGTAAAATATAACAAGAAGGTCAAGCCGAGATATTTCGAGCAGGGTGATCTAGTGCTCCGTAGGGTGGATATTGGAAATAAAAACGCTCGCGATGGGAAATTAGCAGTCAACTGGGAGGGACCGTACCGGATTGCACAAAAACTCGACCAGGGAGCGTACATGTTGGAAATCCTTGACGAGAAGGCCATCAAACGAATTTGGAATGCGGACAAGTTAAAGACATTACAGCTAGTGGGAGAGAAGAATAAGTCATGGCGAAAGAAGAGTGTGTCCTATGTTGAAACGAACAATGTAATGTGATTTGTAGGTTTCTCCTTTATTGAGAGTATGAGCCGTGGTACAACAAGTTGTTGGCCTCAGGGTTCGTATGGTTCTCCTTCATTGAGATTACAAATCGTTTTGTAAGCCAATTGATTAATCATTAATGAAGAACTTTCTTTTTTATTCATTGGATGGAGTTAATTTTGTTTGATTTGTTGCGCTTTTGATTGAGAGTATGAACCGCGGTGCCGTAAGACTTCTAACTCGGAATTCATATTGTTCTCTTTCATAAAGGTAATAAAATTTACGGGTTACCGTAATCAATAATATCTCGACAATGATCGATGTGCTATTAAAACCCTGATCAGGTTGAAATGTGGGGAATTTTGTTAAGTCAGATCCTACTTGTAGCATGTTTATCATTGTCAGGACTAATCCGGGACACGTAACCCAGACAAGGCTACAGGAAAGCAAATTTATATTGAATAATACCTGGTCTTTGGAACCAAACTAATGTTTATTCCGCGCGCAATGGATATATTGGCCAAACAATAAGAAGTCGAACTACTCCAGATTCGAGCGTATTTAGACAAAGTGATCAAATACGTAAGTAAGTAAATTGGCAAATATAAGTAAATTGTCAATTACAAATAGACCTGGATTGAACTCGACAGTGTTTGAAAATTTAAAAACAACAAGTTACAATATTAAAACCGGCATTTCGACCCTTCACACACTCATGACACTGGGGCCTTAGCTTGAACGGTAGAAGTCACCTCCTCTCCATGGGGCAGATCTTCATCCATCAGGATGATCGAGTCTTCACAGGGAGATGCGGAGATCAACTTGTCACCACCCACAAAGGCCTTGAAGTGCGCCCCCATGGTATTCAGCTCGAGCCCCGGGTTTGGAAAACACACTTAGTTCAACGCGTTTTTGAAGGACTCCTCCTCCATTAAAACCAAGGCTTCCCACACCTCAACAGTCTCCTCCTCGGCCTGTTGCAGCTTGGACTTGGCCTCTTTGCGCCCCTGTTCGGCCAGTTCCAAGGCAGTTTTCAGCTCATTCAAATTCCCAATAATGAATGCATGTTTTTGTCGGGCCGTTTCCAAAGCTTGCTGGGCATGCTCAGCAGCGTCCAATGCAGCCCGTAGTTTTTGACGAAGGGAGGCCAAGGCATCTTGTGAGGCGAGAAGCTCTTGGTGGGTTTTTCAAGTTTCCTCCCAAGATGCGTGGAGCTCGTCCACTAGCTTTTCTTGCCTAGTTTTCAAAGTTGCTAAGCTTTGAACCAGGACGGCACACTTTAAGCCATTCTCCTGGATGGCATTGAGCTCCTGCAGGTCGTCCCTGGAAAGAGGGCTCAAATCCCATAAACGTTTTGGAGCCTTGATTACACCAGCCACCTCGTCATCTACTGCCTTCTCCCAAAGTCAGCCCGGTGTGGGAGCTGTGGCTGAAGAGGTAGTGGTAAAAGTGCCGATTGGAGGTGGAGAAGCAGCAGTCACCATTGTAGCAGAAGGAGCCGGGGCGTTCTGTTTGGCGGGCCTTACCTCCAGCTGAGCCGCACCCACAGTCTTTTGTTTTTTCTTCTTGCCCCCAACAAAGCTTAGGTAACCGGGCTGTTCTAGTCGCTTGCTGGGGTTGGCACGGTTGGCACCAGCTTGGCGCGGCTTAGTTGCAGGGTTGGTCGGGGCCATCCTCACAGCAGCGGAGTCTGCGGCTGAGACTGCATCAAAAGCAACAGGAACTGATGTAATTGGTTGTGGTTCCATGTTATCAGCTGTAAACAACAATGAAATAGGTAAGGCAGAGTAAAGTAAGCATCATAAATCAGATTCAGACAAGTTCATACTTATTTCAACGAGGACCCCAGTATGATAATTAGGAATATAAGAAGCAATATTTAGCAATCTGTGTGCTTCCCTATAGGCCTCAATCTGCGCCACTGATAAAGCGTCGAAGTCGGATAAGTCTATTTCTTCAAAACGGTATGAGGATGTCGAAAACTCGTGATGAGTGTGAGACCAGTGGAGTGGGAACTTCCACTCTGTGTCCAGGAATTTCAGAGAAGAAAGAAAGAAAGGTTGCTTGTCGGGCTCGACAATAACCTTAAAGTACTTACGCTTGAAATGTTTAAATGATTCAGCGTAAACAGTAAAAAGTTTGTGGTCCGAATGACCGCGGATGGAAGTCCATCCCTTTTTATTGGGAGGCTCTCTGTCTGCCCTAGCAGTATGTACAGTAAAATAGAAAAAGAAAAGACGAACAGTACGGAACTCCTAAATGTTGACAAAAAAGTTCAAAAGCTTGGATAAAACCCCAGCTATTAGGATGAAGTTGGGAAGGAGCTAGGTTTAGATGGTTCAGAACTTGCATTTGAAAATCTGAGAAGGGGAAACGGACACCTAACCGAGTAGTTACATCTTTGTAGAAAAAGAAAAAGTTCGTCCGGGTTAGGGGCGCAGATGCAAAAACCAATTTGATTCCCTATCGGGAGCATAGCAATGCTTCCCAAATCTAAATCGGAAGAGTATTCAGGACTTCTTGGGTGACCCATGGAAATTTATTGGTTAAAGTAGAGGGGAAGTTAGAGTGTGACCCGGCGGATTGAGATTCAGCAATTAATTCTGATTAGGAGGGGTCCATAATTACCTACGTCAAAGAAAAAGTCATAGTCAATAAAGCAATGACATACCTGGAGAAATATCAACTGAGGTGAAGGATCGTCTGGGATGACTATGATGTCACTAGGCATCCCGGTGTCTTGGGCGGGGAGAGTGGGTTCACACGGGCCTGCAAGGCTAAGTTGTCGAGAAGGGTTTATTTTAGGTATGAGAACCGGGTTATGTTGACATGATTCGAGTATAGACTCAGCCACGGAGTCGAACCCAGATTTTATGAAATGGGAACTCTCAGCGACACAATCTATGCAAGGATCAAACTTAGTCTCGAAGGCACAATTTAAAGAATCATTCTATTCTAAAGGAGAGAGTGGAATTTGAGGTGCAGGATCTGAAGTTGATGGGGGGTAATGTGCAGATTTAGAGATTAAGGGAAGTCTAGGGTTTGAAGTTTTGGGATTCTTTGCGCTGGATTTCTTTGTGCGACTAGAACCACCAAAGGATCCTCGCAAAAGGTCTTTCTCCCTCTCCTCTTCTGAGAGGGGAAACCCAAAAATCCACCACCCAGTTTTGCGCGGAAGCACCTTCCACAAATGTGCTTCTTCCTCAGGAGTAAGTTTCATCTTAGAGAGAAGAAGTGGGATTTGTGAAAGAGTGAAAGTGAGGAATAAAGAAAATGACTCAAAAACAGAAGTAAACCCAGAAGGAGAAAAGGGACAAAGTGAGAATGGAAGAGATAATGCGCGATTAAAAAAAGGAAGAATAAATTCTAGTAAACAACGAAATTGTAAATGAAAGAACGAAGTTATAGCAAGAAAGATACCTGGTAAAAGAGGAATCGAAGAAGAGTTTGGTGACGAAAATGGAAGAACTATAGAAAAGAGAACAGGCGGGTGCAGAAAGGAGTTAGCAGAGGAAAATGAATGCAGATACTTGTGATGGATAATGAGAATGCAAAATGAGATTCGAAGGAGAATTTGAAATATAAAGGAGAAAATGTAACCGCCAAAAGCACGAAACGACGTGAAGGTCCAATTGGCATGAATGAAATGTCACAAGGGGCAAAAGAGTAAGCACATTTAATAGTTGGGGGCAATAAAGTCAGGAAGGTTTAAACGTCATGATTAAAAGTGTGAAATGAAACAATGACACATTTAAACAGGCGGACGACACACTACAGTTATGGATGGGACATAATGACAGCTTTTCAGTGATATTCTTTATCCTAGCTGAGTGGAAACGAGACAATTGCGTGAACCCGGTAACATAATACCTCGGTCAAGACAAAGAAACGAATCGGCTTCCGTGGCCTTGGTTCAAAGTAGAACACAGTCAAAATGGCCAATGTAAGAAGAAGAACACCTCGGCACGAGATGAACACGAGATGGATCGGAGAATGGATCAATAAATCAAGGTTAGTTCATATGCACCCCGGCTGTCGAGAGACCTCGGTAACCGGGTTGGGGGGCAACTGTTACGGATTCACAATTGGGCCTAGAGCTGAGGCCCATTAATGGGTCATGGACTAGAAATCTTAACTGAAGGTAGAACGTGGACCTTGTCAACTACTGATATCGTGGTAACAAAGTAGTTAGAGATCCTGACTGTGATTCTCGAGCATGTTCAACAACTAGCAAAGAGGTATGTGCACTATAAATATGAGATGGTTGCAAAGGAAAAAGGTACACACATTCTCATTCTCTCTCTTTTCCATTCACACTGTGCACACACCTCACCCCACTGGTTAAGTATTGCCTCGTGCATAGTGATCACCTTCGAGAGGTATTTTCTTCCATATAAATACCTTGAGAGAGAGTTTTTGATGCAACATAAAATTACCAACAATCCTTGCTAGACATTTTTGTTCTTTATCAGATGGGTAAATGATCATTTTGATATCTAATTGTGTAATCAAGTGATAATTTAGTTATTGAAAGGAAAAAAATTTGAATTAGTTCCTAAATATGTAAAAAGTGGACTAATTATGTCCTATTTATCTATAACTTAATGTCAAATTGATCCTTAAAAAATACAATTAAATATTAAATTTATCATCGAAAAATACAGTTTAATATCAAATTGGAGTTTGAACATTACATTTTAATAAGAAAATGGTTGCCAAACTTAACAACAACCCATAATTGTCATACTTTTCCAAATTTAAAGATTACATCAAAATTTAGGTTCTTTCAAGACCAAATATCCTATTTGCTCATTTAGGAATGTTGTTTACTCTTAGTCAATATAGCTTGTTATTGTTAAATAAGCATAGTTAAGAAGTTAGTTTAGCTTGGGTATCTTGTAACCATAGTTACAGTAACTAATTATATATATCCAGCTCAGCTATTCATTATTGTAACTATGAATTCATTTCAATAATAATCAAGATTCAATCCTTCTTTCTCTTAGCTTTCTCTGCAAGCTTCCTCTGCAAGCTTTTCTTCTTCTTCAGGCTTGTGCATCCATGGCTGATGCAAATTGTTTGACCGACTGATGATTGTTACTTTTTTTGTTATCTTTGATAAGATATCATCTCAAACATAGACGTAAGACTAATTATCGTTGGATATCATCATTTATTTACTTAGACTCAAATACATCATTTTAGTTTCTACAAATGAATAACAACAATTGGGTAAAAATTGCTGTAAGAAGGACATTCTTTTTCTTAATTGGTTATTATTTAGTTGCGGACAAAAAATTTCTCATTTTATTCTCATGTATTGATCACACAAAACAAAAGTTGATTCCCGTGTGTTTTTGGTTATATCATAAACATGCCATACAAATTATGCAGCTTGATTTCTTTAAAAAATTTAAAGAAAAACATACAAGATGCACTTTCTACTAGGCTAGATTTCATTTTCTTGTCCTTTTCTCCTTCCTTTTGCATGTTGAGCTACTCTCAGCCTATGCCTTCACGTAGTTCGTTTGTATGCAGTGCCAATGGAGACCACAATTCAGAATCTGTTGTAAAGGCAAAGAACAACAGGTGGGCAAAACAAAATATCACATTATACATATACCTAACTAGCTGCAATGGTTGACAGACAACTTTATCTCTTAAGCATGTGCTGAGAATTCGATCTCATGTGAATATAGAAAAACATATATTGGAAAAAAGTCAATCTTTTAAATGAATCTCAATCCTTTCAAAGAGTATTTACTATTTAACTGTCGGCCAAGGAATACCCCGGTTTCAACAAAAAAGGAAAATTCCTTTCCACATGCAGAGTACTTGATTTATGTTAATCTCTTTTCACTGTTCTCAGATCTCTCATGTATGGAAGACTAGCCCCTTAGTATCACCTAACACTTTTGCAACTAAGGAAACTCAATACAGTTACGTTAACAGTTATGTAATAAAATTTCATCTATTCACAACATAATCAAATATCTTGTTAATAGTTAGCAAAAGAAAAATGGTGAAACTGAAGTGAGAAATTCCATAAACATTCTCTTCCTTCTTTTTTTTGAAGAAAAACATTCTCTTCCTAAGTAAACATAAAGAAAGCGAGGAATTGAGTTATTGAGGGGCATTCATTTACTTCCCCTTCAATGTAACATTGTGACCATACAGTATCAGTTTTGCACTATAGAAAGCTTTTCAATCCAATAGCCATGATTACCACAACCTCAATCTCAAGAAGAAAAAAGACAAGGGAAACCATATTCAAGCCTACAAAAATTTCAAATTGTCGTCATCTAGTGCCTAGTATATACCACATGTTATTGAAATGTATACATTTTTTGGTAACAAAAAGAAACAATCCTCTGTGTATACAAACTGTATTTACAATTGTACATCATGTAATGCAGTGAGTTGATCGGTCGTCTAAGATGGTCATTATGCAGGTACTTCATCAAAGCCAAAAGTGCAACATTGCCTGTTCATAGAAATTTACTATCATTAATTCTTATTTCAAATGTCAGAAATATAGAACACAAATAATTCTTCATCAAAAGCCAGTCCCAACCTATCTATCTTACCACATCAAAACTAATACCAAATATAGTGTATGCACACAGAATGAAAGAAAAAGACTCATTCAGGCAATACACATAATTTTTTGTCTCAAAATGAAGGAAAGAAACACCATATTATATTTTACCTCTTGGAGAGAAGCCAAAGACACATCATCCTTAGGAGTGACTTTTTTGGTTTTCAAGCTTCTCATCTCTGATTGTATCATTTGGAGTTGACTTTGTATGTCCTTTAACAGCCTCAACTGCTCTTCACCATTCCCTTCATTGATAATTTCTTGCCTTGCACTAATTCTCTCCCTCTCAAGCCTCTCAAATCTCTGATTCAGCTTTTGAAACTCGGCTTGAGAATTGCAATCCACACACATCCCCCCTTTCTTCTGGCCAATGATAGTCATCATCATATCTTTAAGAGAAGGAGTTTTCATTTCACCATGTACTTTAAACATACCTTTTTTCTTTTCTGCATCATGTTTAAGTGGTGATTCAACCATTCCCTCAGATACAGGATCTGGTTTTGTTAATCTGTTGTTCTCTGCATCAGAACTCCAATTCTCAACCCTCTTTTCCCCATGTTCACTGACCTCATGATTTTCACTAGTTTGTGGGACTTCATACACATCATGAACATTAAGCAAGCGAGAAGAATCATTAGCAACTCCTCTATTGTGTGTACTTTCACCTTGACTCACTTCATCTAAGTTAGTAGAGATCAATCTGTGTGTTTGATCACGTGTCATCTTAGCACTTGCATGTGGTAAAATTGAACAAGATCTCCCTCTTCTACTTATCAAATTTGCACTTTTTTCTCCTTCAGCACTATCTGAAATCACCCTCACTTGTTCATTCAACTCATTTATCTGGTTCAAATATGAATCAAGAGTTCCACTGCCAGGTTGAGCAACTTCTTTGTCAGTATTACTCTCCTCAATTATCTTAGGGATCACATCAAAAACTGGACTAGGTGATCTTCCCCTCTTTGCAGCAGCTCTTAAAGAACTCAGAAACTGAATAGCAGGCATTGATTGTAGCCTTCTAACAGTGGTACTCTGACCCCCATTTTCTCCATTTCTTTGATCACCCCTATTCAATAGCTGAAGATCCTCTTGGAGTTCACACCCCAAGCTCATAAGTTTGTGTCTATAAGCCTGCACTTGAAACTCGAGAGACGCGATTTGCATTTCCTTCTGATACATTAGTTCCTCAAAAGCCTCAAGAGAGGCCTCAGCATGGCCTATCTTCTCCTCTGCCACCCTCTTGTAGTGACTCGCCTCCATCTTCACCACGGCAATCTCTCCCTGCAAACGCAGTATCATGTCCAATGCTTCACTCGTTGCAGTGGCTGAAGCTTCTCTTTCCTCATCCAATTCAGCATATAGCTTTTCCAGAAGTTGCTGTTGCACACGAAGCGTGTCCCTCATTGCTGTTACATCACTTTTACTTCTAGATATCACAGAACACCTTATGCTTTTTTCTGCCATACTAAAGCCTTGATTGATTATTGAATTTGAAGGTATCACCAAAACCTGAACACAGAACATAGAAATTCAATTTCAGTATATCATAATCACCCTTGATCTTGCAAATTGCAATCATAAAGAACGATAGGGCGGAAATTATAGTTATCAAAGTAGACTTTATAGATCAATTTCAGTATTTTTTAGATAAAATATTATCAGCGAGAGAAAATGTTGTCACTAAGGCATGTGAGCATAGTGTATAAATAAATAAATAAACACACAAAACCCACGAAAATTAAGGAATCTAGTTTTGAAAGTCTACTACTACTACTCCATGTGCCGTGCCTCAGAAACAGAACAACTATACAAGTCACCTAGACGAAATTTTGGCATTAAATAAAATCCTATTGCCAAATTCCAAGGAGTCTCACAAAAATTCTACTAAAACCGATCAGCCAAATTTCTCATGGTGATTAATCATCGGCAAAATTGAATACTTTGTTCCAATGTCATGGTAACAAAAGAATTCCAACAATATTATAAATGATATGACTACGAAGGTGATCCATTAACAGATATATAATCCCTAAGTAAGAAGAAAATTATGACAGAAAGCAACCACTTACCAATTACCCGTACAGAAACTGAACCCAACCAAAAATGAGAAATCGTTTGTGAGAAAAAAAAAAGAGAGAGAGAGAGAGAATGAGATCTTGTAGTAGTAAAGGGGTGTAGGGCCAATAGGAAATTTAGGGGAAGTAAACTTAATAAAGAAGATTGGTTTGCTTATAAAGGGAAATGAAAAAAGAGTGTATAAAACTGCACACGCTTTTCAAACAAGGAAAAAGACTTAAGACCAAATGGGTGGAAATGAAATGGGACAAACATGGAAATCTTGCAGTGGAGCGTGAAGAAACAATCTTGGTCACACTCACAGTCACAAGTGTCAAAGGGTCACTCCCTCTGCTTGTGCCACAATCTTCACAACTAAGAAGAAATAAAACGAATTTTTAGTCCATCACATAATAAATTAATATTTGATGACAGGTTTTAGCATTTTTATGGATTTTTTAAACACTTATAACAGCTAAAAAACATCGTCACAAAATTTTAATTTTCACAATTTGTCAAAATTCATGAGTTGATTTTTAAATTTTAAGACTTAAAAAAACACATCCCCTCAAATTCAGGATTCCTAAAAAAAACGAACTTTATTGGGGTTGGCTTTTGTTATTGTGCAGAGTGTGGCTTTGTTTGCAGTTACGGACAAAATCACGGTTCGTTAACGTTCACGCTTTGCTTTCAATGCCCACATTCATATTTTCTTTTCCCGTTTATGTTAAGTGTTGGGCGGTGATTAATCATTTAATTTCTCATTTCCTTGTAGGCAATGGATCCGGATTTTTCATTTGACTTTTTCTTTCCTTCTCTATAATGTTTTTTTTTTTATTTTCTCAATATTACCCAAAATGTAAATATTTAATAATATTAATTTTCAATTAACTTTTTCATTTGACTTTTTTTTTTGTATACTATGTCATTTGACTTTCGTTAAAATTTAACAATTTTTTGACGTGACATTTGATGATAATATGTCACAAACATAATACGACAACATAGATATAAAAATTAATATGTACTAGTTGACATATATGTTAAGGTGACACTTACATGAATATGAGGTGGTAATAGTAGTTTTAATAATAAAAATTATTTTGTATTGTTTTGTTAATCATGCATATGAGAATTTTTTGTTCAAAAATAGAATATTCATTTGTATGTTGTCATAAAAAAAATCTATGTGTTTCACATATACATTTCAAAATTTGTGACTTTTAATTATGATAAGAAAATTTTTGAAAATAAAAAGAAAAATTCCAATTTAGTTGTGAAAGAATAAACTAAATATAAATTAAATAAAACACATAAACAACGATTTAAAAATAAAGAAAATATGAAAAATTAAAATGTTAATTTCACTTTTTAGGATAGAGGGACTTATTAATAAATGAATTAATATAGTGACACTAGGAGGGATCAAACACCCTCTCCCCCAAGTAAACTAGCAACAACACAACTAATATACTAATGAATTAATTTGACATATAATTCCAAATTAAAACTTTATAATATATATATAACTTAAATGAGCGACTAAAATTGCATCCACTACCAAATTAAATAGTTTTATATTATATAAACTATTAATATTAAAATTAATATTCATAAATGTATACTAAATATGTAATTAAAATAAATAATAATAATATTAAAATTAATAATATGTACAAGGACCAATATTGCACATATTTATTATTACTAAAAGTGAAGTTTCAAATCCCATATACAAAGATTTGTATATACTAATTTATATACACTAAAGAATTTGATCCTACTAGACTACTAGTATCACTTTGTTAATTTCTTTTTATTTTTTATTGTTTTGCATGTCACATTAACGCTCCATGTCATTAGCACCTAAGTGTTACATTAGCATACATGTCAACTTTCACATCTTGTATAACATCATCAAATGCCAATTAGTAAAATTCGTTGAATTTCTAACGAAATAATTGATGGAGAGACTTGATTGTAACACGAAGGAAACTTGGGAGATTTAATTGAAACCTTGTGATTAAAATCCCACAATTGTTTATATAGAACTCGAAATAGATATCATTTATTAAGCTAAAACAATTTTACATTTCAATTGATTTACGTGATTGATGATATTTAACCCATTGAGTCGAAAAATATTTTTTTTATTTATAGTCTAACAAATGGCTTGTAAATTGAAATTTAATTCTCTCTTTTTTTACAAGTTGAAATTTACTTAAAATAATGGAGGATGAAAACAGGTACAAGTCCAAGACGAAACTTTTTATAGGTCAATTGATGGTTACAATAAAATAACAAGAAAAAAAAAAAAGCAAACCAAATGTGAAAATGATCTTTATCTAAATGTAAATATTTTTTATCCTAGTTTTGAGACAAGGAGTATCTCCCACCTATTGAGTTGATGACTAATTCTGTTTGCACTGTGTAATTGTTATTAGTCCATGAAATTTTTGGACATAAAAGAAATTGAACACAGATTCTTCTCTTAAATAATAAATAATTCACTTCTTCACTTGTAAACACAATGGGACCTTATATCATTAACGGGTTAAAAAATGTGATGATCTAACTTTCAACAGCTATTTGTTAAAAAAAATACTTTTAACAACTATACAACATATAGGACGATGATTTGTGTTTAATGGAAAGTAAAATTTTAAAAAAATAATGTCGCAAGCTTTTATCCTGCTTGAAACGTTGAGTTTTGAATTTAAATACACAATACTCATTTTTAACTTATTGATTATGAAAAATATACTGTATCCATATTTTTATCAAATATATAGGGTTATGTCCAATCCGAAGTGGAAGGTTTATCTCCCTCGTGCTTTAGTTGAGATTTTTCCTACTCATAATTCTTATCAATAAAATGAAGATGTTCTATTTTCAAGCTGCTTGGATTTTAATCCTAGTTGGGGTCTATTGTGGGTAATACTTGGAGGGGTACAGATGAAAATATTTTCCATAAACTTATAAAATCCAAATATCAAGATTTTAATGAAAATATTTTTGAAAATATTTTTGTAAATAAAAGGTGATTGGAATCTCGCTTGAGGGATAGTGGCGGATCTAGGACCTTGATCAGTGGCGGTAATTTATTTAAAAAATAAAAATTGATAACTGTCATTATTATATGGGATAGTTTGATTCAAATACGAAGATAAGAGAAATAAAATATAAAATTTTAAGATAAATATTTGCATTTTATTAAAAAACAGGGTACATTTATTTACTCTTACATGTAAACTGGTAAAGAGATTCAAATACATAAAATTAAGGGTTCAAAATATAAAATTATGGAGTGTAAAATATAATTTTTTTTGCATTTTATTAAAATAAGATGGTATATTTACTTATTCTTACATGTGAACAGGTAAGGAGTTTCAAATATATAAAATTAGAGGGTGCAAAATATAAAATTATGGGATATAAAATATAATATTTTAGGACAATACTAGTGATTTTATTGAAATGAGGGGGTGCATCTACTCACCTTTAAATACATGTAACTCTGCCCGGTGTTGAGGGATATTCATAGGGAGCTAGACCATGCTCAAAAATTTTGAGAATGAGCTTCAATTTCAATATAATCAAATTTTGGTTCAAGAGATGTTATGGTTCCTGAAGTCTAGATAGAATTGGGTTAGGTGTGGAAACAAGAACACAAAATAATTTCATACCCAAACCATTATTCGTCGTAGGAGGAATAAGTTAACAAGTTTAAAGATTGATGGTATTGTTTGCACTAATGAAGAAGTTCTTAAAAAAAGAAGCCCTTTTATTCTTCAAGAGGATTTTTCAAACGAATGATTTTTTGTTCATAGCCTTGTTATGGATAATGTTCCTCATATCAGTGATGATTAGCATGAAGGTCTTCTTCAACCAGTTTCCTTCAATGAGGTTAACAGAGCCCTTTTTTGCCATGAATCCTTATAAAGTTTCAGGTCCAAACGGGATTCAACCAGTCTTTTTTGCACTTATTTGGATACAGTTTCTTATTATATTTGGGAGCTTGTTGCTAATGTCTTTTCCACAGGGAGCATTAATCTAGGTTTGGCGAAAACTCGCATTGTTCCCGTTCCTAAAGTTGATTGTCCTTCTTGAAAGATTTTGGACCTACTAGTCTTTGCAATGTGACTCTTAAGATTATTTCTAGGGTTCTAGTTAATCGCATTGGACCTCATTTAGATGATCTTATTGGTCCTTTGCAAAGTAGTTTAATTCCAAATTGGGGCACTTCTGATAAAGCTATTATAGCCCAAGAAATAACTCATCATATGCATAACAAGAAAGGGAAAACTGGATATTTGTTGTTGAAGATGGACTTTGAGAATGCTTATGATAGGTTGGACTGACATTTCTTGAAATTGACTATGCATGAATTCGGATTTCCTCATAAAACCATTGATTTGATTATGAGTTGCACTATTGAAGCTTCATTTTCCCTCAAGTGGAATAGTGAGATTATGGAGCATTTTAATCTTTCTAGGGGGTTAAGACAGTGACTCGATGTCCCCCTATTTGTTTATTATGTGCATTGAAAAATTAGTTTTTCTCATTCAGCAAAAAAGTGGAGTCTAATGAGTGGGAACCAGTTTCTTTTTCTGCTTTAGGGCCCAAGGTTTTCGATCTTTTCTTTGCTGATGATTGTCTTCTTTTCGTAAAGGAAAATTCCACTCAAGCTAGATTGATAAAACATATTCTTGATGCCTTTTGTTTAGCAGTTAGTTTCAAAATTAACATCCAAAAGTATAGATTCATGGCTTCAAAGCATGTTCCTAGAGCCAAAATTGAGAGACTTGAAGCTACCATGGAGTTCTTCCATACTACCCGTATTGACAAATATTTGGAATCTCCAATCCTGATTAGTAGAGTTAAAAATTCTGGTTTTATATTTATTATTGATAAGATTCAAACAAGGCTATCAGGTTGGAAAACCAAACTCTTGAATAGAGTTGTTCGTACAACTCTTGCTAAATTAGTTATTTCATCTATCCATATTTATGATATGCAAAACTGTTAGTTGCCTGAAAGAGTGTGTGAGGAAATTGATAAATCAGTCAGAAGGTTTATTTGGGGAAAATCCACTTCTCATTGGGTGGAATTGGGATACCATCACCAAACCTAATAAATTTGGGGGATTGGGTATTTGTACAACTCGTGATTCTAATGTTTTTTTTACTTGGAAAACATGTTTGGAACATTCCCCATGACCAAGGAAAAATTTGGGTCAATATGATCTATGATAAATATTTGCATCACAATTCTATTCTCCAGGTAGATATTCCATGAGGTTGTTCCTTTTCTAGGGCGTCTATTTTGAAACCAAAAAATATTCTCAGGGATGGTTTCCTCATATTGGCCAAGGAAATGTATCATTTTGTAATGATAAATGGCTACATTCGAGTTATATTTGTAGCAAGGTGGATTATGTAAACATTCAAGACACTCAGCTGATGGTTAAGGATGTTTGTGTTAATGGTTGTTGCAATTTCAATCCACTAGCAACTAATCTCTCTTTTGATATGAAGCAACAAATCAAGAGTGTGTTTATTAATGAACAAGCAGAGAATATGGTTGTTTGTGCTTACTTGTGGCTTTCCTTTGTCGATCCTCCAAAGATTGATACCTATGGAGAAACTTGTACATGGCTATGGATATGTTTTTTTTAGTAGTTTTTAGAATTTTTTTTAAAATGTTAGATTCTAACTTTTTAATGTTTATTTCTTTTTATTCATAAATATTTATTAGATTTTCTTTTTAATTTTTTATTTAAGATAAAATTTTATTAATTTATGTAATTTTACATTTTTCAACTAATTTAATAGATAATTTTGTCAAACATTTGTAATTCAATAAGATAATTTTTCAAATTTGATTGTTAACTTTTCGGCCTACAACTAACTTTTCAATTTTTAGTTAGTTTTTCAACTAGTTTTATTTTTTAAATTAGTCTTAGTTAATTTTGAGTCTTGTTGTTTTTGGCATCGAGTTTTTTTATAGTATATAAAAGATTTAAATAAAAATAATCATA
>PYAF01003709.1:622295-638166 GCA_007407185.1 Glycine tomentella
ATATTAAATCTATAAAGTTAAAAAAAAAAAAAAACAGAGACTAAATTAATAACGAAATTTTGTCATAAATACATTAAGTAACTCAAATCCAACCTTCATGTTTTTTAAATAAAACATCAAATTCAAAATTTAAATTTAACTAGTTTAAATCTATAAATTAGTCAGACTCAAACAATTTTTTTCAACTCAAGTCTAAACTGTAAGTAATTTAAGCTCGAATATCATGTGAATGTAATTTAACAAAAAAAAATGTTAATGTTGTAGTTATTGTTGTTTGAACTTTACTTATATTAATATACTGCATTGAGTATAATTGTATGAACTTCCCTTTTCATATCTCCTTTATCACATATCTTTTGTGAAATATTTATTTTTATTTAGTGTGAGGGTTTATGTTCGATTACCACTGAGTATAAAAAAAAATTTAGATCAATGATAATTACACACATCAAATGGGATTAATCTTTAACGTAATAAGTCGATGGATAACTATGACCTTCGACCTAGGACAAGAAAGTAGTCTCATATTAAAACATTACTCTCGGCATTGTATTAGATTATCGCGAATTTCATCTTAATTGTCATCTATAACAATTCTTAATTAATGGTGAAAAAAAGAATTATACACTAACAGTTTAAAATAATTTTATAAAATCATTTAATCACAACTTATGATGATGTATGGTAAGTTTATTTATTGTTATAATAATTATCATGATTGTGATTGAATGACATACACTATTAAATTCATTAATTTTACATTTTTATTACATTAACTTAAAATTTTGACCTTGTCTTCGCTTTCTCAAAGATATCATATAATTAGTCGTGAATGGCAGGAACTTCGTCACCAAAAATCTTTGGAGCGTTAATGTGATGGGCTGATGGCACCTGAATGGCAGGAATTTGGGGGCAATAAGATAGCTTTTCCATACCATTACAAATAACCATGCATGACTTGCAAAAAATAACCGTTTAATTAAGATGTTATTCAGCCATACTCCAAAAGTATTTCATTTATGACCCTCACACACACAGACAAGTATTTTTTTATTTTCAATTTAATTAGGCTATAATTGTAATTTCACTTAATTTTATTCAAAATAATTTGCAATTTAAAAAAACAGTTTTAACAAATTATCCAACACTTAAAAACATAACTTATATAATTATTCCAACGTTGTTCTGTATTAAAATGACACTAGTTTAGGCAAAAGAACCTAAACAATGCTTTTTTATTAAAAAAATTATCAATTTGGAGTTGTTTTGAAACATATTACCAATTTAGGCGTGACTAGTCATACCCAATTTGAGAGTGTTATCCCCTTGAGTCACGTCTAAATTGGGCGTGACTAAATCCGTCGCTAATTTTGTCGTTAATTTGGTCTTTAATTCGGTTGCTAACAGCTTTTGCTACAGAATATTGTGACTTTTATTTTTTATGTTTACGGCAACAGCATTCCGTCATAAAAACTGTTAGCGACTGAAATAGAGACCAAAATTGACATGTTTTATTTTTTAATGTAAAATATCATTTAATATTATTTATTGTTATTTTTATCTAATTTTAAAATATTTTTAAACCAATCTTCATCATAGATATGATCTTTTTTACTTTTTTTAATATTTTTTATTTAGTATATTTTTTTATTTTATATGATTTTATTTAATATATATTTGGATTTTTGATATATATAATTTTTAATATATTATTTTATTTAATATAATTTCTAAATTTTATATGATTTTTATTTAATATTTTTTTATTTTTTATATAACTAATTTTTAATGTCATATTTTATTTAATAAAAAAATTCAATTTTATTTTGGAATTTGAAAAAATTGAAAATTTTTATTTTTTAAATTGTAATAATTTTTTAATATAAAAAGCATTTTAAATAAAATATTATATTTTGATACTTCTCATTTTTTATATCAAGACTACCCTCATTAAACACATTATCCTCATCTCTCTCATCATCTCTTTAATCCTCTCATAATTTGATAATTCTCTTTTAAAAAAATAGAAGACAATCCCTCTTTTCTCTTTTTGTTCCAGTCAAAAGCACGTAGTCGACTAACTCGTCATCGAAGCTACATCGAAACTCAAGCTTTCTATCAATTGGTGACTCAATTGCATAAAATTAGTGTGGTTAAAACATAGACATCCAAACGAGAAAGGAAATTAGAAATGATCGTCCATCTTTCATGGTGAATGATCAACCGTGCGAGTAAGTTGGGTTATATGATCTCCTTCTCCATCATCATCACCATCTTTATCTCTCTGGGTAAGTGCAATGCAACTCTTTGCATTTCAATTTGATTCACTTTGTCTCATGCAGTTCCACTTCTATTTCTAGAGTTTTGCAATGTTTCACCGCTCCAAGTGCACTTTGGAATTAATGGGGTGCTAGAATTTCAATTATTGTGTGGTGAGTGCACTTTGGGATGAGTGGAACAAGTGGTAAAGTGTGGAATGAGTGCAGAAAAGTTAGGAATGAATGTGCTTTGGGATAAATGGGATTATTATATAAAAATCCAAAAAATATTAAAACAAAACCATATAAAAATTTAGAATATCGAAAAAAGTTACAACAGCGTACGATATGTCCTTCAAATGGTCTAACTTTTGATAGAAATGTTCGATCGAGGTGTTCGATATGTCAAAACGCTCAAAATTAAGAGAAGTAATTAAAAAAATAAATAATAACATTTAATTAACTAATTAAATAATTAAAAAGTAGAAAACAAGGAAATTTTTGGATGATTGAAGATTAAATCCTAATTTTGACGCACTTAGAGGCATTTTTTGGAAAAAATAGTTGACCAAATCCCCTTCGAACATGAACTACGCCTCGATCAGACATTCCTATCAAAAATTATGATTGTTCAAAGTTTATATACATACCGCTTCATGGATACGTGACACGTGTCGTCACGGGGTGAAACACGTCCAATTTGGACGTGACTCCCTGCCCCAGATTTGTAATATGTTTCCAAACAATCCCAAATTCATAATTTTTTAGTAAAAAAAACATTATTTAGGTTCTTTTGCCCACTAGTTTAACCTACATTGTCAACTAGGTTGGTCTGTAGGTGCATTTTAGTCATTTTGTACGGAAATTTCAAATAATTTAAAAAGAATTTCAAAAAGATCATTTTTATTATAAAAACATTATTCTCAACTTAAATTATAATTTTTTTTCTAAATTTTAACTATTTTTACTAATTTATTTCATTTCAAATGATTCATGGTAAAATAACTTATTTGGATTGAATATTTGAAAGGGTTTTGAAATTTTGGTATTTTTATGAATCATTTTTATTAACTAAAACAATGGGATCTCAAATTCTCTCGAAAATGTCAATCAAGGCTATTTTTTTGTCCATACCAATTAGATATTTTTGGCCAATGTTAGATAGTGTTTCTTTAGCCGACGTTAGTTAGGATTTTTTGTCAATGTTGACTAGGATTTTTGTTATCGATGTCGGTTAGGATTTTTTCGATCGACATTGGTTAGGATTTTTTTGACCAACATAGACTAGGATTTTCTTGGTTGACGTTGGCTATGTCTTTTAAGCTGACATCGACAAGATCTATTTTTTAGGTGAAGTCGGTAATGGTTTTTTCAGCCAGCATCTGTCAAAGCTATTTCTTAGCAGATGTCATCAGCCAAAGAGTTATCTTTAGTTGATGTCAACTACGATATTTTTACCAACTTCGATTAGTGCTTTTGTTTTGCACAAACTAGGGTTTATTTGGACGACATCAGTAGGGCTATTTTAGTCGACATTGGCCACGATTTTTTAACTAACATCCACTAACATTTTTTTTTACTAACATCGACCGTGACTATTTTTAGCCGACATTAGCTAAATTTTTTTTTTTTATGTTTGCTAGGGTTTTCTGGTTGATATCGACTACGATTTTTTAACTTATATCTACTAGGATTTTTATGGCCAACATCGACCATGCTATTTTTAGCCGAGTCTGTTGGAGTTTTTTTTTTTTTTTTGTCGATATTGACTAGGGTTTTTGTAATGTCAAGTAGGGTCTAAATAGAATTTCCCTATCCAAACAAAAAAAATTAAGAAATTCGAATTGATTTATCCTAACAATGCATTTAAAAATTGATGGAAATTAAAATCAAAGCAATTAAAATTTCAAAAATTTTAAATTCCCCATACAAATAAGGTAAAAGATATACAAACATAATTAAGGATGTTACACTAGTGCAAGTGTTACATTATGTTAGAAGTCAATTTTTTTTGTAACTTTATGATTTTAGGTTTGGTAGTTGAGCTCAAATTATTCTTCAATACACCTAGCATTAAACAGTACAATTTTGATATTACCCTTTATTAAAAGCTTGTAATTCGTAAGAATCTTACCGTATAAACCATACGGATTGTCTAATCCGTATTAGCACGACGCTCTAACCAACTGAACTAATAGACCATTTATGTTAAAAGCTAATTAATGTTGTTATATATCAACATCAACAGCACCTTTAACCCAAGTTAATTGAGGTCGGTGGAAGATGAACCCAATAATAAATCAGAAATAAGACAAAGAAAGAAAAAGGGAGGGGGGAAGAAAAAGTGGAAAAGAGACAAAAGAGAGGAAAAATAAACTAAAATAAAAGAAGGGTAAAAGGAGGAGGAAAAAAGAGGAAAAAAACTAAAAAAGGGAACGACTGGAACATAGAACTACTAATGGGTTTAACTCTCCACCAAGCTTATACCTTTTCTCCACTCCGTCCTAAGACATACCGTCCACCAATCTATATCTCACTCCATTAGGTCTTGTTTAACTACCTTTCCCCATATAAGTTTTGATCGACCTCTACCTCTCTTTGTGTCGAACTCTTGGTAACAAACTCTTGTTCTTACGGGAGCATTCAGTGGTCTCATGACGTGCCCAGATCACCTCAATCTATTCTCCTTCATACTTTCACATATTAGTACCACTGATACCTTTCGTCGAATATCCTCATTTCTTATTTTATTCATCTTCGTATAACCACACATCCACCTTAACATTCTCATTTCTTCTACCTTATTTTATGCACATGTTGTCTATGTGTTGGCCAATATTCTACTCCAAATAACATTGTCGGTCTTACAGCTGTTCTATAGAATTTTCCTTTTAGCTTAAGGGAAATTTTACGATCACACAAAAATCCTTATGCACTCCGTCATTTCATCCACCCTGATTTAAATCCACCTTTTTGCAAAATTAATCCCAAATATCTAAAAACATTTTTTTTGGTACCTCTTAACCAACTAGATGTACTGTGTCTTGATTATCATCTCTTACCCGCGAAAACTCATAAGTTCACATAATAAATTTTATAACAATTAATTTTTATCTAATAATGTTACATATATAATTTTTAAATAAAAAATAATAGATTTAAATGTAAATCATAGGTTTAAATAAAAACCATAAGTTTAAATAAAAACAAAGGTTTAATAAAAACATGATTTTTATTTATGAATTCATAAGATTCTTACAAATTACGAATCCATAATGTTATTACTGATTGGACAATCCATATACCAATCTATATGAACCTTACAGATTACAATTCTGTAAGACTCTTACGAATTACAAACTTTTAATAAAAGATAATATCAAAATTACACTGTTGAATGCTATATGTATTAGAAATTCGTATGTTGTAAGAAGCAAATCCCAAATATGAATTGTCAAATGGCCCCATGACTCGATAAATAAAAACAAATTATGGGTATAAACTTCAATAAATCCTTTAACATTTAACATTACCCAACAAGGTGGGGACAAAATGGTTTTAAAATCTTTGGATAGGCAAACTATCCACAATGGTGATTAAAAGTACCTTAAGTATGTTTATAATCCAACTATATTTTGTCACATTTCAAACAAAGAGATTAATGAGCTGCGTAAAAGTTGTAGCTGTAAAAAATGTACATATTAATGAGTAATAATATCATATTTATATATAATTTAATTTATTTTCTAAAATCATTAAAGAACATTTTTACTTTCTAACAGACAACTTAATATAAAAAGTTTAAAAATATAATTTACCTTCAAGCTTAAATCTGATAACCCAAACAAAACAAAACTAACCCAGTTACATATGATTCATTTGGATTTATAATTATATTACGTAAATAACTAAATCTAAAAGCAACTCATGAATACCCCTTGCATCATCTATGCTTCACGCATAATAAATATTCATGGTGTACCAAACCCCTTCATATCTAAGGAGTTTCTACAAGAAAAAGCTTGACACATTCCCAATGGCAAACTATGGTACAATCTTCAGCTACATCTCCAATTGAGAGCAGTCTGGGATCAAACCAATGCCCATACAAGAATTACTCGTTGAACTAGAATGTAATGATGATAATAGGCAATACAAACTTGTAAACGAGAGGTCGATTCTTACACTGATGTTTGACACGGTTTTTGTTATGTTAACAAAGCATCAAGACATTTTTTTGCCTATTCTTTCTTCAAGTTATATAATCCAACCTTTGGCTGACTTGTAACCTCCAAAACCAAACAGTGTGATTTTAGCTCCATACAGATAGCTATACAGGAAGCTCGGAGGCCACGATGAAAATTACAGGACTACATTTGCTACATGTATGCAGGCAACCCACAATCTTACATCCTGCAGTCAGCTTAAGATCAGGAAACCAAAGTGGTGTGTACATCACTCTATAACCCCTGCCTGCATCCCCAACACTATGTTCGAAACCACCACTTGCCAACAAGATAAGCGGTTAAACTCGCCTTTGCAATGAATTTTTTGAACAGCGAAGTGTGGTAGTGTGGCAAACAACCAAGGCTAGGCCATTCTAACGAATATTGCAAATATTTGTATTGCTGAGGGGAAGCAGAAGGCAACACATATCTGCCTTCTGTATTCATTCAAGTACCATTCACTTTCTTCTACTGTAATATATTCCACTGCCAGAATAATTATTATGCCGATGTCTTGATCCACTACCCCTGCCACTGTTTCCTTCCAAAGTGCTGCCACGGCCACCACCCTTGTAACCTACACTCTGCATCCAGTTTGTTGGCTGGGTCCCTAATCCATTAAGCTCCTCTTCTTCTCTATCATTATACTCCAAGACAAGCCTCTTGATGTCTTCTTTCTCTTGAAGCTCTGCTGCTTCTTTCTGTTTTGTACTCTGCACCAGTGAGGAATTCCGTGGGATGAACATCTGCTTTGTTTGCTGCTTGTTTCCACGCTTCACAAGAACTCTGACCTGAACCTCTTTGTTTCCTCCAGTATACTCATCCAGGGCCTCATCACCACTTTCCCCACCAACTCCCCTCCCATGGTGATCCTTGGCAGATCCCTCAAATACATTCATTGGAATCATCATGTTCAATGTAGGACGACCTCGTAGCTCCTGCCTTCGCTGTTCCATACTCTCCTGCAAAATTTACGAAACAAGAATTTTGAAAACGTTAGAAATTCAGCCAGACATGACATACACCAAGCTAATGTTGTTTTTTCTTTCCAAAGTCGAATCTTAAATTACCAAATATTGTTAAATTTAGGGTTTGGATGGAAAAGAGAGAAGACAGAATATATTTGGAAAAAAAAAAGGTCTCCAAATAATTGTGAAATAAAGCGCGAATTACTGCACAGGTCTCCCACCTAGTGAAACCTTGGGAAGGATAGATGCTCGCATACTCCCCAACAAGGAAAGAGGCTATTTCAAAAATTTCAACCTGAGACTTGTCACAAGGTAGCAACCATACTGTTGTGCCAAGGCCTACCCTCATTGTGATATCATAAAATTGAAAAAAACTAAACTCAATTATACAAATATTCTAGGTTATGTACGCAGTAAAACTAGTAAAAGACCAGCTCAATAACTATGCTAGAGCTAGACTACTAATGTATAATAATCCTAATCCTAATATCCACAAAAATATGAATAGAATCATCTATGTGTTGACTCCACTATTCCTTTTCTTACAGTTCTGGCCCCCAATCTATTTAATTCAGATGGTATTAGATTAGAGGGAATTTGCTTTTCTTTTTTTTCTTACCATATCAACATAGCAGTATGATTCCCAGGAAATCTTTTTCTCAAAATAAAAAATCAAAACTCACAAGGAAACATCAAATTTTGCAAATACGTAGCAGGAACAAGGAAATATAATAAATTATGCAAACCCTTGCCTGTACTACAGCCTTGAGCTCCTGATCAAAATTGGCTTCTTCCAGAGGGTCCACCTCGGTCACTTTTTGTCTCACATGGACTTCATCCTCCTCATCAGAAGCATGTCCAGGCCCATCATCATCGTCGTCGTCGTCATCCTCAGTCTCACACCCATCATCATGATTCTCCTCATCCAACTCTTCATCATCATGTCCCTCCACATCAATTGTGCCACTCCCTGAATCAGTCTCACTGTCATTATCATCTTGCACTCCATTTTCTTCCATACCACTATCAATGCTTTGTCTATTGCCAACAACTTTAGTAGTGGAAGTAGTCCTACTTAAAGGCTTCTCAGTGTCAGAATGTTTTTCACTACTGGCCTTATCAGCAGAAACAATTCGATCATGTTCCTCGAGTTCTACTAGAGCTGCATTCACTTCCTCAATAGAAGTGTAACGAACCATATTGGGACGCAAGTCCGCAAACAGATCCTGCATGCAACATATAATTAGCCAAAAATAGAAAATGCAAGACAACAAAGACACACACACACACACACACACACACATATATAATGAAAAATTAACTTAAAATGATTTTACTACAGGGAAAAAGTTGACTTGAAAACGCCACCTTTTAGTTAGTGGGACAGTTTTTAAGATCTACTGTCAGCCTGCCTAATAAACAATTCTAAAAGAAAAATTTGAGTCAATGGGCAGTAGAATATGGAGAGGGCTGGGTATAGGGTGGGGTAAATTTTTGGCATCTAGCATTCTAAATTTCTATAAAATTACCATGTTTTCTCAGGTGGCCATAACATGCAAATTCTATTTTCATTCCAAACATCACCCCATATGTAACCGTATTCTATTACTGGAAATTGTCGAATTGGATGATACAATAAAACATGTTAGTCATATAAACAAATCATATTTTACACTGATACTTGATTCCACCATCTAAAAATATTCCGGAGCGATAAGGTCACTCAGATGGCGTTAGTAACTACTTAAAGCAAGAATAAACAAGACAAAATATCTTCAACCAAACAAGAATAAAGAACGATAGGTTATCTTCCTAAGTGTAAAACCAAAATAACAAAAATAAAGTTCGAGAAAGAAACTGGGAATGCGTAAAGCTACTAAATCTCTCTGCACATCAAAATTCTAAATATCCAAATGTTAGGTACGCTGCAATCCAAAAGAGCAAAGACATAAAATATGGAATATAAAGGACACTCAAAAGCAATCCCATGTCTACAGCATTAGTAGCCCAACATTAATACTGAAGTAAACATAATACTAGGATAGCTAAACCAAATCAATAAACACATGAATCAACATATTAACCATACCCTCAAAATGAAATACAGTCAAATAAAGGCTGCCTGACTCACCTGTAAGTCAAATTCGATGTCCAGAGGCAGTGCCCCTTTGCTTAAAATATACCTCTGGAAGTGTATTAGGAATCGATCAAGTTTCCTCTTTGAAGATCCACGATCAAAGTAATGCCCACAAGTTTCAAGCAGAGTAATGATCAACCTTATGCGAAAACAATCTTCAGGTGGATCCAGTACATCTTGCTGACAAGATTAATGAATGAATTTCATAATGTCACGAGAAGGCTCTCACATACAAAATAAGTAACATTAATGGAAAAAATAAAATATTCAAGCATGTCTATATTCAAGCTACACACAACAAAACTATGTAATCTGTTGACTGCTTATTTTTTTGTAACAACAATGTGTTCAACAAAAAGGGGTAAAGGAGTACTAGATGAATAATGATAACAAACCAAATAGTATACCCATTTAAGTTTAAGGGTGATTAGGGGGGAGGGTATAGTTAGTATGTTGTTCAATTTGATGATAAGATCTACGAAAATGCTGTATAATGAAGGAGGAGAAGCAGTTTGATACCTACAAAAAGTGTAAATGACATACAAAGTTGTAGAAATTATGAAGGGATCAAGCTCATGAGCCACACTACAAAACTAAGGGAAGAAGTAATTTAACAGTGGAATAAGACAAGAAACCTATTTTGGTTTTATACCAAATCAACCATACTGAAGGATATATATATATACTTATTTCAAGGTTTGAAAGGAATATGCCAAAAAAAAAAAAAAAAAAAAAAAAAAAAAACAAAAAATTAAAAAAAAAAAAAAAAAAAAAAAAAAAAAAAAAAAAAAACAGAACCACTCATTCATCTATCAAGTAAAGGCCTACAATAAATACCATGAGAAGTATCAGGGATGGCACTAAAGAAAAAAGTAATTTATATTACGTATATATGAACAATAAAGGTTATGTATGATGGACACAACTAATTAACAAATGCATGGAGGGTTAACAAAAGATGAAAGTGAATAGTGGGAAGCAAAAATTATGTGCAACACAAATAAGAATGTTGATGAGGATGAGTGGACAAGCTTAAGAATGACTGCATCTAAGTTGGATTAGCAACTAATGAGAATAAGATGAAAAACAAAAACTAGCCTAATGTGGTCTAGATCCAGGCATGTGAGACAGACCAAAAATCTAATGAGAAAGTGAGCTAAATGTAAGAGAGTCTGACAAAAAGGGTAGAAGAGGATTGAAAAAAACTTCATGAGACAAGAAACATCTAAGAAAGACATTAATCTAAATGTTTTGTTGAAAGTTTTGGCTTTTGATAGAGATCAAAGGGATCAACTCATCCATGTAGCCAACCCCAGCGAAAGGAATAAGCTTTAATTGATAATTTTTCTTTTGTCCATATATAATTGATCTGAAATATTGATAGATACAAGAATAGGTGGGGACAGGTATATAATAGAAGGAAAGTTAATTAGGGGTCGTTAATTAGAAGTAGTTAACTAACTGAAGCAAATGACAGTTAGTTATTAAGGGAGGCAGTTATAAATAGAGAAAAGAGAGAAGGAATAAGGGGGGGAATACATTTTGTAGGAGGTTGAGTCCCTCGAATAGACTCAGTTCAGTGTAATTGTGAAATACAGCAATAATATTCACTTTCTCCTTGTGATTCTATTCCTTCTCTCATACGATTCTGGTCTAGTTCTAACAACTGGTATCAGAGCTCCAGATTCTGGGGCTTGGGAGGGTGAATGGGTTCGAAGAACAACAACAAAATGGAAGCAAGAATTGACGCGATGGAGAAGGCGATTGACGAAACTTGCGAGCTGATGGAATCGCGATTTGGCTCGATGGAAGCTATGGTATAGCGATTAGCCATGGCACTGGAGAAATCGGCTATGTCCGGCGACGCGCAGCACGGCGGACCACACAAGACAGAGCGGAGGAACGAACGCGAGAATAAATCGCGATGGAGGAGTATGGAGATGCCGATTTTTGAAGGGGAGGACGTGTTTGGATGGATGGCTCAGATTGAACGGTAATTCCGATTGCAGGAAGTCGGCGATGAGCAGCGAATGGAGGTAGTTCTGGTCGCATTGGAGGGAGAAGCTCTCGGATGGTTCCAGTGGTGGGAACAACGCAATCCGAACCAATCTTGGGAAGGATTTGTCGCGGCTATCACGCAGAGGTTCCAAGGATCCATGGTAGGCAATCCATTTCAGAATCTTTTAGATTTGAAACATGATGACACTGTACAGGAATTTGTGAGCCAATTTGAGAAATTAGTAGGTTCTATAAAGGGGCTGGAGGAAGGGATTTTGGTAGATGTGTTCTTGAAGGGACTGAAAGAGGATATAAGTGCAGAAGTGAGGTTGCATGATCCCAGAAATTTAATGGAGGTAATGGGAAAGGCACGACAGGTGGAAGAAAAGAATAAAGTGTTGGCCAGATTGCCAAGAAATACTGGGAAGGGGTTTTTTGCACCAAAACAGAAGCCTAGTTTTTGGGGCCAGAAAAGCTGGAAAGAGGGACCCACAGTAGGTGAAAAAGGGGCTGAAGCTGGGGTAGCAAACAAAATTGGAAGTGAAGGGGGGAAAGGAAAAAGAGCCTTTCATAAGCTATCACCAATGGAGATTAATGAGAAAATGAGAAAAGGGGAGTGTTTCACATGTGAAGAGAAATATCACCCTACACATGTGTGTAAAAATAAGTAGTTAAGGCTGATGGTGATGGAAGAAGAAGAAGAAGAGGAGGAGGAGTTACAGGATGACAGGGCAGAGATAGGGAAGGAGGAGCTGTACCAATTATGTTTACACAGTATTGAGGGATTTACCACCAAGAGATCCCTCAAATTGTGGGGCCAGCTGAAGGATAGAAGGGTGATTATTTTGATAGATAGTGGAGCCACACACAACTTTATTTCAACACAGTTGGTGAAGGAATTGAAGTTGGAGGTGACCAAAACTAACCCATATTCTGTAGAAGTGGGTGATGGACACAAAGTGAAGTGCCAAGGACTGTGTAAAAGCTTGATGATTAAGCTGCCAGGATTGGACATTATACAAGATTGTTACTTGTTTGAGTTAGGAGGGGCAGACTTGGTGTTCGGAGTGGAATGGCTAGCTAGCTTGGGTGAGGTAAGAGCTAATTTTGAAAAATTAACATTGACTGTGAAGGTGGGAGAAAAAGAAATAAGTTTGAAGGCTGAACCAGAACTGATTAAAGCTGCCATCAGTTTAAAAGCTATTCAGGGGGTATTGCTGAAGGAAGATCAGGGTTTTTTGGTGGAATTGAAAGCTGTAGAAATTAATGAAGGAAGAGGGCAGGTGCCTGTATGTATAGAGGAGACATTGGAGCAATTCAGTGAGGTTTTCCAGACACCTCACAGTTTGCCACCTCATAGGGGTAAAGATCATTGTATTAATATTCAGCCTGGGAACAGAATTCCTAACTTGAGACCCTATAAATATCCATATTATCAGAAGGATGAAATAGAAAGGTTAGTGAAAGATATGCTGGCAGCAGGGATTATTAGGACAAGCATTAGCCCATATGCTAGTCCTGTAATATTGGTGAAGAAAAAAGATGGAAGCTGGAGATTCTGTGTTGATTACAGAATGCTGAACAAAATCACTGTGCCTGATAGGTTTCCCATGCCTATAATCGAAGAATTGTTGGATGAGATTGGGGGAGCTGAGTGGTTTTCAAAGCTGGATCTCAAGGCTGGATACCACCAAATTAGGATGAAAGAAGAGGATGTACAGAAAACAGCTTTTAGAACTCATGAAGGACATTATGAGTTCTTGGTTATGCCATTTGGCCTAACTAATGCTCCTGCTACTTTCCAAGCCCTTATGAATGAGGTAATGAGACCATTCTTAAGGCAATTTGTATTGGTGTTTTTTGATGACATTCTCATATATAGTATTACGTTAGAAGCACATAATATACATGTGAGAGCTGTGTTGCAAGTCTTACAGCAACAGGAGTTATATGTGAATAGAAAAAAAATGCAGTTTTGGGCAGAGATCATTGGAATATTTAGGACATTATTTCTGGTAGAGGGGTGGAAGCTGATAAAAGCAAGCTAGAAGCAATGTCCAGATGGCCTAAACCTAAGGATGTTAAGGGGCTGAAGGGGTTTTTGGGGCTGACTGGTTACTATAGAAGATTTGTAAGAAATTATGGGAGGATAGCTCAACCATTGAATGTTTTATTAAAGAAGAATGCTTTTAAGTGGGGAGAAGAAGCTGATGATGCTTTTGAACAATTAAAAAACAGCCATGAAAGAATTGCCTATTGTAAAAGTTCCACATTTCTCTAAGCTGTCTGTGATAGAAACAGATGCATCTGGAACTGGATTAGGGGCAGTATTACTACAAGAAGGGAAACCCTTAGCTTTTTGGAGCAAAGCTTTGTCAGGAAGAAGTCAACTCAAGTCAGTATATGAAAGGGAATTAATGGCTGTAGTGCTAGCAGTCAAGAAATGGAAACACTACTAGCTAGGAAGGAAATTTATTATTAAAACAGACCAGAAAAGCCTCAAATTTCTGAATGAGCAGAAGCTTTTGAATGAAGACCAATTTAAATGGGCCACTAAGTTGATTGGATATGAATTTGAAATCCAATACAGGCCTGGAAGAGAAAATGTAGTAGCTGATGCACTTTCCAGGCAATTTGCTTTCACTGCCATTTCAGTAGTACAGCAACAAGAATGGGAGGGTTGGGAGAAGGAATTGCAGAATGATCCACAAGTCTTTGAAATATACAAAGGGCTGTTAACCAAAACAGTGGAGAAGAATGGATATGCTTTAAAAGGGGGAAGATTGTATTACAAGGGCAGGCTGGTACTGGCTAGGAATTCATCCAGGATTCCTATAATTTTGAAAGAGCTGCATGACTCACCTATAGGAGGACATTCTGGATTCTTTCGAACATTGAAGAGGGTGGCTGGTGTGGTTTTTTGGCATGGTATGAAAAATGATGTCAAGCAATATGTAGCTGAGTGTGAAATCTGTCAGAGGAATAAGTCAAGCACATTATCTCCAGCAGGGTTATTACAGCCCTTGCCTATTCCTACTAAGGTCTGGACTGATATATCTTTAGATTTCATTGGTGGGTTGCCTAAGGCAAAAAGCAAGGACACTATTTTAGTGGTAGTGGACAGATTGACAAAATATGCTCATTTTTTAGCTGTCTCATCCTTATACTGCCAAGGAAGTGGCTGAGGTCTCAGACAGGGATAGTTTGTTCATGAGTCAATTCTGGAAGGAGCTGTTTAAGCAAGCAGGCACACAGCTGAAGATGAGTACTGCATATCACCCTCAGACTGATGGCCAAACAGAAGTGGTGAACAGATGTCTGGAAGTGTACTTAAGGTGCTTAACTGGTACTAAGCCAAAACAATGGCCTGATATGTTAGCTTGGGCTGAGTTTTGGTTTAATACTAATTACAACAGATCCACAAAAATGTCCCCTTTCACAGCTTTGTATGGGCAGGAACCTCCACTGTTATGCAAAGGAACTGATTTACCTTCCAAAATAGAAGAAATCAATAATTTGAGCAGAGACAGATATGAGCTAATTCAGGAATTGAAGATAAATTTGATAAAAGCTCAGGAACAGATGAAAAAGTATGCTGATAAGCATAGAAGAGAAGTAGAATTTCAAGAAGGGGATTGGGCATTTTTAAAATTACAGCCCTATAGAATGAAGTCCATAGCAAGGAAGCCAAATGAAAAACTCAGCCCAAGGTTCTATGGTCCTTATAAAGTGATTCAGAGAATAGGGGAAGTAGCTTATAAGCTGGAGTTACCAGAGGATAGCAAAATTCATCCTGTTTTCCATGTTTCTTTGCTTAAGAAAGCTGTTAAACCAACCTGTGTGGTTCAACCCTTACCAAAGGCTTTGAATGAAAATTTAGAACTGCAAGTTCAAGCAGAGCAGATTCTGAAAACCAGAATGACAGAAGGGGGGAAGCAAGAAATGCTCATTAAATGGCAAGGACTTCCACATCATGAAGATAGTTGGGAGAGCTGGGATGAGATCAGCAATATTTTCCCTCACCTGGACCTTGGGGACAAGGTCCATCTTGAAGGGGAGGGTATTGATAGATACAAGAATAGGCAGGGACAGGTATATAATAGAAGGAAAGTTAATTAGGGGTCGTTAATTAGAAGTAGTTAACTAACTGAAGCAAATGACAGTTAGTTATTAAGGGAGGCAGTTATAAATAGAGAAAAGAGAGAAGGAATAAGGGGGGGAATACATTTTGTAGGAGGTTGAGTCCCTCGAATAGACTCAGTTCAGTGTAATTGTGAAATACAG
>PYAF01003709.1:638266-658422 GCA_007407185.1 Glycine tomentella
AACTAACTGAAGCAAATGACAGTTAGTTATTAAGGGAGGCAGTTATAAATAGAGAAAAGAGAGAAGGAATAAGGGGGGGAATACATTTTGTAGGAGGTTGAGTCCCTCGAATAGACTCAGTTCAGTGTAATTGTGAAATACAGCAATAATATTCACTTTCTCCTTGTGATTCTATTCCTTCTCTCATACGATTCTGGTCCAGTTCTAACAAATATACTTTAGATTTCAAGCACTAAAAGGTTTTTCATTCATGCACAACATGGAGAGGAATGGGTGAAGGAAGGATTTGATAACATGTCCCTGCAATCAACTGCAAAAGACTTTACCAGCTGAGCTAACTGGTACCTGCAACCTATGGTTGTTGATAGTTGAATGGTGAAGACAATATAAATAAAATATATCTTACATTTACATAGCAGGAGTAGCAAAAGGCTAAATGAAATCCAATGATATTGTATCCTCAAATCCTTTCTAAATTGAAGCATATCTCATCCTCCCCTTTATTGTACCTTGGTGTTGCATTTATTTTCACCATCTCGTAAGTCATGTCCAGACAATAAAGAAATACTTAAATGGGCAACGAATTTTAATAATAAAAAGAAAACTGGAGCAACAGTTCATGGCCATTATGGGGAAATACTTTCTGAAGAAGATATACTAGTTACATTTATCTATGAAAAATCAAGATCGGGTGATATAACACAAGGTCTTCCAAAAGTAGAGCAGGTAGTAGAAGTTCGTTCGATTGATTCAAAAATGAAAGAAAGGGGAAACATATTTTCAAACTGATTGTAGAAAGGAAGGCTTGTGAAAAATTTAAATGAAATACAGAAATTCTGGTACATATAGTGGGCGCCTAGTTTTAAAGAAACATACTTTCAGGTTTTAGCAATACAGAAGAATCAACATCAACATCACCTTTAACCCAAGCTTATTGGGGTCAGTGTTTAGCAATACAGAAGAATGCAAAAGCTTATTTCCTTCTCTTAAAAACAAGTAATCAGTCTAAAATCAATACCTCCGATGTGCCATGGCCATAGATGAGAATGAGATATAGTGTCTCAAAGATAACAGATGAGTCTACATGCTCATAGTTGTAGAGCTCCCCCAAGAATCGCATGTAAGCAATGCGTCTTTGCTGCATCCCATAGTCATTTAACTCCAGCCCAACTCTAATCTCCTCCAGAACCTGAAAATCATATTCCAAAGTCCCAATTTCACCCCAAAAACTCAAAACTGTTTGTAGTATAAATGTTTATAAAAGATTCGCCAGAAAAACTCTCCTTCTCCCTCAGAACTACTGTTGATTCTAGAACTTGAAATAGTAAACTTAAAACTTCCAATATTAAACAAATGAAAGTAATTTG
This sequence comes from Glycine tomentella, assembly GCA_007407185.1. Lineage (NCBI taxonomy): Eukaryota > Viridiplantae > Streptophyta > Magnoliopsida > Fabales > Fabaceae > Glycine > Glycine tomentella. The sequence goes on from PYAF01003709.1 coordinate 639,634, forward strand.
GTTTTAACATGTTAAATTAAGTGTGCAGATTCCAATCTAGAGGCAACACTTGTTTAGTCTGACCAAGTTTACATGCAAACAAGTAGGCATTGCTCAAACTATGCATCATTTTATTGTACAAGAGATCACAAATCAAGAGTAATATATCAAACATAACTACCTCATCAACGATAGCTACAGCAAACTCATCATGATAGCGACTTAATCCAGCAGCAAGAGATGCAATCAGGTGGATCTGACCATATTTTCCTTTGTAGACCTTCATGAAGCATTTCAAAAGATATGGTTCACATTCATTCCATGGTAACTTACGGAGTTGCCTCAGCACATGCTCAATGGTAGACTTATCAAGATCAGAGAAAAGTAATTTTCTAATATACTGCAATAAAGATATCAATTAAAACATTAACCGAGTTTATGAAAGTTATTAGAGAAACTGAGAAGGAAAAAGAAATCAAAATAAAAATCTCACCTGATGCAATGGAGGACGAACTTTAGCTACTCGTGCAGATCTTTCTGGTGGTTTGCAAAGGTAGTATGCATTCTCCACCAAAGTGCTATGTCTCGGATCCAAGTTTTTTACATTTTTCAAGCGCATCAGTATCTCCAACATGTTAGCCATACGTATAGTAGTTTCTGGAGACCGATACAGAAAACGGCCACATGTTTCAAGAAGATTGCAAGCTACATCAATGTTGTGATGTGTAAAATCATCTAAACAGGCCTGGAAGGACAACAAAACATCAATAAAGGATTGAATATACTATATGAAAATATCAAGATTACATAACCTCATTCTCTTTACATCTCTCAACAAATAGTGCAAGGATGCAAGTGGATTTAGACTTGAAGCAAGGGGGAAATATAAAACTAATTCTAATTAGGCTTAAATACCTTTTTAGTCCTTATAATTGAGCACATTTTTTGCTTTTCGTCCTTGTAAAGTTAATTTTTTGTTTAGTCCTTGCGAATTAAGTATGTTTTGTTTTTCGTCCTTATAGCTAAACGTTTTTTTTTTTACTGTTCAAAGCGTTAACTAAAGTGCTTTAAGGACTAAAATCAAACAAGCATAATTTGGAAGGACTAAAAACAAAAATAATAATTTGCAAGAATGAAAAGCAAAAAAGTGCTAAATTGCAAGGACTAAAAAGATATTTAAATTAACTAATTAATTCATGAACATTTAGTTATACCCTGTTTGACTTTGTAAATTATGAGGATACAGATTAGTTGTTTCCTCCATATAGAAATCTCAGAGAGAGAGACACAGAGAAAATATCACAAACAGAATTGAGGTGAAGTGAGATATTATTCAACCCAAGGAGAAATCAGTTACACCTCAGTGTGTATATACACAGTTACACAACTGTAACTGTCAACTAACCTGAGTGAGTCAGTGACAGCTGTCACACAGCTGTCCTAACAGATAACTAACTAACTATAGACTAACTACTAACTGTAGTTTAGCCTTTACAGATCAGTTAAAAACAAAAAGACAAGTAGACCAAGTAAGTATACTCCTATACTCCAGATTCGACAGATTTTCCCCAGCACTTGGAAGGCTATGTTTCCAAATCTTATTCAAGAGAGGTGACTACAGCAAGTCTCAGATCACTTTTTTATAATATATTAATCTTAAAACGTTAAGTGCAGTTTGAGTTACCATTTATTTTCCTCTTTTGTGAAAGATATTAGGGAAAAGAGTTGATGGGGGAGAATACTAATAGAGTCAAAGTTAATGAGAATCAAGAATTTTCAAGGGCAAGTTGAAATAGAGGAACCAGAATGTTCTTCGAGACATTAAAGTCGGGAAAAGGGAATTCTGAAAGAAATTAACATATAGGATAAGACGATAAGTTCCTGAAATAGGGAGGTCCACTTCCATCTCCTTTGTACAAAGACCAAGAATACCAGTCTTGGGAATATAATTTGATGTGATGCTTAATGATATAAACAAGTTGGCAGAAGAAATTTACGTTTCAATGTGTAAACAGTCAAGATGCTAAGTTCTCAAATTGTTTCATATAGTTGCAATCAACAAAAGGTGCAGAAGTGTCATAAAGAAATTGGAGCAGAGCTGGGTTCTAGCATTGAGAAAATCAAGTTGGAACAGTGGATGGTAGCCTTGTTCCAGATTCAAGAAATGGGAATGTTAGAATTCAATTGCAAGGTATGGAACTTGAGTTTAACATTAAAAATATAGAATTTTGATTGGGCTTTGGTTTATGTGGCATTAGGCTCTCCCACTACAATGGTTAGCTTTATCAATTGGTATCAGATCTTTCCACCAAGCCTTTCATTTACAAATGGGCAGCACGTGTGTATACCCTGGGACTAGTCAAAAGGATGCTGCAAAGCCTGCCTATGTAGGCCCCAGGACTATGGAGCATGTGGAATTTTAGTGTTCTTGGGACACAACGGGAGCCTTAAACACCAGAGGGATCTCCATCAACATACCAAGTGAGAACCGCAAAAGTGAAATGAACACTACATCCAACCCAAAACCTTAAAGAATTAGGTGTATGAGTCTTTGCCAATTATTATTATTATTCGAATTGTCCACTTATTCACAACATGGAATTTCACTCACACTTGAGACTCCCAACACTTAGGATCCAATAGCAAGAATGCAAGATACAAGCCAAATTGGATGTATGAGATTTTGATGAAAATTTATATGGCCTAGGGAACTCTTGCCACCAGTGTTGTCAAATTTGTGTGTAAGATCATTAGATTCGATAATCTTATGATTTTTCTCCATAATTCCATTCTTGATCATGCCGTAGATCACAAATTCGGAGGATTGCTTAGGATTGCCAGGTAAGATCTTGTAATCAAGGGATTGCAGCATTTCTTCTAAGTTTTGGACCCACAATTTTTTTGGTTCAGGTCGTGTAACCCAACTTCAGAAAGAGCCATGTTCCCTCTTTCTGTGAATTCAAAAGACCCTTTTTCCCTCTTTTGCTTACCCTAGTGTTGTTGCATATACAACCCTCAAAGACCATATTGACTCTCCTTTGCACCTTTCTTTCCATCTTTCCCATCACAAACTACTTTGCAGCCATTGGTTCAAACTTGTGTTCAAGCCCTTGCCTCAAACTATAACCTATTCTTCAGTTTCTCCCCCTTTGTTGGTTTGCTTTTGCTCTATTTTGGTTTGTTGTAACAAAAATAGGTGTTGGTACTGGTGCTAGTGGGTGTGGTGGCAGTGCAAGTATTGGGCCCAACAGTGAAGTTGCTTTGAATGGAGGTTCTAAAGTGCCAAGAAATACTAAACAGTTAGTGGTGCTAGTTTTGGACTATTTTCTTATGTTTTAGGCCTTTAGCTGTGTTATCAAAAACTTATGCTATGTGACTTGTGAGTTGCACGTGGCCTTATGATTATGAATTTTCAATGCTAGTTAAATATTGTGATTTAGAGGTTATTTTTCTTGTGTTATTTCTATGCATATATAAAAATTAATTTTATTTGCATTTTGGTAAGATCTAGCAATCCATGTTATGATCCCACAATTTACAATTTTTCACTTTATTCCCGTTCCTAGGTAAGATCTCAATTTTGACAACATTACTTACCACAATGACTAGATTTTAGAGTGATTCTCCTAAGGTTTATATCAAAGTGACAGTGGACAAAGTGAAAATTTTTTAACCTGTACATTGAGCAAGATTTTTTTGTCAAAAGGTTGGTTTGGTGCTCTGTCTCAAAAAATGTTAAATGACAAGAAAAGGGGAAAGTTGGGACAACCCTAGAATTTTCTACCATGGAGAAAATCTCTACCATCATCATAGTGGCTAGTTGTACCATGGGAAAAACCCAAGTCCCACATCGACTAAATATAAAGCCAAAATAGAGTATATAAGTGAGGGGCAACCCTCACCCCTTGAGCTAACTTTTGGGATTTAGTTAGGCCCAAACTCACATTCTAAGAATCTAAGATGGTATCAAACCATATCCAAAAATTCATTCAAAGGGCCACCCACCATGTTATTCACGCACCAAGCCCAAAAAGTGTTGGGCGTGAGGGGATGTATTGGGAAAAATCCATGTCCCAGATCAGCTAAAGATAAAGCCAAAATAGAGTATATAAGTGAGGGCCAACCCTCACCCCTTGAGCTAGCTTTTGGGGTTGAGTTAGGCCCAAACTCACATTCTAAGAATCTAAGAAAGACAAACAAAGTAGGTCATATCTCATCAAATGAGGTAAATTTCCTGACAATTTTACATTTCGAACTTCAAACGAATCTTTCAATTTGAGAAATTAAAAAGAATAAAGGAGTATTTGCACCTATGAACTATGAAAACATATTTTATATTGTCATACAAGGGAAGACTATGGTGGCAAAGGGAATTCGATCAACAAAAGTATATAGTATCATCCAAAAGTCAGAAAAAAATGGAGGTTAACAAAGTATATTTCATACTTGATTATAACTTATCAATACTTAAGATGTCGGTATCCAAAGAAAAAGAAAGAAAGTAACGGGAGTTTTAAAAACACAATGTATAGTCATTGTGAAACTGAACCCTGTCAAAAATATAGGGATGGCTCCAAAACATAAGTTGCAACAATAAAAAAAATTGTAATTATAATATTTATAATTCGATTATTAATCTCTTGTACCTTCAAACAACTGAAGACTAGGCCAGGAGGGGCAATTTTGAACTTGCAAAGTTCTCCAATGAACCTGATGTTCCTTATCTTTGTCTCAATGTTCATCTGATCCTGTAAACACATTTCAAAAACCAGATAACAAATGTAATTAGCTGAATTTAAAGCAGATAATAAAAAACAATACCAATGCAAAAGTATGAAAAATTAACCTTTTTATTTATTAAGAAGTTGAATTCCTCCTCCAACATCTGCAAAAGAATGGAGGAGACATCCTTCATACAAGTTGAGAGTGTGGCAACCATGCGTGAATAATATGGTAACAGTTCCAGAGATGTCCTTGGTACATTGAACAAAGCCCTCACAAGCTTTTTCCGACTTGATTTTGAATTTAGATAACAGAACTCCACCTAATATTTTGTTCAACAGTTCAACAAAAAGGCAATAATAATTAATAATGACAACAAAAAATAACAATGCAATATAAGAATGAGTATAGAGCAAAATAAGATATCCTCACAGTTAATTGATCAATAAGGTCCCGGCTCACACAACCCGGAAGCCTCTGCAGTAGAGCATCCAAATTTGTCCCTTCAACACTTCTGAGTTTGTCTTTTTCATTTTCTCCCTTTTTGTCATTATCTTTTTCTTTTTCCTTCTCTCTGTCCAATTCTTTAGACTTGTCTTTCTCCTCCTTATCCTTCACTCTTTCAGTGCTTTCTGCCTCTGGCAAAGAATTAGACTCTGTAGAGACCTCTCCACTTTCATGGGTGGTCTGTTGACCTTTGTCTGGTTCAGGTAATATTTCCTTGATAATCAAATCATATATCTAGAAGTCAGTAAATAGTTGCAGAAGGTTGGTAAAGAGAAAAAAAAAACACCAACAGGATGGTTGTATGAGTAAAAATATTCTTTCACATAATTATATGGCGTAGTGACTAAAGTTGCTGAGGTCTCTTAATAGAAAAAAGTATTTTATTACAAGAATGAAGACAATAAGAAATGCTCCAATACAAGGACAACAAGATACAAGAAATATGAAACAATAAGTAAATTATATGCATTTTATGACATGTCAACAAGAGTATGTATCAACTATCAATGCTGCTGCCTACAAGGTAGTTGAAACAATCACTCATTCCAGACTATATACAGAATGGATGGTGTTCTTATGAAGGGTCAACATTCTTAAATGCTTAGACTGCTAGTTAGAGGCTCAATGGATAATGGATAATAGTACCATCAAGTATTTAAAGAACGACTAAAGAAATAGCTAAAATATTGAATGTAAACCAAGCCCACTACAATAAGAAAACAGAGAATAATATAACCATCAAGTATTTAAAGAACTAGAATGGTTTCAAAGCATCATGAATGATCCCAGAAGAGATAGAAAGACCTAAGGATATAAGAATTGGATACAGTTAGATGTTACCTAACTCTGATTAGTTGAAGAACTAACAATCAGAAGATCCTGAAATAATTTATAAAAAAAAAAAACTTTCACCAATATAAGTTCTTACAGTTGTTTGGTCTTGATTCTTCGCAGATTGTTCACTGCTTTTAGGCTCTGTTTCTCCCAAAAGCACAGCAGGAACAAAAGCTCTGGAGAAAAATATGCAGGATAAAGTTCCATGTCAAGTAAAAGACTGGTATACCAACTAAAGAAAAAATTTAAACCATTGATGTGTTTACATCAAAACTTTAAACAAGAAACCATACGGCAACCAAGGACTAATGGATGAATCTATTTGCTAAAGTGATGTTTTGTAGAAATACAAACCTAAGATCAGGTAAACATTCATAGAAAGTCCTTGTATCTTCATCATCCCATATGGGTTCAACAACAGAAGAATCTTTACCAGAAGCAGAAGAAATACCGTCCTCACCACTGGTAACCCTAGTTGTGTGGCCATCCTCTGGCATTACAGGAGGCTGCATATCAAGTGCTTCTGCTAATCTGTAACAAGACAATCATAATTACAGGATAGAAGAATTGAAGGGAATAATTATTGACATCAAAGCAATATTCAACTTGAATGATTTGACTTTTAATCTCCTTTAGACAGAAGAGAGTGCTATCATACAAAGACATAACAAATTCTTTTTTTAAAATCAATTTAGGGTAACAGGCAAAGAGAGATAAGCAGCAAAGAAACACATCCTTGTTAGCTGGAGAATGCAGCTCATCTCAGACAAAACAAGATCTTAATATATAGGAACAGAGGAACCTGAATGCATTTTATGTTTCCAAAAAACAGAGATCTCACCAAACTATCCTAACCAGCAAAAAATTATATCCATATTTGCCTCAAATTTGCTTGACCGAGTGTCTCGTTAGATCAAACCTTTTAGCATATCCATACATGCTAGTAATGGGTCAATATATGCATGTGCAGCTACACATGTAAACCTTAAACTGGGGTTCATAGTATTTCAAGAATATATCAAGTCAATATACACCAAGAACAAATTCAGTAAACAGGTAATGAAATATTCAAGAGTAAACAAAACAACTCACGATGAGATGTTACGGAACAAATGGTCATAGGATTTACGAAGCTTTTCATATGAAGCAATATTTTCATCACTTAGCTCTCCTTTTGCATTCAAAATCTTAGAATTTTCATGCTCCATTAAGCGAAGTGACTGTCAAGAAACAAAATTGATAAATAATCACAAAGGGCATAACAATTGGTGTGCAAGATTTGATGGAATTAAGAGACCCGAACAGAGGTGAAGACAAAATATATATTAGTCAGTCTGTGTGTTTACAAAGGCAGAAACTCTTACAGAATGCTCAGACTGAAGTAGTTCAGCTGCAGCATCATAAAAGGAATAGCATGCTTTCCGGAAAACTTTCTTCTGATCTGCTGTGATGTTAAGGCCTTTAAAAAACTGTATCAGAATGTCAGTACAGCAACATATAAAACACAGATGGCAACAGAGAACAAACCTTGATACAAAATAATATAATATATAAATACACAAAAGATGAAGTTAAACTTGCCATCATGATGAAAAATGACTATAGATTATGACAGTCAATGAAAAGCTAAAATGGAAAATGGACAAAAATTAATAATAGAAAGCATGAGAATATTCTGATGAAGATTAATAAAATAATACCTCGTCATGAATTTCCTGCCCACTAACAGAAAGTCCTAGAAAAATTCTCCCTTGACGAGCAAAACTTGAAAGAAGGGTCAAACTTGTTTGTGCAGCATCTCGATCTTTTAGCTGTTCCCCACTGGTAAGATCTTTTATGATATTGATAAAAATGCCACCATCTTCAATAACTCCAACAAAAAAAAGTTCCAATAGAAGCTTTAGAGAGCTGCGCTTCTTCATTGCCTTCAAATTTCTGTCTGTATCTGATTCATCGCCAGGTTTTCCAGGAGAGAAGACTTTCAGAAGCCCTTGAACCAGGCTTGGTGCAAAGTCCTTGTACCTTTGATGAAGCAAAGAACAGATCTTTCCAAAAAGAAGCAAATGATGCCCGCATATCAGGAGTCAAGTATTTAAGGTAACATCATATAAAATATGGAAACAGCTTCAAATGTGTAGAAACCAGGGGGACTGCAAAGCCCATACCTGAACTGCAGCTTGTATATCAGAACTTCTAAGCTTGGCATCACATATAGCAGCCACGGCTTCACTGACAAATTTGCTTAAGTTGACACTTCGCAACTCGTCCATCAGAGCTTCACGCTGCTCTTCATTAATCTGCTTCAGTTTCTTAATAACAGCAGTGTTGCGCTTAATGCTAGAATCCAATGTCCTTAAAAATCCTGAGTCTGCATGTAAGAGCAGATTGTATTATTATTAATGCAACAAATACTGAGACAATACAATACACATACAAGAGAAAACAGCCAAACATGTGCTCTATGGGGTTAAAACAACAACCAAACCTTTTTTTCCAATTTTAAGTGGGATGCAAAACATGGATTATTCAAAAGTGAGTTCAATTCAAGGTCAAACTTTAAGAGACCATTTAGATTAAGGTTTCTTTGTCACTAATGGTTATAACAAAGAAAGAGGGGAGGGAAGAGTTACAATTTTCAATTGTCAATCACCCTTCTTCTCACCAGGAAAAATATTACTAATTACCCAGTCTCTCTACTTCATACTGAAAAATCCTCAAGTGTCACAATCTACAGCATACTTTAAACCTTGATATAACAACCACATAGATTAAAGCAACAGGTAGCAATGAAGTTCCAGCCATAACCACAGAGTCTTGACTCTGAGTGCGTGTTTGGTAACACTTTCGAGAATTGATTCCTTGTCCAAAATTTGTTTCAGATAAACTTTCACATGTTTGGTTTCACATCAAAGAAGAGTCTAGAATTGATTCTGAGTTCATAATTGATTATGAGTTGAAGCAACTTTGAGTAGCTTATGGGTTGGATAAAAAAAATTATGTTGAGCTTTACTCCTAACTTGCTTTTATGATAAAAACATCCAAACATAAATCACATTAATTCAAAATCAATTTTAACCAAAATCAATTCCAATCAAAATTAATTCTACCAATGCTCAACCAAACACACATTGAATAATAAATTAATCCCACAAGAAAATCTCCTAAGGAACCACCAATTGCAAATAGACTGAACTAGCCAATTTGACTAGAAAACAAATGAATTTGTTAAGTGATAGGACCATTTAACCTAGAAAACAGGCTATGCAAAAATTAGAGCAAAATCAGTAAAAACAAATGAAGAACAGATCAAACTAGTTTGGAGAAAATTAAAGGGAAAAAAAGGCCCACACAATGACGTTTTGACTTTTGAAGGATCTTTTAAGGGTTATATGACATTAAGTGTAATTCATAATTTTATGAAGTTCTAAAAGCTATGAATCATGTTAAATTAATAACATGAAACCAAGATCACTCTGACCGCAAATGTCCGTCTTACCCATGTTTCCAATCAAGTTTAAAACACCAAGCAACAAGAAAGAACTTTTATTTACTAAAGTAAAACTTTATTCATCTTGCGGGGTCAGTTTTTTTTTCTTTTGTTATAAAGAAGGTATAAGACCTAATATTATGTCTAGGGATCAATCCTGAGATCAGGTAATTTGAAGAATTGTATCCATTCCTATCAGCTACACAGAAATATTTAGCATATATATCATTATTCAAATCAAAAGGAACATTAACTAACCAGGCCTTTCTGGATTCAAATTGCTTTGCCGTAAAGCCAGCTTCGCCTCAATAGATTTTTTTATTTCCTCAAGGCGAGCAACAGCTTCCTGTGTAAAGATTAGACAAGTTAGGCCCCAAATAAGTCTGCTTGCAACAAAAAATCTACCCAGGAACTTCCATTACACAATGTTTCATTCACCATTGAAAACAAAAGGACAATACAAACCACACATCCACACAAAATAGGCAAACAATCTATACAGTTACCCTTCTCAAAACTACTTAATTCTTAGCTGAATTTCCATTGAAAGAAAAGAAAACTACTCAACCAACATAGGTAACATATAGTCAAAAAAACCTAAGCCATTGATGCAAGTTAAATATATATATATATATATATATATATATATATATATAATACAACATATTTAAAACAAAGTAACACATAAAAGGTGAATGATTGCAACCTCATCGTCTTGTTTGCTGTTACTTTCATCCTCTTGGTGATCCATATTCGTATTCCGTGCTCAGAAAACACGCCTCTGCGCAGCAGCAGCAACAATAACACGAATTAGCAAGCACTAGGGTTCAATGCGAGAAACAAACGTCGTTTTACCACACCCAATAACACTCGAAGAAAACGGCAATCAAATCGGTGAAACGTAGTAGCGTTAAAACGCAACGCAGCACAACACAGGCATGAAATTAAGGGAGAGAGGGAAAAAAACGAATCAAAGATGAAATTACCGCAGTGAAGATCGAGATTTTGGGCGCAATCGTGACGCTTGCGCTGAGTTGGTGAAAAGAGGGGAGAATGGGAGATTGGAGAGCGGTGAGTGTGGGTTTGATTTTCGCAGAAAAGGGTGGGTTTTGCTGAGAGATGAAATTTCGAATGCGAGAGATGACGGGTTTGTCAGTTTTTGTTTTTGAGGTCTCGTTTGTTTGCACCACTGTTGGTGTGGGAAACCACCGTAAGCACCCGAGTGAGCCAAGGAGCTTATTTGTTAATTTTTTAATAGTTTAGATTTAGAAAATGTGCTTTAAGCCTGGTAAATTAAAATTTATAAAAAAAAATTAAGTATTTTTAACATATACATAATATTATCAATAAACTTTTAGTCTAAACACCTTTTTGAACTGTGTAAAGTAAAGGAAAAAACAAAACATTTTTAAATAATCTTATCCTTAAATTTTTGTTTCATTAATGTTTTTAGTCGATGCATCAAATATCACCATTAAATGATAACATTAGTTTTAGTATTATTTTATTATGTTTTGTGGTGGTTTATGTTTTAGTGATTCAAAATCATCAAAATTACTTGAATGAGAGGTGTTAAATGATTTTTAACTATCAAAATTTATAACACGATAATGTTTTTCTTCTATTATATAAAAGTGAAGTCTCGCAAATTGAAGCGCACAAACTAAAAAATATCATGAAAATAAATATGAAACAAAAAACACACTATACATAAAAATAAAAAATAAAAAAACAAAACAAAAAAAAACTTGAATTTAAATTGATGCATAACAAACATCATACTTAACCATAAGCACTCCAAAATTCCATATTTGAATTGCAACTATATCAACCATGTTATGGGAGCAAAAATGATGTGAGTCTCAAAAAAATCAACATATAAACATATCAAGATTGAACATGCAAATCAAAACATAATCACGACTTGAGATTTGGCTTTTGGAATTAGGGTGGATTTTGTTGAAATCTGAATAAACTCATGGACATCGCTAAACTCCACCTAATTGAAAGTCACCTATAGCCCCCCATCATGGGTAGAGTCAAGATTTTTTTAAGGGAGGCAACTTAAAATATCATAACTTATAAAAAGAATGATTAAATTTCAAAAACATGACATATGTAAGAAATTTACTATATTTTCTTATGAGCGAGAGAAATATATAATTGTATTGAGTATAAGATAAATACTAACCTACAAGTGATTGGTACACAAGCGCTCAATGACAATAGCAAAAAAAAAAAACAGAACAAAGTAGAGAAATAATTGTAACATCCTTAAAAAAATAGCATCCCATATCTTCAAAATAGAGATGATATATGTAAAATACAAGACCAACAATAAGTCACTCATATCTTTATCAAAATATAATATTTCAAGAATATGTAAATAAAAACTTAGCCAACATGCAAAGAATTTGATAAAGGTCAAGACAAGATATAACTATAGGGTCTGTTTGATTTGTTAAAATTTATGGTACTAGACACGACAAATATTTTTGTTCTACATTTGATTTGAAAAAATTTCATGGGACAACACAAATTAATTAGATGAAGAAAGGGCAAAAACTCAATTTCTTGTTAATCAGAAAACCATGAGACAACTTTATGTCTCGGGTACAAATTATTTAAAAGACACGCATACCTCCACCTCTCTTATTTCTCGCTCATTATCTGCTAGCTACAATAATTGTATCGTGTCATATATTTGGAATTTACATTATCTATTAGCTACAACAACCTTATCATATCATGTATTTTAAATTCCCATTATCCACTAGTTGGAATAACCTTATCATGTCAAGTATTTCAAATTTACATTATTGACTATTTAGCATGCTTGTATGTATTTTGTATTTTGAATCCTCATAAAATATAATAATAATGTAAATTATATTAAGATAATTAATATTAAAAGGATATTTTAGTAATTTTATATTATTATGTTTGTGTTGTCCATTGTTAATCAAACAATGCACATGATAAAAAATTGTCTTGTAACTCAAGTATTTGTCATGTGTTGTTCTCTTTGTCCTATACGCGTAATCTTGTTTCTATAATTTTCATATATGAAAAAAGCATGTTCTGTGTGGGTTCCTCGATCATCGTGAGCTCATCAATATATCATATGGAGATTCTATCTCCCCCATTATCATAGTGGTCAAGTCATCACAACCCTATCTCCTACAAACATAATTTCAACACAGACAAAACTTCTACACAATCTTCTCATAATTCACCTCCTCGGCTAATCATCACAGAGATCACCTTTCTCAAATGGTGTCATTCACATCACAATCACATCTCGTTCCTATTTGTGTCGCACAACAAAATGGAAAAAAGATTCTTCATTTCCCTTTTCATTTTTCACAACAAAACAACATCATTTACTAGAACATTATTCTACTTTCACAATTTTACTTTATCAGAGTCAATTTGTTCTTTCATGAGAATCAAATATTCTTGTCCCCAAACAAGACATCACACAATAACATGCACACACTATCTTGATACACATTGTTGAGGGTCACATCTTCTTGTGTTTTTAGATCAATAATCATAAAAAATAAATATACTTCATATTTCAAATCATGTACAAAGATTTTCATCATATATTGTCGATGGTTTCATCCTCTTGGTCTTAGGGCAAAATATTAATAACAACAATACATATGTTTGACAAAGTAACTTCAGCTCAACATAATATTAAAGAACATACAATTCTCAACATCCAATGTCGCGAGTCGCATACTCTCAGTCTCAGGACAATCAATGCAAAGAATTTACATATAAAGATATATCCATTCAAGAGGCAAATAATCATTATCTAAATAGAGAAAATTCTCTAATGATAAGAAATATCATTTCCACCATCACTAGTTACATGCTCCTTGAGGTCAAATCATGTGCCCAAAGACAATGAAATTTGACACACACTTAGAACATCATAGAAGATAACAATTCAACACCAAATATCTATAAAGGCATATATCACAAAAGGAAGGTTGAATTGTGATTATAGAAATTTTTTTTAAAGCCTTTTTCCTTGGAAAAAATGTTATTGTCTTATGACAATTTTAGTAAACCTAGATAAATAATTTCCACAACTAGATTCAGATGATAAACACAGATTTCGTAAAGCACAAAGAAAGTTTTTCAGAAAAAAATCAAATTTGAACTCTAAGTCAGTTTAAAACAGAAAAAGCGTAAGACATAAAGACTTATACTGGTTCATCTCAACCACATAGACTATGTCTAATAATTGACAAACACTAACTTTTCAAATTTACAAGTATTCTATTACAGCCGCTTCTGACCCTACACAACAATCTCTACCCTAAGAGGATACAACCTAGTATTCTTTGCATCTAATCAAAATAATTAGGAGTCTTAATTCATCTTAAGACACAAATATCTTTTGAATTAACAATATCATCCAAAACATGATTTTTAGGCACTTAAATGAGCATTACAAAAATAGGGCAGCAGTAAATTCTTTCCCATAACAATTATTTTCAACTATTAAACTACTAATTTTTATCAACACAACAACATCGAACAGTCTCCAATTTATTTCCAACTCTATAACAATTAAACACTTGAATTGTGGAAGCCTTAAAACACATTAAAAAGGGAGAGAAAAAAGTGGACCAAAACGCCAACCTCATAACTTTCATGATAACCATATAAAAATATGTCTAAAAAGTTTACTTCAAATTCAAAACATAGAAAATCAAGTATCCAAGATTAGGACTTTGAATCACTAACCATTCTCACTCAAAATACATTATTTAATAGTGTTAAAATCATGAAACTCATTGTTTTAATACAAGGACAACAACTCATTCATTTGTAAAACATTTATGTTCAACTATCAAGTAATTATTTTTAACACATTAAAGTAATCTGAAACATCAATCAAACTTTATCCATCACTCTTGTAATGAACCCCAATCATTTGAAACACTTTCAAACTTCTAATTTTTTTTAAAAGTGCAAACCACTACAACCCATAACAATTTGGAAATATCCCAAAAATGTGCTTAAATGACATTTTTAGCTTTTAAATTGTCATGATATAAATACTCAATGTAGGCAGATCAAAACCCCAACATTTTCAAACATTAAAACAACATTTAAGGAACTTAAAGTCGCCAAAACTCCTATTTTTTCCAGCAACTCGAAATTATGATAAAATAGAATTCAAAATGACTAAAAGTGCTCTAAACTTTATAAATTTAATTCCAAATGATTTTTAAATCCAAATCCAACATTTCATATATTTAACCCAACATTTTCATCCACAAGGAATCCATTTTTGAGGCCAAAAACATTATTTGTTTTTTACCAAACATTGTCAATACATCAAAGCAAAGTCAAACTTGCTTAAAATGCTTCAAAACATTAAGAATTTATTTCTAAATGATTCCCAAATCCAAATACAATAAATTATACATGTAATGTAACCCTTCATTTTATATCCCAATGAGCCTATTTTTCTATGTCAAAATCAGCATAATAAACTCTCATTCATGCCAATTTCGCATAGCATAGCAATGTGCACACAAAATGCTTCAAAACTTAATAATTCCATTCCAAATGATTCCCAAAATTAAATGCAACAAATTATATATGTATATCTAAATTATGCAACATCCCATCACTGTCAATTTCGAGAAATAAAACACATATACAAAATGACTTTAAAACTTAAAATTAACATTACAATTGATCTACAAACTCAAATGCAACAAATTATATATGTAACATGAGGTTTTCATACCCAATGAACTCATTTTTAAATCCAAAATAACAAATGTAGTACTCATAACCCCCAAAACCACCAAATAGTGATGAGTTTACACATTTTCATGCACTAAATCACATTAAAAACTCTAAAACTCAATCCACAAGGGCTAAGCCTTAGAACAAGTGAGTAGGCTCAAGGAAAAATGGAAAACTCCTCCCATAATTTGATCTCCAAATGCCAAAAGAGGTCAAAACACAAAAATGAATCACTCATACATAACTATTGGCTTGCTCGACAACATAGTAGAAAATGGAAAGAAAAGGAGAAAATGGTAGAGAGAAATTCAAAATTTAGGAGAGAAAAAGAAACTCTTACCTTTTCACCAATCCTTCACAACAACACCAATCTCTATTCTTTTCTCTTTTGATTCCACTGCTCAAATAAACTGTACGGGATCCCCTCTTAAGCTTTTGTAGAGGGATCAAAATTAGGGATTAGGGTTCATTTTTCTTTTTCCTAAAATTAGGGTTTTAATCTCTAGGCTTTAGGATTATTTTCACTTGAAATCACTTATGTTGTCACATTTAATTTTCACAGGACACATGCCCTTGGAATTACTTAATTGTAGTCTAAAATGAATATTCGAGGCTCAAATTACTAAAACAATAAAGAAAATATTTATTGAATTTTCTTGAACTTTCATCTTTAATACTCTTAATTATACTTTAGTTAATTCTATTAAGGCTCAAAATAATTTTTTAAGTAAGCTCAAAATCACATAACTACCAAAATGTTTTTATACCACACAACACATAGTAAAATGATAAAGAAGAATTGTAGAAATTTTCACAATATTATACTCATCGTTGGAGTACAAGAAGCTACTATTCATAGAGATACTCTAAGATCCTGAGAATTATGGTCTTTACCTTATTGCTGGAGTCATTGAATGTCTCCTCCTCAATGAAAGCAATGCTAATAAGTTCTTTTGAAGGAGTGGTTGCCGAAGATAAGATGAAACATTTCATAAAGACAAACGAGTACTACAAGACCGTACCAAAGATAATCGCCACAACCAAAAAGTGACTGACCCATTTTTGTTTCCATTCCCACCTAGCTTTATTTTGGATCATGTTATGTTATTTTCGTATTATGTCTTGACCAATTTCCATTCTTCTTTTGAATATCATGTGTTTTGTTTCATTTTGGATTTTTTTTAATTATGTTATCAAGTTTGTTAAATATTACATGTTCAATATTTATTCCTATTTATTTTCAATATATTTTTTGCTTTAATTTATATTTGTGGGGTGTCTATATGGTTAAAAGGATACTTTATGTTTTGCCTTAGTAACACCTGCTTGCTAATTGCTTGAATAAATATTGTTTGCATTTCCAAAATAAAGAACAAATAAAAAATGATTTTTTTAGCAAATTATACTTGCACCTCAAGGTAGCCATCATACAACTTACTAAGATTTAGATTTCACCTTACATAAAAATTCACCTCAAAGTTGTTAGAAGTCTTGCCAACTTCAAAGCATGATGGTTTGTGCAAATTTCCTTCAACTTATCCGACAAAGTAACACTAGCACCTTTCCTCCATTTCTGCGTGACCATTTTAGGTTATTTCTTCATCATTGCATGTAACATATTTTATCACCATCTTGAATCTTATAAAGATGACTATATTTTCTTTCATGATCATCCTCAAGTTCTCAAATTGTGTGTGACTCATCACGAACATTTGCATATCTAAACTCTCATCATGAGAAGACTACCACACATGTTCTAGAGCACTAATAACACGTGCCTTCAAGTGTTATCCTCACTAAAGATTAATAAGAAAATTGCGAGAACAAAGATATGAAGGATATGAGGAAAGGGTAAGAAAATTGATGAGTCTCTTCTTTAAATGTTTTCCCTAACAATTCATCCTCCGAATTTCTCTTAGTCAATGTAGAAACACTCCTTTTCAATAATGTTTTCTTTCTTTTTTTTTCTCTTATTTTGTTTTAAAATAATAATTTAAATGGGAAGCACATGAACAAGTGACTCATCAAAAGCTAATTTATCTTTTGTAAGAAAATATTTCATTTTACATTCCTATTTTCTTTTCCTGTAAATATTTATTAAAAAATTATCTAAACAACACTTTAATTTTTTCTTCTTTTAACTTTGCATTTGTGAAAAATAATTATAGTAATTAATTAATATGATTGTATTTTCTTATTCAATTTTTATCTATTCTCCTATTTAATATTTCTTTATGATAGTTCTATATTTATAAAAAAAATCACAAAGGCAATACTCTATACTAATAAAAAAAGAAATTTACAACGACACATGCCTATCATCCCCTATTTATTATTAAGGCTAAAATATATTCTGATAATTTATCTCATTATAAAAATTTATTTTGGTATTTTTAACTCTCAAATTTGAATTAATGTCCTTATTAAACAATGTATTTTTTTTTATTTTGAGATATTTTTACTGATCCAAGACGTAAAACTTGTCACATTAGGGTCAATTGAAAAACTTAAAAATCTAATATCAAATTAGTTTTTGAGCAAATTACACTTGCGCCTAATGAGTTTTTTTTTTTTTCAAATTACACATAACACTATTTTTTTTTTCTATTCCCACACTAACCTACTTTTATGTTTGGAAACATTACACTAACAACCCATTAACATTTGAAAACATTACACAAACACCTCATTATATATTGTGCTAGCACCCCCTACAAGGGAAATTACTACAATGGTTAAAAAACATTGAGTAATTGTGTAATTTCATAGAACTTTAAGGGTGATTAATGTTATTTACTCTGTTTTTAAAGGTTTACTCATAATTTTTTATTATTCACTTTTCACACATTTTTTACTATGTTTATGGCCCCTACCTTTTGGATTAAACATTAAGTGGATTCTGTAGTTTTTATGTAGGTGAATTTAATACGACAAGTTTAACATCTTAAATATGTAAAAAAATCCAACGTCGAATATAATGAGGTGCCAAAAGCAAGTGTGTAGGTGCATAAAGTTTTAGCCCAAACATGTAGGTCAAATTTAAACTTACTTTTCCAATGTTGACGGGGTGTGGGTCAATCGATTTTTTTGTTGCCTAGACGAGGAGTGGTGCTTCATACACCATTACTCATTTCTTCTACACCATTATTTTTTATAAAATTCCAAATATGCCCCTGGCAGCTTTCCTGTAATATTTGGCAAAGCTTTTCACTTTTGTTCACTGTTTCCACTTTCATTCGCTGTGTTCATTTCGTTTTTGTGCCACCGGTTGCTAGAGACGCTCTGCATTGGTGGTTTTTGGTGGCATTGTGTTGATTTCGTCGGAGTTGTGTCGTGGTGGTGGCCGTCGAAGGTTGTGAAGCAGTGTCGGGTTGCAGAGGTGGGCCTCTGTTGTTTTATGGTAGCGTACGGATTCGGTAATCCGTATGGAATTCACGGATTAAGTAATCCGTAGACTCTTACGGATTGACCAATCCGTA
>PYAF01003709.1:658522-674413 GCA_007407185.1 Glycine tomentella
ACCAAAAACCACCAATGCAGAGCGTCTCTAGCAACCGGCAGCACAAAAACGAAATGAACACAGCGAACGAAAGTGGGAACAGTGAACAAAAGTGAAAAGTTTTGCCAAATATTACAGGAAAGCTGCCAGGGGCATATTTGGAATTTTATAAAAAATAATGGTGTAGAAGAAATGAGTAATGATGTATGAAGCACCACTCCTAGACGAGTTGCCAGGTTGGCCTGCTTTGCCACGTATGGATGGGTCACAAAATCCTGGTTTCTTTCCTTTCTCCTTATAAGACTTGATACGTTGTGCAAACATGAAACACAAAGTTTGTTTATGTCTAGGGTGTTGGCTTATGCCTCTAGTGTTCCATTCACTTTGAAGTTAATACATAACAAAACCATTTGTTTCATTTAGTCATGCTACCAAGGTTTTAAATTGCAGCTGCGTTAAGGTTATGCGGATTACAATCTTTGCAGTGCGAATGACTCAACTTTGCACAACAATCCATGTTAACATTTAATTTAATATGTTTTCATCATTATTATTTAGAGTATCTTTTTTTATATGTTATCTTATTATCTATCTGTTTATTCTTTAACTAATTTCAATTTCCATGCTGGGAGTTGAAGGTCATCCACCCGAGCTTTGCAATCAATCTCAAATCTTCATGATTTGTAACTCATTCGGATCTTGATGTTTTGTTTAAAAAATGTAACCAATTACTTAGTTATTTTCTAAGCTCAATGGTGAGTTTTGTAAAGAGGCAAACTAATTTTATTAATTCATCAACTCTGCATGCTAGCTCTCATATCTTTCATTTTTTATTTTTGAGTTTGTTTTGAATGAAATGACATAAGTTCCTTCTTCTAAAAAAAATACTCATTTCAATTTCAGTTTAAAATATATCTTAAATTGATTTTAAGCTAATTTAAATTAATTCAAAAATAATTTTTTATCTGTAATCAAATTTTAAATCTTAATTAAAATTACAGACCTTAACCAATTCTTTCCATTTCTCATCCAATTAATCAATTTTTGGAAATTTCTCGCTCAAAATTAGATAACTCTTACCAAATTTATTAATTATGTTTTTTGCAATTAAGAAATTCTCATTAACTTATTCTCGAGTTGAGATCCTCTCCCTTCTCTCATTTTTTTTTTACATTAGAAAAGGAAAAGAAAAAAGAAAAGGCAAAGAAAGAAAACTAGCAAGCGGACTCAAGTATCCACTGAACCCCATCCTTCCTAAGTGTGTGTTTGATTTATGGAGATGAATTAGAGCTCGAAGTGATTTTAGATGTGAGTGTGTTTGATAAGAGAGTAATAGATAAGAAAGTTTAAAAAATGGTGGGTTGAGTAAACAAAATTTTCACTCCAAAATGAGATGAATTAGAGTAAAATTAAACGCTAAGAGGGGATGTCAGAATTTATTTTCCGAAGAGTAACCTTACTTTTTGGAACCTTCATAATTATGTCTTAATTATATGTTTTTTTCTATATAAAATCTCAAGTAATTTTTTAAGAAAAAGATTAAATTAATAAGAGATAAAAAAGAATTATGTTAATACACAATTTTATTTATTTTTTCTTTTATTATACGGTCCAATCTTCTCAATTCAAATATTTGATCACGTTCTTTTTTTTTTTTTTTTTTTTTTTAATCTCAAACAAAAAACTTTATACTCTCATTTCATTTTGGTTAGTCTCTTTTCATTATTTTTTCTCTCTTTAACTTACATCCCAATTCATCTCTTTCTACCAAACAAACAGCCTAAAACATATCCTGTTTACATCTTCACCCTCCGCCGAACTCCACCTTGCGGTGTGAGTGTTTACTGAATAGAATGGAGCGTTTCAAAATTGTTTTTCAAGCGGGATTTCTAGGACAACAAAAAATGGTGTCTTCAACGTACAGGTGGTTTGGTTTGTGACGCCTTCAAACCCCAATTGCAAAAAACTTGATTATGGGTATATTTGCTTCAACAGCGAATCAACTCTACTTCGCTGTCGGAAACTTGATTATGGTTTACGCCTCTTTCACTTTCAAAAATGTATAACAGAACTACAAATCTATGCTCTATATTTAGACTTTCATTTTCCAGGTCAAAACTAATCCACACAGCAACAACAAGCATCTGCAACAATAATAATGTCATGTCAAAACCAGAAACCCTAGATTCTCTCACAACCCACTTGGAATCTTTGTTCCGGGCTTGTTCGGATGCTTCCATGGTTCAGCAAGCTAGGCAGGTTCACACTCAGGTCATTGTTGGCGGCATGAGTGATGTTTGTGTACCGAGTTCACGGGTTTTGGGGCTGTATGTTCTTTGTGGTAGGATTAGGGATGCTGGGAACTTGTTTTTCGGGCTCGAATTGCGCTATGCTCTTCCTTGGAATTGGATGATAAGAGGGCTTTACATGTTGGGGTGGTTTGATTTTGCCTTGTTGTTTTACTTCAAGATGTTGGGTAGTAATGTTTCACCTGACAAATACACGTTCCCTTATGTGATTAAGGCCTGTGGTGGTTTGAATAATGTGCCGTTGTGTATGGTGGTTCATGATACGGCTCGGTCCTTGGGGTTTCACGTGGACTTGTTTGTTGGTAGTGCTTTGATCAAGTTGTATGCTGATAATGGTTATATTCGTGACGCTAGGCGGGTGTTTGATGAATTGCCTCTGAGAGATACCATTTTGTGGAATGTCATGCTCCATGGTTATGTGAAAAGCGGAGATTTTGACAATGCGATAGGGACTTTTCGTGAAATGAGGACCTCTTATAGTATGGCTAATTCGGTGACTTATACTTGTATTTTGTCTATATGTGCTACGAGAGGGAAGTTTTGTGCTGGTACTCAGCTTCACGGTCTTGTTATTGGTAGTGGGTTCGAGTTTGATCCACAGGTAGCAAACACACTAGTTGCCATGTATTCAAAATGTGGGAACCTTTTATATGCTCGCAAGTTATTTAATACAATGCCACAAACCGATACGGTGACTTGGAATGGGTTGATTGCTGGATATGTACAAAATGGATTTACAGATGAGGCTGCACCTTTGTTTAATGCTATGATCTCTGCTGGTGTCAAACCAGATTCGGTCACTTTTGCAAGTTTCCTTCCTTCTATCCTCGAATCTGGGAGTCTCAGACATTGTAAGGAAGTTCATAGTTACATAGTGCGACATACGGTGCCTTTTGATGTCTATTTGAAGAGTGCCCTTATTGACATATACTTCAAGGGTGGAGATGTGGAGATGGCACGCAAGATTTTCCAGCAGAATACTTTGGTTGATGTTGCAGTTTGCACAGGTATGATCTCAGGTTATGTACTTCATGGGCTGAATATCGATGCTTTAAACACTTTTAGGTGGTTAATTCAAGAGGGAATAGTACCTAATTCCCTAACCATGGCCAGTGTTTTGCCAGCTTGTGCTGCTTTGGCTGCTCTGAAATTAGGGAAGGAGTTGCATTGTGATATTCTAAAGAAACGATTGGAGAATATAGTTAATGTGGGATCTGCCATCACAGATATGTATGCAAAATGTGGAAGACTGGATCTTGCTTATGAATTTTTCAGAAGAATGTCTGAAAGAGATAGTGTTTGTTGGAACTCAATGATTTCAAGCTTCTCACAGAATGGAAAACCAGAAATGGCCATTGATCTTTTTCGTCAAATGGGAATGAGTGGAGCCAAGTTTGATTCTGTGAGCCTATCCTCTGCTCTCTCTGCTGCTGCAAATTTACCAGCACTATATTATGGGAAAGAGATGCATGGCTATGTGATTAGAAATGCATTTAGTTCTGACACTTTTGTTGCAAGTGCACTGATAGATATGTATTCTAAATGTGGAAAACTAGCTTTGGCTTGGTGTGTGTTTAATCTGATGGATGGGAAGAATGAAGTTTCATGGAACAGCATCATTGCTGCCTATGGAAACCATGGTTGCCCTAGAGAATGCCTTGACCTATTCCATGAGATGTTAAGAGCAGGGATTCACCCTGATCATGTTACATTTCTTGTTATAATATCAGCTTGTGGCCATGCGGGCTTAGTTGATGAAGGCGTACACTACTTTCATTGCATGACTAGAGAATATGGGATCGGTGCTAGGATGGAGCACTATGCATGCATGGTAGATTTGTATGGTCGTGCTGGTCGTTTGCTTGAAGCATTTGATACCATAAAGAGCATGCCATACACTCCAGATGCAGGTGTTTGGGGGACATTGCTTGGAGCTTGTCGGCTCCATGGCAATGTTGAGTTGGCTAAACTAGCTTCAAGACATCTTCTTGAATTGGACCCAAAAAATTCTGGATACTATGTATTGCTTTCAAATGTACACGCTGATGCTGGCGAATGGGCAAGTGTTCTTAAGGTAAGAAGTTTAATGAAGGAAAAAGGAGTTCAGAAGATACCTGGATACAGCTGGATTGATGTTAATGGTGGAACCCATATGTTTTCTGCTGCTGACGGAAACCACCCAGAATCTGTTGAGATCTATTTGATTCTGAAGAGTCTCCTTCTTGAGTTAAAAAAGCAGGGTTATGTTCCTCAACCTTACCTTCCACTTCACCCACAAATCATGGGCAAGAATTGAGTGAAGAACAATTGATTTCTTTCTTATTCTCAGCAACAGCATATCAAATACTCCTTGATGCAACCCATATCATTGTGAGATAACTTCTTTAAAAACTTATGGGTATTCTTTAAGTTGGTAAGTATTAAGTTGGGATTGTTCTTTATCATATGAATTTTGTAGCTCTTATATATAATTCAAGGTTATAGTTTCAATAATATCATTTAAATCTGGTATTTACTTGAGAAGCTGCTGTTTATGGTGACGATTTTTAACCTATTTTGTGAGTAGAGGTTGTCAAATCTTCGAATTCATGACAATTTTAATTGCAATCGCTGTCGAGAAGTTGCTCAGGCGTGTGTTAATGCAGGAGCTCTTGATTTTGGTTTGTGCACTTTACTGGTGTCTTCACTTGTGTCTTTTTATTTGTGAAACTTAAAAAAATATGAAATATTGAGGCTATGTGGATAAAATGTGTATGCAGGAAAGAAGGTTTTGTGGAAGCATAATGTCTATGGACTGATCCCAAATATTGCATCTGCACACCATTTACTGGTATTGTTTACATGTTAATGTTCTAAGTTCTTTGATTCTGTCTCTGTTTTCCATTTGGTAAGTTACTGTCAATTTGCTGCAGCTGTATGCTAAGAACCACAATGATACTAAACTGTTGGTGGAAGTAATGAAACTTCTGAAGAAAAATGATTTACCATTATTTAAATTTGAATTACATTAAAAAAGAATATAGTATTAGGATAGATTTAAATTTGAATTAACTTTCATACAAATTTATATGCCCTGCATTTATAGTGGTTAATGCTGACTGATGAATCAATTGGTTCTTGTTAACAGCTTAAGATATTTAATTTAAACATAATTACAAAGGAACATGACTCAACTCATATGTAGTTTTGGTATAGTATTTCTTAATACCTTGAGCTATCAAATCTTTTGCTATGTGGATCTTGTGTTTTGGGGCAGGTATTTATTAGTTCAGAAGTAGTAACTAGCCATTTAGTAGATATAATTATTCTTAGGTGCTGCCTGGCAGACTCATTTCAAATCCTATCTTGTTGTCAAGGCTGGTGTAAAACTACGACAAACCTCATTTTAGACATGAATGGAATTTCTCTGTTTTCAAAGTGCTGGATTCATTAGTAATCAGCAACAGTGAGGGGTAAGGGAAGGGAACTCAAGCATAGAATAGAATAGAAACAAGGGAACTAAAACAGGAAAATCACTCTTAACACGAGTAAATTTTTACTCCATCATTCAATGTGATAAGGGTCCTATTCTAGACTTAATAATTTTACTTGCAGTTTAATTGGAATTTACACGGGGGAGGGGCTTGAGCTGATTCAGAGTGATTGATTATTTTACTCCTTTTATTGGTTTTTGTAACAGTAATTTCTTGATATCTTCAGTCTTAAAGATGGAGGATCCTTTGTATGTTTGCCAGCATACCAGATCTTATATATATATATATATATATATATATATATATATATATATATATAAATTTTGGCAAGGGTCTTCTAAAATTGTGAACATATTTGCTTTGGTACTCAGATTTTTGCAGCAGAGGACCTGAGCCAATGTTATATTCATCAAATGGCAAAGTTTGGGCAAAACTAATCAATTTGCTACCTAAGGATATAGCTTTTGAACCCTTTTACTGTTTCTAAGTAGTAGCTTTTCCACGCTTTCACATACTTACAAGCTCAACTACTTAGTTTTCAGTACTGCCTGATTTGGTTTGTGCTGAATGTCAAAATATACATTGGTTCCATCTGCATCCCCTTGTAAATAATGACTGCATTTGTACATTATTATGCAACTATATACTAATTCTTACATCCTAACTTTTATGTAAACACACAGTCAAAAATCAAAATGGCCGATCATGATGACCTTTTAGCTTCAGAGATGGCTGAGCATTCGACCCCTCCACCTGCTGTCTCCAACACGGCTAATGTGTTACCACCTTGCACTCGAGGTCGTAGAAATCAGTCACGTGTTTGGACTGTCAGTATAGTTATTTTTGCTGTGTGCTTAAGGTTATTGTTTCTTTAGGGGTATTCTTAATTGATATACTGAGTGTTTGTACCATTCTCTTGACTAGTAAGAATTTGATCTCAACATTCTTATAGTCTGGATGCATTCCCTATAGTTATTAGGTGGGAAGGAACCGTATCATGGTTAGATTTTTTATATATGACAGGCATGTTACAACTCGGTTGTAGTTTCGTCGTGCCTGCTCTATAACGTGACTCTATCTCAATTGCCCTGCTTTAAGAGTCCCCGCTGTTAGGTATCAAATTTTCTTTTTCAGGGTTTATTTTTGTTTCTTGTATTGGATATCAGATTATATAACTATAAAGTATACACCATGAACTTTATTAAACTGGTCGATATTAACATTCTAGTGAAACACAACATTCTAGTGTTTTATTAACATAAAAAATTCGGTTTAAAATTGATTTTCAAAGAACCAACATTCTAGTGTTTATTAACATAAAAAATCCGGTTTTAATAACATCCAAACTGCTTTAAAAGATCCATATCTATTTAAATGGTTTGGATTTAAAATCCAAACCATTTAAACGGATATGATTTGGATAAAAAATCTAATCCATGTCGACCCCTAGGTTCATGGTTTAGTGGTCAAATACATTAACCTATTAATCTGGCTATTATTGGAGGCTTAGGTGGATTGGTCCATTCCAAGTGATTACTATTATCACAGGTTGAATGACACAATCAAGCAAACAAAGAATCTTAAGGGATTGTAGTTCAACAAATAGGAAAGTGGAAATTCTTTGGAAAAAAGTAACTAACACGGAAACCTTTCTGGTCCAGTTTTTAGATCACTGGTTATGACTTATGATACTCTATATTGGTAACCTCAATGGTTTCCATCAGCTTCTTAATGTTATTGTTGTCAAAATTGAATAGCAGGAGTTCTATTTCTATATAAGAAGAAAATTTTAAAAAAATGATTGGAGTTACTTAAAAGCAAAAGGGTGTGTGATACAATCCAAATGAAGAAATACAAAAGGGATAAAAATAGGAAGAGGTGGCCTTGTACAGTTTTGAGCCTTGGTACGAGTTCAAGTCCAAATACTGGCCCAATTGATTAACTCACAATATTGCCATGTCAGCTAGGGGTTTTTCCACATTATCCCTTAACAGAATGGAACACTTGGAGGTGAATGGGAGTTAGTTATATGGAGTGGGATGGCAGTGTGGGTGGGGGGAGTGGAATCTTAGCAGAGTTTGGGCCCTTTTTTGGGAGTGGGAGAGAGTGAAACCTCTAGAATTGTTTCACAATATCTTATATTGCTTTTTTGCCTTGTCATTTCAATTTTCAGTTCGTTGTTATTGTCTTGATTTTCCCTGTAATTGTCTCTGTGAGATTGTCTTTTGCCCAATATATGAGAAAATAAAAGTTATTCAGGAAAATGGTTTCCATCTCTGTTCTTATTTTCTTTATTTGAGTACAGGTCGTAACAAATTGGTATCAGAGCTCCGATCTAGGAGCTTTGTGGATTTGGAGGAAGGGCTACGCAGGAACAATGCAAATTATGATGAGGTGCTTTGGAGGTTAGAAGCCTTTGATGGTGAAATGAATGAAGTCATTAGGCGATTGGAGGGATTGGCTAGGAGGAGGTGAAGTCGTTCTTGTGATGAAGAGAACGATGATGAGGACAACACTTCTGGCCCACAAGATGGGAGGAATGCAAGGAGATTCAATCACATTCTTCATGCAACAGACGTTTGGAGATTCCAATATTCATCGGAGAAGACACGATCGGGTGGCTGAGTAAGGTGGATAGGTATTTTGTGGTGAACAGAGTAGCGAAAGCAGAGAAATTAAATGCAATGTTAATAGTCTTAAAGGGAGAAACTCTACATTGGGGAATGTGCAGACGGGAGTTGCATAGCCGCTTCCAATAGGAAATGTTGGACAACCCTTACCGAGCACTGTACACGCTCAAATAGAGTGGGAGCGTTTCGTATTTTCGAGTGGAATTTGAAAAATGGTTAGTGCTTTACATTTTGAAGACGAGGATTTTCTCAAGGGAGCATTGTTGAATGGCGTTCGCAGGAACATCATGGCAGAGCTGATGATGTCTTTGGTGCTGTCATTGACAGAGATGATGAAGTTCTCGGTCAAAATTGAAAAAAAAGGAACGATGCTTGGAGGGAGGAAGGTTTATGACTAATTGGGAGAGGTTGGACGCAGAGGGCCAACTGGATATACATGGGCCCTCGAAGTGGGACCAATCAAGTGGAATCCAGACATTGGGCTTCATCGAATATGGGCCCAATTAACCTAAGTCATGCAACAAAATTAGTTATGGGTCCAACACTACAACGGTGAACAAGACTACCAAACGACACAATTGGTCCGAAAACCCTAAAGAGATAACAACAACGAAAGCCTCGATGTTAGCCACCGAAAGTCAGCAGTCGGAAAACCACATGGTTCAGGGAAAGAGGTTATCCCAGGCTGAACTATGTGAAAGACAAGATCGTGGCCTTTGCTTCAAATGCAAGGAGTGTTGGAACCCAAACCCCAGATGCCAGGTCCAATAGCTGCATATGTTGTTGATCGAAGACAACGGGGAAGAGGATGGTGGGAAGAACAAAGAGAAGGTAGTGGCGACAACAATACCAAAGGGTGATGAAAAAGAAAAAGGATTACAACTCTCTTTTCAAAGTTTATTAGGGCTCACTTCAAGCCTAACTTTAATGGTTTGGGGAGAAATACACAACTGAAAGGTAATAGTGATGGTGGTTTGCGGGGCCTCCAACAATTTTATAAAGAAAAAAATAGTTGAACAGTTGGGTCTGGAAATATTCGATACTCCTTTCTATTAAGTGGAGGTAGAAGATGAGTCTAAGATTGGGTGCAACAAAGTATGTAAGAAGGTTGATATCAACATTCAAGGTACTCATATCAAGCAGGACTTGTATTTGTTTGATCTTGGAATTGCAGATGTAGTACTTGGCCTTGAATGGTTAACCTAATTACGGGAAAGCAAGGCCAAATTTAAGGAATTGACCCTTAAATATGGGGAGAAGGGTTGGGAGACTGTGATTAAAGGAGATTCCTGTTTGTTCAAGTCTGAAGCTTCTCTTAAGTCCATTACCAAAGCTCTCAATGAACAAGGCCAGGTTTTTATGTGAAGGAGACAACAACAGATGCAGAGGAAGAGGATGGGCAATGGGTAGAGTTGAGTGAGTTTCTACTAAAGTTTGAAGAAATATTTTGTGAACCCAAGGAGCTTCTACCTGAACGACCCATAAACCATGCCATACACCTGTAACTGAGGAGTTCCATACCAAACATTCGACCTTTCAGGTATCTCATTACCAAAAATCAGAGATTGAAACATTGGTAGCTGAATTGTTTAAAAATGGTATGATCAGGCATAATACTACTCCTTATTCTAGCCTAGTGATCTTAGTTAAAAAATATATGGGAGTTGGTGCGTCTGTGTTGATTACAGAGCGCTGAATAAAATTATGATTCCAGATAAATTCCCCATGCCCATGGTAGATGAATTATTGGATGAAATTGGAGGTTCCCAAATTTATTCCAAGTTGGATTTGAAATCTGGCTACCACCAAATTAGGATGAGAGTGGGGGACATCCCTAAAACGACATTCCAAACACATGAAGGGCATTACGAGTATCTAGTGATGCCCTTCGGGCTTACAATCTCCCCTTCTACTTTTCAAGCGCCGATGAATGAGATACTGAGGCCATTTTTAAGGAAATTTGCATTAGTATTTTTTGATAATATATTAGTCTACAACAAAAGTTGTGGGGAACATCTTGATCACTTAAGGGTTGTTCTTGCAGTACTAAAGCACAACAAATTAGTAGCTAACAGAAAAAAATGTAGTTTTGGTAGAAGGCAAATAGAGTACCTTGGCCACTGTCTGCCAGCTGATGGTGTTTAGGCAGACCCGAAAAAAATCAAAGCAATGATTTCTTGGCCTAGTCCAAAGGATATAAAAGGATTGAGGGGATTCCTTGGGTTGACTGGATATTACAGGAAATTTGTGAGAGATTATGACAAAATTGCCAAGCCTCTAACGAAGTTACCTAAAAAAGATGGATTTAAGTGGAATGAGGAGACAAAAAAACTTTTCAGTTGCTGAAATCTTTGATGAGCTGTGTTTGTATTAGCATTATCAAACTTCAATAAATCATTTACAGTCACCACTGATGTGTCTGGGAAGGGTATTCGTGTTGTTCTCATGCAAGACAACAGGCCCATTGCGTATATCAGTCAAGGTTTCTCTAGCAGGGCCAAAACTAAGTCAGTTTACGAAAAAGAACTAATGCGATTGTTTTTGCAATGCAAAAATGGAGACATTACTTGATGGGAAGGCATTTTACCATTAAAACAGACCAACACAACCTCAAGTTTCTTACGAAATAGTCGGTGTTAAGTGAAGATCAACATAAATGGATATCCAAATTAATGGGATTTGACTTTGAGACCCAGTACCAACCAGGGAAGGACAATTAGGTTGTGGATGCCCTGTCAAGGAAAATGGTATTTGTAGCCTTGTCCTGGACTCATTGGTCTGCTTTTGATGAATTGGAGTCTGGAATTCAGCAAGATAGTAAGCTTAAGGGGATTTTACAGGACCTGTTGATAGCCCTTGATGCCCACCCAGGGTTTAAGGTGCGAGAAGGGAAGCTGTTCTACAATGATCAATTGGTTTTTTTCAAGACTTCAAAATTTATTTCCCCTCTATTGGAAGAGTATCACAATACAGGTGTGGGAGGACATTCCGGGTACTTTCGTACTTATAAAAGGCTAGCTGGGGTTGTGTATTAGGAGGAAATGAAGAAAGACATCAAAGACTATGTTGCTGGGTGTGATATTTGTCGGCAATATAATGCTCAAAATTTAACTCCAACAGGCTTACTCTAGCCACTACCCATTCCTACTAAGGTCTGGGATGATATTTCACTAGATTTTATTGGTGGCTTGCCTAAAGCGTGGGGAGTTGATACTATATTGGTGGTAGTCGATCGTTTGACAAAGTATGCTCACTTTCTCCTATTAAAGCATCCTTACACAACAAAGGATGTTGCCGATCTATTTATTAAGGAGATAGTTCGTCTTCATGGATTTTCTTCCACGATTGTGTCTGATCGAGATCGAGTATTCTTAAGTAATTTTTGAGATGAGATATTCAAGAGTGCATGCACCAAACTGCACTATAGCACTGTATACCACCCACAAAACAACGAACAGACTGAAGTTGTGAACAGATGTTTGCAAGCATATTTATGTTGTTATTGTTGTACCAAGCCCAAGTTATGGCCTAAATGGGTACATTGGGCTGAACTCTGGTATAACACTACCTTTAAGGATACCACGGGCATGACTCTTTTTAAAGGGTTGTATGGAAGGGATCCTCCTACTTTATTCAAATGTGGAACTTTCATTCTGGAAGTAGATGCTATTTCAGAATCTTTGATGGCAAGGGACATTATTTTACAAGACTTGCAACAACACTTGCTGAAGGCACAGGGTAGGATGAAGTACTATGTAGATCAGCAATGCAGGGATCTTCATAAGATGTGGGTTAGTTAAAATGTCTTATATTTAGGAACAAATGTAACATTAAGAACAAGGGAAGAAGTATGATTGAACATTTACATCATAACCCTGAGACTAGGAGAGACTAGTCGCTCATGACAAAAGCAAAACTAAAAAGTCTAGAAGAAATTAGCATAGACATACCAGCATAGACATACCAGTATGAAAGGAATGATGATCATGATCCATCCTCACGGTGTTACCCACGCCTCAGAAACACTCAAAAACCTCTCAAAGCTCTTAAAAATGTAAATTGTATAATGAATTTTGAATAATCTAAAGTATAGACTCCAACTTCTTATTTATAGACTCTTAAAAATAATTATTTTAATTAGACACACTATAGATAAATATTCTGATATGATCTCTAAAGATAATTGCTTTAATTAGGCACATAATTGATAAATATTCTAATATGATCTCTAAAGATAATTACTTTAATTAGGTGCACTGTAGATAAATATTATGATTAAATCCTTAAAGGCAATTACTTTAATTAAACTCCTAAAGATAATTTCTTTAATTAAGCTCACTATGGCCATGATGATATCCACCACGACCGTTATCAGAATTCTAATGCTTTAGATGTTGTGAAGTGACAAGGGTCTTTGTTGTTGACCATGACCCTCGCGGTTGACCACGATCATTGTCAGAAGTTGTGATTTTTTAGGACAGTGCAAACTAATCACAATCACCATGATGTTGACCATGACTCTCTTGAGTTGACCACGATTGTGGTCATTGTACCATGACCATTATCAAGTGAAAATATCATTAAATCTTCAAGAAATTGTGCATTTTCAAACTTTTCCACTTGATTGAACGACTCTACTTCTATAAGATAAAAACTAATATCCAAATATGAATTCTATAAAGAAAATACATGAAATAGCATGAAAAATAACATAAAATATCATTTAAATTATGGTTTATCAACCTCTCCACACTTGAGCATTATTTGTCCTCAAGCAATTATTCTAATTCCCAATCAAATATTTTTTTTTAAAGTCAACTCATGCATAAGGAATACCCATTTATTCAAAAGTAAAACTCACACATAAGGGTATCAAAAATTAACCTAAGAATCCAGTAGAGTTATAATTAACTTGCAAACAATCTTAAAGAGTTTGAAGTTCACTTTGATCACTATCTCTCAGTGTTTAGAAAAATGAATCATTACACTCATGATCACAATGCAATAACACATTCACAACTCTATAAATTAATCAACTATGTATTATAGTAAAGTTATAAGATTGACTTGATAATTCAAAAAAGAGGAGGGAACGAGAGGGAGATGTTGTGGGTTTGAATATCTCCCACTAGAAAAAACTAACAAACTAACATTTGTCAATAAAAAAAACCTATTTATTATTAGTTAAATTTTATTGAAAATTACAAAGCCAAGAGTAAAGTTAATTATATAAAATGTGAAATCCATAAAATTTGATGATTTCAATAAATTTTAAATAATAGGAGAAAATATGTTTAAATTGATATATGTTCAAAGACAGAGAAAAAAGTTATATACTAACAATGTAAAATGATTATACATTGTCATCCAATAACAAATCACTATGCATGTTAAGTTTGTTGATTATTATAATAACTACTTAAAAAATTATATGAACAATAATTTTTGATAGGATAATAACCTAAAAATACATCTTCATTAAACTCATATTCAAAAGGGTATGTTAGAGTTGTGTTAATTAATGTTGCCATTTATCTTATCCCTGAATATATAAAATTCTAATTGATATGTTAATCATGATTGAATTTGAGTTGGGTGTGTTTTATGCAGTTTTTACTTTTCAATGCACGTTCAGAGTCAATCTTTCTTTTACAGTTATCAATCCTAAGCATTTTAGCCAGTATTTACACATTCCATAGACCAACCCCATGTGAATTCCTCTTCTTATTTCCCCCTCTTAACTATATATGTTTTTGTTGGGCTCTGCAACATTGGGAGCTTGGGCTACTATAAGGATGAGGCTGGAGTACAAAACGTGAAAGTGATCAATTCAGTCTTCAATGGAACACAAAATGGGGTTAGGATAAAATCGTGGGATATGCTAAATACACTATATCAATTTCTTATACACTATATGATTTTTTAAAATGCCAAAATTGCCCTCAGTTGCTTTATTAGTTGGGTTGCTTCTCTCCTGCTCACTTCTTTTGGTTTGTTGTTGCTCATTGCTCATTGGGTCGTGTTTTGGTTGTGCATTAGAGGTGTTGCTGTTGGAGGAAGTAGTTGGGGGTGGTGGTAGCGGTGTTCACCGGTGGCAATTGTCGGAGAGGCCATCTTGGGCGATGGGTGCAAGGTAAGAGGCTGTTTTTTTTTTTTTTTTATATATACGGATTATGTAATCCGTATAGATGATACGAATCACATAACCCGTAAATGCAATGTGATCCGTATGAAGCTTACAGATTAGTCAATCTAAGCTTCATACGGATTGAGTAATCCGTATGGTTCATAAATTATTTTTTAAAAAATTTAATTTAATTTTAAAAAGAATTTTGTTGTTTATAAGTTAAAAGAAAAGATTTTAGTTGTTTTTAATGTGTATGAATCTATATGTTTTTGAATATTATTATGTGTATGTTTTGAAAATGAAATAATATTATTTTTATTTGTTAAGATGGACAACGACAAGTGGATATATGATAGTATTATGTTTGAAGAAATTAATATGGAGGAAGATATTGGAGAAGAAGCTGATGCATTTGAAAATGTTAATTGTTCAGTTGATTGTTCGGCAACCTTCAATACGTCAGAGGTATATATTTGTAGTTAAAGTTGTTAAATGAATGAGTTAAAGTATAAGAAATGTTAATAAAAGATGAATGCTCCATTTTTGTAGGTGTTCCTTTCTCGTGATGATGTCATAATGAGGAGTGACATGACAAATGGAAAGCTAGGATCAACATCCTATATTTTAATTGGTTGTCAAAGGAGTGGAAAATATAGATCATTCAAAAAAGGTTTTGTACCAACAACGGGTAGTAGTAGAAAATGTGATTGTCCATTTAAGCTGAGAGCAAAACCCGTCTCGAGAGGTGAAGGCTGGATAGTGAAGCTGATATGTGACCACTACTAAAAAAATAGGTTTTAACATTGCTAGTTTAACATCGGTTATTGGGAAAACCGATGTTAAAGAAAACGTGGTGGCAAATTTGTAAATAAATGGACTTTGTTAACATCGGTTTTGTTAAAAACACCTCAAAATCGATGTTAAGTAGTTCATATTAACATCGGTTTTCAAGTTTTTAGGAAAATCGATGTTAACTAGTCTATGTTAACATCGGTTTTTAAATTTTTAAACAAAACCGATGTTAACAAGTCCCTGTTAACATCGGTTTTAAAAACCGATGTTAACATAGAGACTTGTTAACATCGGTTTTATTTAAAAATTTAAAAACCGATGTTAACATAGACTAGTTAACATCGGTTTTTAAATTTTTAACCAAAACCGATGTTAAGTTTTATTAGTTAACATCGGTTTTCATTCGAAAACCGATGTTGTGTAGTTATTTTAAAACACATTTGGCCCTAAATCATTCCCACCAATGTCGCGCGCTTTTCTTGTCCGTCATCCCTAACCTCAAGCTCTCATTCTCACGCACTTCTCTATGTCCGACGCTTGCTACCAAGCTCTCAAGCTCTTCCATTTGCTTTCTTGAACGC
>PYAF01003709.1:675676-705481 GCA_007407185.1 Glycine tomentella
TTACACTAATTTTTCGTTTATCAATGACCATGATTGAATTTAGTGTAATAAGCAAAGAGGAAGCACTGAGTGTGGCTATTATGTCATGCATTGGATGTGGACGATAGTCCAAGGAGGCTTCAGGGACAACTGGGACATGGTAATTGTCTAATTTAACACTATTTTTATTTTAATTTGTGACTTGTTTTTGTTTTACATGTAGTATGTAATTTATGTTTTATTGTGTCATGCAGTACTTCACTGATGAAAGAGCACTCGAAGCCCAGACCTTGAAGTTTGTTAGGATTGAATGGTCTAAATTTTATCTTAGAGTTAGAGATGCCACAATAGATTAGGATTAGGCTGTTTTATTATGTCCTGAATGGGCTAAACAACTGTATAAACATTAGATTAGCAAATATTTTTTATGTACAT
The DNA here is from genome assembly GCA_007407185.1 of Glycine tomentella. Classification (NCBI taxonomy): domain Eukaryota; kingdom Viridiplantae; phylum Streptophyta; class Magnoliopsida; order Fabales; family Fabaceae; genus Glycine; species Glycine tomentella. Next base: position 676,091 of record PYAF01003709.1, read on the forward strand.
ATTGACATTATTCAATTTTATTTGTTATTCAAATTTTAATTTTTTGAATTGTATTATCAAATTGGTTGGTTGGTGTATGACTCTGGTTTTTCATTTACAGGTTGAAGAACTGCACTAATTAAAAAAACAGAAATAATATTAAAAAAAAATTAAAAACAACATCGATTTTCATAAGAAAACCGATGTTAACATCTAACACAACATCGATTTTCTTATCAAAACCGATGTTAACAAATAACACAACATCGGTTTTCTTACGAAAACCGATGTTAACATATAATATAACATCGATTTTCTAATGAAACCGATGTTAACATATTCAACAACATCAAAAACCAATGTTGTGTGATATTTTAACATCGATTTTCATAAGCAAACCGATGTTATATTGTAATCGTATAATTTTTAACTTTACATTTTTCAGATGGCGACATCGGTTTTGATCGAGGAACCGATGTTGTGATATCACGTTAACATCGGTTTTGAAAACCGATGTTAACTTCTACATATTTAACGTCGGCTGATTCAACATCGGTTCAAAACCGATGTTGAATGTCAAAAATAACCGATGTTGAATCATGTTTTTCTAGTAGTGGACACTCATAATCATAGTTTGGCTAGGTCATTATGTAGACATGCACATGTTGGTCGATTAAGTGAGTAGGAGAAGATCATTGTTGCTGATATGACAAGGTCGATGGTGAAACCAAAGAATATTCTTTTAACTTTGAAGGAGTACAATACCAATAATTATACAACTTTGAAGCAACTATACAATGCAAGATATGCATACCGCACATATATAAGAGGTAATAACACTGAAATGCAACAGTTAATGAAACTTCTTGAACACGACATGTATATTCATTGGCATAGAATGAAAGAAGAAAATGTGGTACGTGATTTATTTTGGACACATCCAAATGCATTGAAATTGAGTAATGCATATCATATGGTCTTCTTGATGGACAATACATACAAAACAAATAGGTACAGACTACCTTTACTTGACATTGTTGGTGTGACACCTACTGGGATGACATTTTCTGCTGCATTTGCCTATTTAGAGGAGGAACGCATAAACAATCTTATATGGACCCTTGAACGCTTTAGAGAGATTTTTCTTAAAAGTGAATTTCCCAAGCGTCATTGTTACCGATAGAGATACAACATTGATGAGTGTTGTGAAAACTATTTTTCCAATGTCAACCAACTTATTGTGTCGGTTTCACATTGACAAGAATGTGAAGGCAAAATGTAAAAGTTATATACTCCAAAATTTGGCATGGGACTATGTCATGGAAGCCTGGGCTACTCTTATGGATTGTCGTATTGAGAAATCTTACGATGATTGTTTGATGAAGTTTGAAGTTGCTTGTTCACCATGACCTGCATTTGTTGAGTATGTGAAAAAAACATGGTTGCATCCTCATAAAGAAAAATTTGTAACCGCATGGACAAATAAAGTAATGCATCTTGGCCACACTACAACTAACAGGTAACAAAATCTTTAAAGTTGGTGACATTGTGATTTGTTGAACAACATTTTGTATTTCAAATTATTAACATGTCATTAAATGCAGGGTTGAGTCTACTCATTGGACTTTAAAGAGGCTTCTACAGAATAGCATTGGTAATTTATGTAGTGTTTGGGATGCCATGAACAACATGATCACCTTGCAACATACTAAAATAAAGACATCGTTAGAAAGAAGCACCCATGTCATAGGACATGTATTCAAAGTTACATTGTACAAGAGACTTATCGGCATGGTGTCGAGGTATGCGTTAAACCAGATTGTTGCTGAGTTTGAGGGAGTTCATTATGCAGACAAAAATCCCTCTCGTTGTGGATGTGTGATGAGAATTACCCATGGTCTCCCTTGTGCATGTGAGCTAGCTAAGCTTGTTGTTGGAAGCGTACCGCTTTCAAGCATTCATATATTTTGGCGAAGATTACATTTTTCAGACCAAGGTTTAGATGACATGGAAATTCACATAACTGACGAGATGGAGGTAATCTCCAAGCATTTTAAGAAGCTTGATTTGTGTGGCAAAATGACGCTGAAGACTAAGCTTAAAGAACTTGCTTTTCCTTATCAAACATCGATGAATCCTCCCCCTGAAAAGGTGAGAACAAAAAGTGCTCCAAAAAATAAACACACAAAGCATGAAATTTCAACCAATCGGGATCTGTCTTACTTTGAGTATGTTGATGAATTACATTTCATGCAAAGTAGTTGCACAACACAAAAAAGGTCTGCTTCATCATCTGATCAACCATTGAAGAACAGAAACATTCCTACGCTGGATCAATTTCATCCTTTTATGCACAAATTCATTGTTAACATCACTGATGTTAAAGCTGATGGTAATTGTGGATATCGTGTAATTGCTGCCGTACTAGGTTGTGGTGAAGATTCTTGGTCTTTGGTCCGCAACCATTTGCTGAAAGAACTTTCACAATGGTCTGATCAATATATAGCCTTGTTTGGTGGGTTTGATCAGTTAAACCGGTCTCTTCTTGTTGATGGATTAGCAAAGGTAAGATGTTACTTAAATTTATGTATATTTTGTCTTGTCAAATATAGATTACAACACTGATAAAAGCTGATTGTATAGGTAACAACGAATAAATGGATGGATATTACCGACATAGGGTATGTCATTGCTTCCAGGTATAATGTCATTGTTGTTTCGCTTTATGTCAAACAAAGTATGACGTTTTTCCCTCTGAGAAGCCAACCGCCTCAAGATCCTGGCATTCATCGAATTGTTTGTGTTCGTCATGTGTTTGGTAACCATTTTGTGCAGGTATAACATTCAACCTTTCTTCAATGCATTTGACTCTGTGTGATTTGCCAAACTTTAATTTATCGTGACAATGTAATTGAAACAGGTTCAACTAACAGACGACTCTCCTATCTCGTCTTCTCATTTTTGTGGTCTACGCACTGTTCCAGTGAAGCAAAACATTGGCCGACTTATTATGTTGATAGAATGAGGCTGTATTCTAAATCCATGGATTTATGCATTGAATATGTAGATTTAAGATAGTAAATTATAGACATTGTCCGTCATTGGTGGGTTTGTAATTGCAACTTAAAATTGTACCGTTATCAATAAAGTCACAAATGGGACATTACTAATTGCAAGTTACATTTGTCTTGTTTGACTTAAAACCTTGTATATGTTAATGCTTTGCCAAAATTTATAAAAATGCAAGCAGCTGATATTTTTCCCAAAATGAAAGGATAAAATTTACATAACCTAATTAGTTAAAAAACTAGTGTACCAAATGTGTGTCACTAAAGACAGTAACTTAAAATGAAGATTACAACACAATTATAAAGTAAATTCTAAATTGATATCTGATGAGTGCTCAATGTCTGCCACAAACTCGTTGATATTGCGTTGTCGAGACGCATCAAAAACAATTTAACTAAGTTAATTCTATAGCACAGGGTTAACCTAGGTCGACTCAGAGACACAATCAATATGGTTCTAGCTTCAAATCATTGGTAATAATAAGGGGGAATTTTGTCGAACAGTTGATATGCGCAAAGTAAAACATGCAAGAACACAAACTAAAATTAAAGAACAATGCAAAAATTAACAAGATTATCAAGGAGTAAAGTAAAATAGATTAGAAAGCATCAATCCAATTCACCAACCTAAGCTATTTGAATCATCATCATTCTCATAAGTTGATTCTATCATGAACATTCATTCAATCTCAATAGAAGCAGTTCAATCGATTCTACTCCTAAATTAATTGAAACCACAACCTTAATTGAAATATCATTCAATTAATCTTGTGATTATCATTCGAAATTAGGACATGAATCCATAATCCTAACTTGCTTTCAATCCTAATTGCATTCATAATCATGAAAACATAATAGAAATTGAAGAAGAAGGTGAACATTCAAATAGAATTCGAAATACCAAACCGAAACTCCGATTCTTCTCTTGCTTGAGTTGGTGACCATTGACCTTGAAGACTGTGCCGGTAGCTTCATTTTTAATCTCAACTACACCATGGAGAAAAACATTAGTAATAACAAAAGGTCCATCCCATATAGATCGAAGTTTATCAGAAATAAGCTTAAGGTGAGAATTAAACAATAACACTTTTTGGCCACTATGGAACTCCTTTCTAAGAATCCTAGAGTCATGGAATTTCTTCACTTTCTCCTTGTAAATCTTGAAGTTCTCATAGGCTTCTAAACGAATCTCCTCAAGCTCTTGCAACTGAAGCTTCCTTTGTATACCCGCTTCATCAAATGCCATGTTGCAACTCTTCACCGCCCAATAAGCACGGTGCTCAATCTCCATTGGAAGGTGGCATGCCTTACCGAAAACCACCCCATAGGGAGACATCCCCAAAGGTGTGCGGTAAGCGGTCCTATGAGCCCATAACCCATCCTCAAGAAGCTTGCTCCAATCTTTCCTATTTGGTTGCACCACCTTCTGTAACACTTGCTTGATCTCTCTGTTAAAAACCTATGCTTGCCCATTAGTTCGGGGATGATAAGCTGTAGCAACTCTATGCACAACCCCATACTTCTGCAGCAAGGATGCGAATGACCGGTTACAGAAATGGCTCCCCTGGTCACTGATAATGGCTCTAGGCACACCAAACCTGCAAAAATGTTGGATCTCACAAAATCCACAACAACTTTAGAATCATTAGTTCTGGTGGCCTTAGCCTCAACCCATCGAGAAACATAATCAACCGCGAGAAAAATATATGAAAAACCATGAGAAACAGGAAATGGACCCATAAAATCAATACCCAGAAATAAAAAATCTCACAAAAAATAATGGGTTGCTGAGGCATCTCATGTCTATGTGTAATTGTGCCTCATACTCTCTAACACTGCTCACAAGTGGTGGTAAAGTGATGAGCATCTCTAAACAAGGTGGGCCAAAAGAACCCACAGTCTAATACTTTTCAAGCAGTCCTCTGAGGACCAAAATGACCTCCGGTAGGTGTGCCATGACAAAACTGAAGAATAGACTGAATTTCATGATCAGGCACACACCTTCAGATCACTTGGTCACTACCAAACCTCCACAAATAAGGATTATCCCAAACATAATATTTAGCATCACTCTTAAGATTATCTATTTGGGACCTAGATGCACGAGGTGGAACAACAGATGCAACAAGGAGATTAACAATGTCAGCAAACCAAGGTGTCACATGCGATGAATGCAAATGCATCAAATGCTCATCAGGAAAATTATCACGAATGGGAAAGGACTCAAGAGGTCCCTCAATTCTGCTCAAGTGATCAGCAACCAAGTTTTCTGCACCACTTCTGTCCTTAATCTCAATGTCAAATTCCTGAAGAAGAAGCATCCACCTGATTAATCTAGCTTCTTCAACAGGTATTTCAAAGCTGCGTGGTCAATAAAGACAGTGATATGGGAGCAAAGCAAGTAAGATCTAAATTTATCTAAAGCAAAAATAATAGCCAAAAGCTCCTTCTCAGTGGTGGTGTAGTTAACTTCGGCTGCATCCAAAGTGCGTGAAGCATAAGCAATAACATGGGATAGTTTACCAACTCTTTGTGACAACACAGCCCCAAGTGCATAATTAGAGGCATCACACATTAGCTCAAAGGGAAGCTCCCAATTTGGTGGTTGCATGATGAGAGAGGTAGTCAGCTTCCTCCTCAATCCCTCAAATGCCTCTTTGCAAGGCTGATCAAATGTAAAGTCTACGTCCTTTTGGAGAAGCTTGGACAATGGCAATGCAATCTTACTGAAATCCTGAATGAATCTCCGATAAAAACCTGCATGTCCAAGAAAAGAACGTACTTCCCGCACAAAAGCGGGGTAAGGCAAAGAGGTAATCACATCAATTTTGGTCTTATCGACCTCAATACCTCTACTAGAGACCAAATGTCCAAGACTATACCCTCATGCACCATGAAATGACATTTCTCAAAGTTAAGAACAAGGTTAGTACTAATACATCGGTCAAGCACTCTAGAGACTATCCAAACATGCATCAAAAGAGGAACCATAAATAGTGAAATCATCCATAAACACCTCCATGCAACTCTCTAATAAATCAGAAAAGATGCTTACCATGCACCTTTGGAAGGTACCAGGTGTGTTGCATAGGCCAAAAGGCATCCGGTGTAAGCAAATGTGCCAAATGGACAAGTCAATGTGGTCTTATGTTGATCCTCTGGTGCAATATGGATTTGCATGTAACCAGAAAAACCATCAAGAAAGCAATAATGTGATTTACCTGCCAACCTCTCTAAAATTTGATTAATGAAAGGCAGAGGAAAATGATCCTTCCGAGTGGCCTGGTTGAGTCTCCTGTAATCAATGCAAACTCGCTAACTGTTGGCCACTCTAGCCGGAATCAACTCATTATCTTGATTCTTCACAACTGTGAGACTCAACTTCTTAGGAATCACTTGGACAGGTGAAACCCAAGTGCTACTGATATTGGATAGATGATCCCTGCAGCTAGTAGCTTCGTCACTTCCTTCTTCACCACATCAACAATAGTGGGATTCAGCCTCCTCTGTGGTTGCCTCACTGGTCTAGAATCATCCTCCTCTATGATAAGTGCCACATTTTAGTAAAAATAGGATTTTAAAATGGCACTTATCGGTTATTTTGATTAACTTTATCCACAAATTAACCCTAGAAACCTAGTCAAATGATGGTTATATAAAGGTAAGTCATGCTTTCATATTTTGAGAGGATTCGTCCAACTGAATGATTCAATTTTGCTAGGTTGGAAGATTACGGAAGTATCAAGCATGCAAAAACCTAGAGAAGGGAGTGATCTAAGCAAATAATGAAGTTCCAACAGCATTCCAGGCCCAAGAATCCACAAGGCCCAAAGAAAACTTCACCATTAAGCCATTAGCTCGCCCAGGCGGCCATGCCATGCACATTTCACTCACCTGGGCGAGTTACAAGTTCCCAGAAGATGACATTAGCTCGCCTAGGCGACCAAATTATGAAGGAAATGGTGGCCTAGGCAACCAAAGCAGCCAGGTCCACAAAACCTATAAATATGGACGGATTTTGAAGCATGGAGGCATTCCTTTCTCCCCATTTGAGCTACTTGTTCTTATTTTAGCTTGTTTTACTTCTTAAGTGAGGGTAGAAGCTTAGGGAAGTGAGGAAGAGTGAATTTTGTAGGGAAATTCTGCCGAAAAGAGGATCGATGACGAGCTTAGTCAGTGGTTCTCTCGAGGAGGTTCTGCCGATGTTCGCTTAAACTTCTCTAAGGATTGGACGTACTCTTCTTATCCCTATGCTCTTTTAATTTTTATTTATGCATCGTTCTATTTCTTGTTGGTAATTTCATTCGGCGCTTAATGCTTGATTCTACTTGATCACTAGTATCACGAACTTAAATCCTAAGTGAGACTGGAAAGTAATCTTAGGGTTTGAACTGAATGAATTTATTCATTACGTTACGTTGCTAGGAATAGGGCATAACGTTTTTTATCGCATTAACATGTGAATATGATCTTAATGCTTGGGTATTTAATTAAATATGCGAGGGATCGATATTTAGTAAAATATCCTTAGGACTTAATTGCGAGGAATCGAATTAAGGTTACTTAAATGTGTGCGTCAATAAGAATAGAAAAATAAATGCATAGGTAAAATTAATCGAAGGGATAAGTAAGACGAAATCCAATCCTACTCTTTCCTTGACTTTAAACTCGTTTATTTACTTCCGTAATTTTTATCTTTACTTTACGCAACAAACAAACAACAAATGAACCTTCGTTTTATCATCTGTATATAAACTATTGAACTGGTAACGATTTAAACGAATTGAAGTAAACTCAAATCACTGTGGAGACGAACTTTACAAATTTGTAACTTGCAACGATACAACGGTACGCTTGCCGTAAAAATTCTAACAGCATGCACATCAATTTTAGTCTTGGCTGTCATCAAGAATGGTCTCCCTAGGATCAATGTGGAACCATGGCTGGAAGACTCATTCTCCATATCCAAAATGTAAAAATCACCTGGGAAGATCAAATTATTAACTCGCACCAGCACATCTTCAATAAGTCCAAGTGGAAGCACAACACTCCTGTTGGCCATGTGAATGACAACACCAGTGGGTTTCATCTCACCAAGGTGTAGTGATCTGTAAACTGATGTGGGCATGACATTAATGGAGGCTCCAAGATCACACAAGGCATCTACAAAAGTAATATCTCCAATGGTGCATGGGACAGTTAAAGTGCCAGGATCCTTGCACTTCTGTGGCAAGGTGGATAGTGGAATGGCATCAACAGTTTTGCCCTGTATCAGTGCGGAAACATTTCTGCCCATCTTCACTTGCTCATTTCCCTTCAGCTTCCTCTTATGGGTGCACAAGTCCTTCAAGAACTTTGCATATTTTGGAATATGTTTGATGGCATCCAAGAGGGGAATGTTGACTTCCACCCTCTTGAAAGTCTCAAGCAGATAAGAATCAAGGTCCACCACTTTCTTTGCTGAAATGGCTCTAGAAGGAAAAGGTAAGGGAATATGTTTTGGTGCAGAATCTGTTTTGGCACCATCATCAACTTTTTTACTAGCACCAGCATCAATTTTAGCACCCGCATCTGGAAGCTTCGTGCCACTCCTCAAGGTAATAGCACTCACATTCTTTGGATTAATAACTGGTTGTGCTGGAAGGTTACCAGAACCCTGTTGCGGCATCTAGTTGACAGTTGTAGCTAACTGTCCAATCTGAGTCTACGGGTCCTAGATGGTGGCACTGACATTTTGTTGAAACTGGATGTTGCTGGTAGCCATTTGCTTCATCAAATCCTCCAAGGAAGGTCCCGAACTGGCCTACACAGGTTGTGCAGGTGTAGGTGCAGGTTGCTGGAACTATTGGTTTTGTCTAAAAGGAGGAGGTTGGTATTTGGTGGTGGCAGGCTGGAAGGGTTGCTGTGGAGGTCTAAAGGGCTGCTGTTGTTGTGGGCCAGGACCATACCTCAAATTTGGATGATCTCTCCAACCAGGATTATAAGTGTTGGAGTAAGGATTATACTGCTGTTGAGGTCTAAATGACTGGCCAGGTTGCATGGCAGAAACTTCAACAGGTTGTTCTGTCTCTTGGAGCGTAGGGTATGCATCTGTGGGATGATCATGCGCACAACAGATACCACAGAACATTGGTTGATTGGTTGCCTCACAAGGGATGTCAACTCTTTCAATTTGTTCTCTAATCTCTGGTTATCAGCAACCATAGAGACATAAGCTTCATTTGTGGCCATCACCTTGGATGTTGCAACTCTAGTGCCAAATTGTTGATAGTTGGCTGCCATATTAGAAATCAACTGCCTTGCAACAAGAGGGGTCTTGTCCATCAGAGCGTCTCCACTAGCTGCATCTATCATACTCCTATCCATCAACATCTACCCTTCATAATAATACTGAATCCGTAATTGCTCACTGATTTAATGGTGAGGACAGATAGCACACAGCTTGTTGAATCTCTCCCAATACTCATACAAAGACTCTCCACGAAACTGCCTTATGCCACAAATTTCCTTCCGGATGGATACTATTCTAGAGGCAGAGAGAATTTCTCCAAGAATCTTCTCTTCATGTCTGTCCAAGTGGTGATAGGATTTGGTTGAAGGTACAACCAATCCTTAGCAACATCATCCAAAGAGAAAGGAAATGCTTTCATCTTGACATAATCCTCATGAACGTCATGTGGTCGCATGGTGGAACACACCACATGAAACTCCTTAAGGTGTTTATGTGGATCTTCACCAGCAAGTCCATGAAACTTAGGAAGCAAATGGATCAGTCCAGATTTCAGCTCATAACTGACCTCAGTCTCAGGATATTGAATACACCAAGGGTGGTAAACAACATCAGGTGTAGCTAACTCCTTAAGAGTTAGGTTGTTATCAGCCATGATATCAAGATGTGTAGAAGTAGAAGGAGTAGAAGTAGATTCAGGATCAAAGTCAAAAGACGATATGCTACTGTCTAAAACTACACTATCAAAGTCATCTAACCTAAGGTTTTGTCTATTTAATCTATGAAATGTCTTATCTATCTCAGAATCAAATGAATGTAATTCACTTAATGTGGACCTAGTCATACACAATGCAACTCATAAAGGATAATAAAAAGCACAAAACAATCCTAAAAAGTTTATACAAAAACTAAATTTTAAAATTCCATACTCTTTTTTTTTTACTCCCGCGCTATTAACGTGAGACTGGCGCTATCAGCGTGGGATGTTCGAACCTATGGCGCGACTAGCGCCACAAGCCACGCGGTTAGTGTGAATTGTTGAACCTATGGGGCGACTAGCATGGGAGCTGCGCAATTAGCGCCAGAACTTTAACAGAGGTCCCTGGGTTCGAATTCTGGGCGCGATCAGCGTGGATGGTCACACTGGTAGCGCCAACTGGGCGTGTTGCTCTGTTTTTCTGGGTTTTCCTTTGTTTTTATGGGCAAATACAAAGCTAATGTAGCAACTACAAGCACATAATCATGTAACAAGCATAGTTGTGCAACAAAACATAAAAATGCAAGAATTAAAACTACTTCTATGAACTAATTGCAATGAATTAAAGCTAGCATACAATGAACCGTGTTCCCGGCAACAACGGCAGTTTTGATATTGCATTGTCAAGACGCATCAAAAACAATTTAACTAAGCTAATTCTGTAGCACAGGGTTAACCTAGGTCGACTCAGAGACACGATCAATATGGTTCTAGCTTCAAATCATTGGTAATAATAAGGGGGAATTTTGTCGAACAGTTGGTATGCGCAAAGTAAAACATGCAAGAACACAAACTAAAATTAAAGAACAATGCAAAAATTAACAAGATTATCAAGGAGTAAAGTAAAACAAATTAGAAAGCATCAATCCAATTCACCAACCTAAGCTATTCGAATCATCATCATTCTCATAAGTTGATTCTATCATGAACATTCATTCAATCTCAATAGAAGCAGTTCAATCGATTCTACTCCTAAATTAATTGAAACCACAACCCTAATTGAAATATCATTCAATTAATCATGTAATTATCATTCGAAATTAGGACATGAATCCATAATCCTAACTTGCTTTCAATCCTAATTGCATTCATAATCATGAAAACATAATAGAAATTGAAGAAGAAGGTGAACATTCAAATAGAATTTGAAATACCAAACTGAAACTCCGATTCTTCTTTAACTTGAGTTGGATCCTTGGATTGATTAATGATTTAGCCTTCCATGATGATCACCAAGGAAAGCCCCATGAAGTGAGTGCAAGAAAATGGAAGAATAGCAAAATGGAAATGAAGAAGATGAAGAACAATGAAGAACAAATGAGAGAAAATGAAGAACAAGTTTTTGATTCTAAAAACTAAAGAAAAGAAATATAAAACTTGTTTTTTTTTTTAATTGTAAAGTGCTGTCCAAGTTTCACTAAAGTCACTAATACATATAGTGACTAAGTTCTGAAAATAGAGTGGACCATAAACAACCCAACAATCTAATTATTTACTATTTACACCAACAAAATTAAAACTCCCAGCCCAAATTACAAGTGCAGAGGTGCTAACTTCGAAACTTAAAATGACCCTCTAAATGACAGAATTGGCCTCGGGTTATTTCTAGCAAACTTGTAAATCTTTTCATTATATTTCCAAGGACTCCTAGAACGCTCCATTCGGAGTTCTATAGCACTCTATAGGTCCTATACAAGTCAGATATGTCAAGTGAGCAAAAATCCAAAAATACACAACAATTAGCAATTAAGCCCACTTGTTTGCCTAAGACAAAAACTGAATTAGAATAGGAAAATAAAGGTCCAAGAGAGGTCAAATAAGCTAAGATGGATATAAAAATATTTAAATAAAAGCACTCTATCACTCGTCTCCTAGCTGTTTCCCTCAACCTGCTGGATCGCACAAAGACGTTTCCATGCTCAGTGACACTACGTGCTAATTTTAACAAGTGCTGTGTAGATGAGTACGCATCTGTGCCAGGGGTAACTTGTCTCATGTCAATCATGTGTTGCAACCCATCTTCTATCCTTTGGCACATACCCTGAAACAACCATACAATTTAGCACAATGATAATGAATTGTTATTGTATAATGCCTTTAAATAACTTTAAAAACAACGAATCCCAAATGTTTACCATTGCATATGGAGGCATGTCACTAACATCAGAACCATCCATAATTGGATTACCCGCACCTGGTCTATCATCCTCTCTTGCACAGAATTGGGATCCTGTAAAGTAGTTGTGACTCGCATAGGATGTCGGCTTGGCTCCCCAACCTCTGGCAGTAACATAAATGGAAGAGATATACGATAGAACCAATCCATATACCCACGAGCACACTAGCTGGGGAAAGTCACTAAGTCACCAGTGTCTATAGTGTAGTCAGAGAAGTGGGTCCATCGGTCATCAACCTGGTCTGTGGAAGGAGACTCAATGGGGTGAAGCTGTGGGATTTGTTGAACAAACCCATATTGCCTAATCCCCTGCTCTAGTAAGTGTATGACCATGTATGGACCCCATCTAAGGTAGCCTGAAAATAAAGAAATCATCTCAAACTCCCGATGGGCACGGTGATCCACGTATGGCGTCCAACAAATATCATCAATTGTCAACCTATCTAAACTCCTATGATAGGTCGTAACTAGTAATGCCTTCGCAGTCTTCCAGCGACAGACACGTGGAATCCTTTCATCGTACTGTGGATCTGGCACGACACTTCCATGATCAAAAAATGTTCATAGATCCAGCACTGCATTATGAAATTATGAAATTACAAATTAACAAATACATGAGCTCATAGTATTAAGAAAAACATTATTCCAGGTATAAATACACTTTACATAAACAACTTAAATGATCTAATGTAAATACCTGTAACAAAGAAATATATCCGACAAGGTGTTTCCCTTGATGCTTACAGGCATAGTTCAAATTCTCATACAAGTGGACTAGAGTAGCTGCACCCCAACAATATCTCGTCGATTGGTCGAGGTCGCGAAATGCTTCCAAGAATACGACATTGATGTGTGTCGCACTCTTGTTCACAAATAATGTACAACCTACCAGGTGTAGGAGATATGCTTTGGCTGCAAGAACCCACTGCCTAGCCTCACACTTCACATCATATAATTCTCGAAGCCAGGATAGCTGAACATATGCCCTGTGGCATTGTTCGGTCTCAGCTTCAGCATCCTCAACGGTCACATCCAACAACTCAACCAAGAAGGTAATTGCATCCCCCACATCAATTGTATCATACGTCTGGAACACTCCCATTATTGACAGATGCAATAAGGACGCAACATCATCCAAAGTAATGTTGACCTCTCCGATGGGTAGATGAAAGCTACTGGTCTCTGCGTGCCATCTCTTGACAAACGCAAATAACAATCCTCAGTCTCCAGTCTCCACAGAACATGATATCAATGGGCTTAACCCAGTAGCAACCACTAACCCTTCAATCTCAGGTGTTGGCTTCCCAAATTTCGCTACTTTAAATCTCAGAAGTCAATTTTAACTCGGCATGTTCCTGGAAAAAAGTAATATCAGTAACAAACATTACATTCACAAATATATGTTAACTTTCATGTACTTTAACATATGAATACCTTTCCAGCCCACACTCTATAAGCCACATGGTGAACGTAGTCAGTCAGAACGGAAGTATCTTCTGGGCCACCAGGGAAAGACTAGAACTCGATCCCAGCATCCTCTGTCACTGGATCATGGTCAACATGTTCTTCCTGACCAGCAACATCCTCAACAACAGTCTCAGCAGCCCGTTGTCTTATGGCAGGTGCAGTAGGCCTACGGCATTAACCTGCTTGGTCTTCATTACTAGTAACCTGTGTCCCAAACACTAGATCTACAACTCTCCCTAATGCCCGATGCATACCTCTTGTTTTTGCCATTATCTGTTGCATTTCTTAATCAAATTAGTCATGCAATTCAGTTAGATGCTACTAATGAATCTCCACATATTTAATTCAATGCATTGAATTTTGAAATTTTCCAATCTACCTTATCGCATGAAATCTTTGTATTTATACTTTCTAAGCAACAAAAAGACATGGAAACAAAATCGTAGCATATCAAGCACTATTCAGAAAGCTAGTTGAAAGAACTAATTAACCAGTTGCATTTTCTTGCAAACAAATCAAGATAACTCCATAATTTTGTAGGAATTTGCATATGCAAAACATACAAATGAACAAACTTAAACTAGATTAGTTCAAAAATATATAAATTAATTTTGGCATGCTTAATATAAGAAGATTCAGGGTTTTTTTTTTCTACTTACCTTCATGATGCTACAATGCTAGAGAAAGTTGTGTTGTGTCAAGAGTTGTTCAATGTTCAGAAATTTAAGACTTCAGAGAGAGAGAAAATGAGGATATGGGGTGTAAATAAGGGAACTTTGACTTTTGATCACCTTTTCCAAAACATCTTGAAAGAGGTAAAAGGTTACTTTCATAATTCACAGTTTCACATTACTTTATTTTGGTCACATTTTCATGAAAACTTTTATGGACAACAAAACATAGATACACTTCTTTAGGTGTTGGTCTCGTCTTTGATCAAAATTGAAGTTTCACCTTACAAATCTGTAAATACATATATCTTTATCACGCATATTACTAACATCAAACTTCAATTTTGATAAGAGAACAACGTATGCACATCATGCCATAAATCATATTATTAGGTCAAACCAATGTTCCAAAGTCTCAAACATATTTACAAAACCTAAACTACTTACTAATGTACCACAATTGTATAGTCATTCACCATTGTAATGTATATATATATATATATATATATATATTAATATAAAAATTTAATCAAATTTAGAATAATTTAAATATGTGACCATACGGATTGCATAATCCATATGGTCACAGATATAGCAGCACCCACGTCGACGACGCGACTGCAACTCCAACCCTTCCCACCACCAATGCCACCCACCTAATACGACAACGAACGTCCACAGAGCACGACCACCACCGTCCAACAACAACAGAAGAGAATAATGGTGCAGGCTAACAAGAAGAAGGAGAAAAATGCGTCGTTGGTGTGGTTCACACATGAGGAAGAAGAAGGGTGTTGTGTTGTACGGTCACTCAAATTTTTAAATAAAAAATCTAATTAAAAGGGCATTATGGGAATTTCACTATACCCATATGGTGTATAAGAAATTTATATAGTGTATAAAGTTTTTCCCTAAAATGGTGGGCACAACCAAGCAATGGATCTGCAAGTAACATTATGTTCAGGAACCTTACAATGCAGAATGCCAACAACCCTATCATTATTATTGGTAAAAAATATTGCCCCAGCAAAAAGAGTTGTCCGCATCATGTGATCATCTCTTAACAGATTAATTCTCAAAATAAATATGCAAACATTTTAATTTAGATGACTCAATTCCAATTTATGAATTATGATCTGGGGCCGTATATATCTACTATCTTGATTTAAATAAAAATCACTTTTGCAATCT
Organism: Glycine tomentella; assembly: GCA_007407185.1. NCBI lineage: Eukaryota > Viridiplantae > Streptophyta > Magnoliopsida > Fabales > Fabaceae > Glycine > Glycine tomentella. Next base: position 691,629 of record PYAF01003709.1, read on the forward strand.
TCTAAATGAACTCTTAAAATCAATCCAGGTACATAATAGTAATACAAAACTGGGAATTTGCATGAGTAGTACTTTCTATCCTATTACAAATTGACGAGATATTGTTAGAAAGTAAAAGATTCCATGTTTTTAAATTCAATGATAAGCTTATAGGATGGGCTTTAGGCCCAAAATTAAATGTTACAAGGATTATATATAGGATGAATATATATTTTATAATTATAGTTTTTATTTTAGTTATATTTGAATAAGATGATGTTGATACTTGGATAATTATTTTTCATTTATTAATATTACTAAGGACTATATATATATATATATATTTTTTTTGTTATCATGTTATTGGTACAAAGCATTCATCAAATTTATTAATAATTAATCTCTTCAAAAAATCTATCTGATCACCCTTAGTGAGATTCTTTCCTTTCAATTTTTCCATCTACTTAAAGACTATATAAATATACTCATCTTTAGCTATTATCATCAATGATAAAAATAAAGTTTATCTTATAAGTTTTTCTTTGTAGCTTTAATGATAGATTTTATGAGCAGGGATATAATAGGTAACTATTACCTATCATAAGCTATTACAAAATTCCACTCTCATTTTTGGGTAATTTATTACGAGTTTATAATTTTTATGTATGACTTTTAAAATATTATTGTATATATAACTTTTAAAATAGTTATTATAAAAATTAATAATCTTGTTATACATGTTAATTAATTTGTAATTGAATAAATAAAAATTGTTTAATTATATTACCATATAATATTTGCTCATTAATTATATTTTAAAAAAGAAGATTATGGTTCTGGGGTGAAGATAAGCAATGTACTATGTGAATATATAAAGGGAACTTCAGCAAGTCTACAAGCAATCAAATTAGATTGCAGCGAAAGCAATGTATGTAAGGGTATCAAACTGCAAGACATAAATCTCATTTATGACAATGGATCGACAACATCAACTTGTAATAATGCTGGTGTAATTACCAACGGAATAGTCATCCCAAATGGTTGTCTTTGATTACATTAGTCAAAAAAAGAAAATAACAATTAATCATGATAGAAATATGTTATAGTTCCTAAATGTTTAATTTCTTTGGATTGTTGTGAACAACTTAAGTTGCGTTCTCTTGTTGAAAATTGTAATAAGCATTCATATCCAAGAACTCAGAACTCATCAATTTGTTGAATGTGCTTCGTATATTAATTTTCTTTTTACCGAAATTCATATTGCACAATACGAAAACAAATTGTCATTTGTACCAAATAGTTTATTGTTTGCCATTTGATTTTATAAGTTTATTTGGAAGAATTTATTTAAAATTTGAGTTTATCTCATAACATAAACATTTAAGTTTTAGAAATGCTAGGATGGACAAAATGGGAAAGATATAAGGTTGATTAAATGATTTGAGAATGATAAAAATAGAAGGGAAAGAGGAAAAATCCTAAATTTGAATCTTTTAATTGACATGTTTAATAAAATTAATAAACTAACCTTTGCATATAAATAAATAAAGGATGGACATAACGGTCGTGAGATTTATGGTGGATCACTTTTGTTCACCTTTAAATTCATCTAATCTAATGTCCACAATATAGTGGATCCTCTCATCAAATTATATTTCTTGTCTCAATTATGTTTTGTATAAATAATAATTTTTGTTTCCGAATATGTAAAACATTGATAAATTCATTTATGAAAGATAGAAATTCAAATTTTTGTACTAAAAGTAAAAAAATGTGACAAATCCAGTCATTTGTTAACTTTCGTGTTAATGAAAGAGCCTATGTGGTATATTCAGGGACAAATTTGTCAATGCTCTACATATTCAGGGACGAATTTGCTAGGGCTCTACAAAAAATATAATTTAATCTTCATCTTCTTCCTTTTTTTAATCGTTGCAAACATAACATTACAATAAACACTTAAAAAAGGAAAGCAAACATAAGTTAGAATAAACATAATAATAATCATAATATTAATTAATAAGTATAGTCTGTCTGTTGCTCTGAAATTTTTATTATGACAACATTAGGTAGTGACAAAATCAAGTTGAGTCTCATTTTTTTTGTAAAGATTAACTTAATGACTGTGCATTTTAATTTGTTTGAGTCTCATATTTTGGGTAAGGTACTAACTTGTGCTTGCTTTTCTAATTTTTAAGTGTTTATTGTAATTTTATACTTGCAATGATTAAAAAAGGGAAAAGATGAAGATTATATTATATTTTGGGTAGAGCGCTAATAAATTCGCCCTTGAATGTGTAGAGCACTAATAAATTCATCCCTGAATGTGTCATGTGGGCTCTCTTAATTGATGATAACAGACGAAAGTTAATGGATGAATGAATTTGTCGCACTTTTTTTCACTTTCGGGGACAAATTTAAATTTCCATCTTTCAGAAACAAATTTGTCAACGCTCTACACATTCATGGACAAAAATGACTATTTATCCTTATTTTTTCTTCTTTCTCTCTCAACCCATGTTTGTAGTTGAGGACTATCCCATACTAAAGTTCTAAGGGGTTTTTCATATTGGAAGAATGTCGAAAAAGTATTTATGAAAAAAGTTCTAAGAGAAAGCTTGATCTCTTGTTGGAAAGTTTGTTTACCAATGCAAGCCCAAGGACCAATTCCAAATGGTATAAAAGCATAAGGATGCCTTGGTTTCATTTCTTCACAGTTGGGGTCAAATCTCTCTAGTATGAACTATATTTAGTGACGACATAAGTAAAAACTCTCCTTAAACTACGTAAGAAAATTTGCTTAATTAGCAATTATCTGTTTGATGGCGTATGTGGCTCCTTCACGTCTCGGTCAGCGGTCCGCGAAGTGAGTACTTTGACATCCTCCCTTCCATCGATTCAACGAGTCTATTTTGCTAAAATAAAATTAATATTTATCAATAAAAGATATTTGGTAATTAAAAAACGAGTCCATCCATCTATCGCGTCATAAGAACCTTCAAGTGGAAAAAATGGCCTAATAACTGTGATTAAGCAATGACAACAACCACTTAAAGAAGAATGTAACTATCCAGGATCAGAACCACCAAACCACTCTAATCCAAAAAGACTTTCCAAACTAGTTATCCTCAAAGCACATGAGAATAACAAGAAAGCAAACATCCATTAAAGAGATGCAACCCAAAAATCATTTTATTCTATAACCCAACCAAAAGTAGAATAAATCAAAGCATATAAACTCATTAATGTCCGAACGAAAGTAAGTAAAATACATTTTTAAAAAACTAATATTGGCATATGTTGGATGGGATGACTACTCACCATATCAAAGTGAAGATTTAAACCAATCCATTCAATAAAGGAGGTGAACTTTTATAATAGAACTATGGGGAGTTTTGCAAGGGCCTAGAATGGTCAGGGAGAAAGGATTCAAAAATGTTGTTCTTCTGGTGGATTTTGAATCAATTGTTAAAGCTATCAGAGGAAGCAACATAGGTAGTGTTGCAGGTTTGAAGCATTTGGTTATTTTTGGCTTCAAATATTAACATTCAGGTGGAGCATATCTATAGAAAAGCTAATTGTTATGCAGATATGTTAACTATTATGGCTTGTGATTTAGATGTACTATTATGGCTTCAAACTTACGGATTGGCCCAATCCATATGGACCATATGGACTGCTCAATCCGTATAACTTAAAAAAAAACCTACTTACAAATTGTCACGAATTGGTGAATCCGTATGGACCACACATATTGGTGAATCTGTAAGGTCCTTACGGATTGCAAATCCGTACGTATAAAGCTTGTAATAAAGTGAGGGTATTTTTGAAAATGCACTGTATTGGGATGGTGTAGTAGATTTTTTTTGAGTGTATAAAGCTTATCCCTTAAGTCAGTCACTCACCCGGTTGCTCACTAGAGTTGTCTTATCCCAGAAATAGACACTTACTATTTAAACCACTATTTTCTAAATACACCTCCATCTCCCTTTTTTATGTTTTAATTATCCATTATACTCTTTTTCACTAAAGGGATACACCCCTTGGAACCTCTTTTTCTCTTCTGAAAATGTCTTTCCAAAATAACACATACCTACTTCAGAAATATATTTCTGAAACCATGTATCATAGTTCTAGAAATGTATTTCCAGAATTGTGATACATAGTTCTAGAAATATATTTCCAAAGACATTTTTGGTAGTAACACAAAAATACCTTAACCAAACATTTAAGAGTCATTGTAGCCTGCATTGTTGACGTTGTAAACCTAGACTAGAAAATGAACAATTATTTGAACACACTTAAAGGAGAAAAGTCACTGTCAAAAGCTTTGTTTTGCTATTAAGATGTATAGTATATGAATATGGGTGAAGATGGAATTCATAAGTAGAGTTTAGAGAACAATAAAAATAGGATAAAAATAAGATTTTAGATAGATTTAAAGAACAATAATAATAGGATGAAAATAAGACTAATAAACATTGTTGTTTTCCTTCACGTGACACTATATTTAATGTACCTTCATCACTAATTAAGTGTGTTTCATCTATTATATTCCTTAATTGCAAAGCAAGGCTTTTGACAATGCTTTCTCTCCTTTAAGTGCATTCAAATAAGCTTTCATTTTCTAATCTAGGTTTACAATGTCAATTATTGAAGGCTACAATGTCTCTTATGATTTGGTTAAGTTATGTTTTTTTACTACCAGAAATGTCTTTTTGAAATAATATATATATATATATATATATTAAGAAAATATATTTCTGAAATAGATATATGTTATTCTAAAAAGATATTTCTAAAAGAGAAAAATGAGGTTCCAAGGGATGTATCACTTTAAGGAAAAAGGGTATAAAGTATAATTAAAACTAAAAAGGGAGTTGGGGATGTACTTAGACAGGGGAGTAAATAGTAATTGTTCAGAATTATTGTTTGTAGTTTCTTTAGGCCTTTGGCCTCGTTGATTATAAAAAAAATAGAATAAATTTTTTTTAAAAAAATTGAAAATAAAGAATATTAATAATGAATAATTTATTATATTAAATGAAAATAAATTAAATATAATTTTTAAATTAAGAAAGAAATTTAAAAATATGTAAAAATCACAATCTATCAAAATTTAAAATTGAAAAATCAAATTCAAAATATGATTAATTAAGATTAAATAATCTTAAAATTTAATTTATCTAAAATAGAAGATATTTTTAATCTGATACAAGGTACTAAAATTAAAATTGAATCTGGATTTTCTGTATCCTCTTTAGTCGGAATTCTCTCCGTCCAAAATCTCAATCATCCATCATGTTCTCTTTCCTCTCTAATCAATGGATAATAACAAAATCAACTGTTTTGACTTTAGATGTTGGCTGTACCAAGACTACAACCGGAGAGGATCCAAATTGGGAATCATATGTTTAATGAGGATTCCTAAAATTATTTTATTTAAGAATTAGAATTGAAAATTATAATTGTAATTAACTAATTATAATATAAAGATAATTCATATCCGAAACAATGAAATATAAAAAACATAAATAGACATAAATGTCGATAACCCGACTCCTAATTTTAAACCTAGATAGACATATTCACTCAATCGAAATAAATATTTCAAACATGCATAAAATAATACAGCTGATTGGATATACCATTGGTAGGATATAATTAAATTCACTAACATAAGATCTTTTCATAATTATGTAGAATGAGTAATAAAAAAAATATAAAAAGTGGATATTTTCTATTCCGGAATCTAGAGCAAGATCCCCACACTAAAATTATGGGTGAAAAATAAGTAGTTATTTTGTTTCTTAAATTGTTATACCTGATATATGTAATAATAATTTATAATTATATATATATATATAGATAGATGTGATCCTTTTACACCGGCGTAAAACTTTATAGTTTTACACCATTCAATAATTTTTTACCGGATAAGTATTTTAGAAAATCCATTGTTAGATTGAAAGCTTATATCATGTAGATCACATGTATCAAATTTCACAAAAATCCGAAATCATTTGAAACCTAATTGATATATATAAAAATTAACGGTATATGTACTTCTAAAATATGTGAAAATTAGACTATTTGATATCACCACACAAATGATTTCGGATTTTTGTGAAATTTGATACATGTGATTTACATGATATAAGCTTTCAATCTAACGGTAGATTTTGTAAAATACTTATCCAGTAAAAAGTTATTGAATGGTGTAAAACTATAAAGTTTTACACCGGTATAAAACTATAAAGTTTTACACCGGTGTAAAAGGATCCCATGTCATATATATATATATATATATTGATTTAATTAATAACAACATTATCAAAAGTTATTCCCTAATTCTCATATATTCAACGCTTAAACTTTTATGCTTCTTTATTCATTCACGGAAATCTGAAATCAGCCGGTAGAAGGTTCCAAGATCAGCCATTACAAGTAAGGAACTTTCTTCGGCTGTTAGGACAATTATTATCTATCAATATATCTCTATTATTTCTTTCTTTCTTCCCTATTTTGCTTTCAATTTTGTTATTGAAAAGCAGTTTACTTTTTCTTCTATAAAATTCTTTAATCCCTGATGAGAGGAGAGATTAGACTTGTAGCATTCTTCTTTATCAATGCAGCTTATCCTTTGTTTTTAGATGTTTTACTGTTCATGATGATTTTCTTTTTTGTTCAATTATTATTTTTTAATTGCTAGAACAACATCTTATCTGAAACGTTCGATCACACTATTACAAATATAAGCTTCTATGATGGTTGTTTTAAGTCGGTTGTAGGAGAACCGTCATTGTATCATGTGCAATGGCAAAATTGTAAATATTGTGCGAAGTTCCAAAACGGTTTTTAAATATCCATCTTTGAAACGTGGTAACAACAACGTTTTTGAAGAGTATTTTAATGACGTGTACAAGGACGGGTAAACAACGATGGTTTTTAAACATAACTGTAGTCGTTTTGAAGATTAAAATACGGTCTTCAAAAATCGTCTTTGAATGTGTCAAAAACGACGACAATTCTCCTATAATAACCGTCTTCGTTTACATAACCGTCAAACGTCGACGGTTCTCCTATAATAACCGTCTTCGTTTACATGGACCCTAAACGTTGATTTTTGCAGGCGTGACCTTGCTCCACTCCACTTTTTAGCTTGCGCCCATAACTTAGCTGCTGCTGGTTGCGTTCTGTCACGAGTCTTCCATTGTCAACCTCGGGTGTCGTTTTTCCCAGCCTCATTTAAGAAAACTCACAAGTAAACTGTAGTGACCCACATGCTATCGTCAAGTAAGGTCTCATCATCGCGAGCGACCTACATTTTGTTTTGAACTCCGTTGAGTGTGTGCCGCCGTGTTCAATTACCAACGTCTGGCAGGTAATGTCACATACACGGTTAATGACATAGAAGTCGAACCATGTGTATTTTGTTGAATAATGCATTGTACTTGAAAAATTCGAAGCATGTTGCATGTTAAACTGATTCGCTATAAGTATAAGCTAGTGATTTTAGTAGCTGGTGTTACTTTGAGATGCATACAAGTATCCATAGGTACTGATGATACTTTGATTGTGGGTTTTCAAATTATGATTTGTTTTAACATTAGGAATTGAAAAAGAAGGAGAAGGAACTCTAAGCCAAGGAGGCTGAATTGAGAAAACGGGAACATGTATGCAGCTATATTGATAACCTCTTTTTGTACACTTTATTGTTGAGGTTTCCATAATTGATACCTACAAACTACACAGGTTGGAACCTAGAATAATACTGGTTTTTGTTCTCTTTTGATTTCTTTATCTCTTTTCTGGTTTTACCCTCTTTTCTCCATGATATAATCTTGTTACCCTTGCATACATAATTATTATATCCCGAAAAACTAGTATTGTCTGTTTCTTGTTATTATCTACTTCATAGCAGGAATTCGTGGAGCATATGTGTTGTGGTATTGTCCATTATATCGTGCTTTTAGGTAATTATTTCCCAGACTTATAGGCAATAGGCTGGTTAATTTTTACCAACTAATATACAATGGCAAACTTTTCCTATTTATATTACCAACTAATTCTTTTGATTCTCATTGCCATTTTGTTTATCTAATCTCATTTTATTTTTCTAGGTTTTTCTTGATTTTTCTATTAGGTGACTATGACTTTGGCATGCGAATTGAATAGAATATAACTCTTCTCATTTTGGTGTCAATATTAAGTAGCAAACAATAACAAGATAAGAAAAAAAAGTGTTACTGGCAGATGTTCAAACAAACCCTTCCATGTTGCATTCTAAGAAAGTATGTTCACCATCTTTTGTTGGTTTCAGAAGAGCTATTTGAAGAAGGGACATAGAATCAAGCTTGGTTTTGAGCTTTCAACATGCATTGAAGCCTTGAAGATTGTTTGGTCTTAAATGTGTAAGAAAGAAGCATTCTAGTGATCCAAGTGCATTGCATTCACATCATTCATTAAGTCAATTAATTTGAGTAATAGAATTCACAAGGCTTTGATAAATTGATTAAGTTTTTGAATTGAATCAAAGGTTTTTGGAAAAATAAGTTTTCTACCGATTTAATCGATTACATTAAGGAGATAATCGATTATTTTGTTTTTAGTTATTCTAGAAAACTTTTCAAGAACAATGTAATCGATTACGTATCGGATTAATCGATTATTTGACCATCGTTTACATATAAACTGCCTTGATGAACATTTTAATTGATTACCAACAAGTTGTAATCGATTACATTGCTATACATGTTTTTAAATCTCCATGGAAGAATCGATTACCAAAGAGTAGTAATCGATTACATAGGCTAAATAGAAAAAAGTCATCTTCCTGCCTTAATCGATTACCAAGGTTAGTAATCGATTACATCATATGTCTGTACTTAACATGTCTGCTGCATTAATCGATTACCAAATACAGTAATCGATTACATAGTTAAATTTGATTTCTAAAGCCTCTTGGTTTAATCGATTACCAGAATCCGTAATCGATACACAGTGTATTTCAAGTTTGTGAAGCTTCCTGTCTTAATCGATTACAAGACGGAATAATCGATTATTTTGTTCGTTGCTCATATCCTGATTTCTGTAGAACACTTTAATCAATTACAAGGTTGATTTAATCGATTACATAAGTGATTATTGGGCGCGTTTAATCGATTACTGACAGTTACAAAATTTAGTTATAAATAGAACCTTGACCCAGCTTGTTTAGTGACTTGAGAATTTCGTATATTGAGTCAACACAAGCTTCCTAAAGGTTTCTAAAGTGTTTTTCTGAGTTTTATATGTTCTTGCATTAACATTAACACTCATGGGTCTTTGAGTGATTTCAAAAGCAAGAAGCTTCATTCAAGAGTTTAGAAATAAGATGTTCTGAGTTTGTTTTCATCATTCAACCTGATTAGTTCATTCATGTGCATGTCATTCACTAGATTATTAGGTGGTTTCTTTCTATAACTCAGTGGTTGTAATTTTCTGTTTACAATTTGATTGTATTGGCTATTGTAATTTTGATTCTTGCTTGTAAACTAGAGATAGGGTTTCTCTAGGGGTTGTGCTGAGTAGTGTTCTAAGTGGGTTTGTCTCTAAGAATCTAATAGTGTTTTAGATTTTTGAACTTTATCTAGAGTTGATAAAGGGAGACTTTGTAATTACTTGTAAGAACAAAAAATTGCAATAGTGGAACTCCATTCTAGTGTTGAGTGGAAGAAAATTGGATGTAGCTTCATAGTGTTTGAAGTGAACCAGTATAAATCTTGTGTATTGATTCTTATCTCTATCTTGATTATATTCTATCTATCTTGATTGTATTGCTTTGTTTATCAATTAAATTTTGAGCTATTGGATACCTTGGGCTGAGCATTTGATTGAATAAGGTTTCTTGGTTTCAAAAGTGATAAAGATCCTAAGGGAAACTCTGATATTGTCTAAGAAATTTTTAATTTACAAAGCCTAACCAATTCACCCCCCCTCTTGGTTAAGTGTGAAGTGTTCCTATATTTTACATCTTTTTCAGGAAGCAAATACTGAAATTTAATCTTCCATATTTTGTAACTTAGTTTTGGACTGACTAATTTCTTTAGAACAACCATAGATTCAAAAATCAGTAGATTATGTAACGCCTAACTTTTCCTTAGATTATTTCTTAATTACGCATAACTTTTTATTTATTATGTTTACGAATTTTTTTTTCTTCACTTAACTAACTCGTTTACATAAAATTAATATTTCTAAGCGAGTGATTTAACCTATTACGTTTGTGAGTTCACTATCACATATAGTCCAAATACAGATTAATATAACAGTCCATGTACAGTCCAAAATATATTGTCCCAACATAACATACAGACAGCCAAAGACAAAATACAGATCAACATAAAATCATCATCACAACACACAGTTCATCCAGATTCTTCATCACACCTTCTTCAACGACGTCCACAGGTTACTGTTCCTCTACTCACCCAAGTAAATTGGGGTCATCACAGGTGTCAACCACAGACACAAATAGGGTAAGTTCAAGATAAACAGAGCTTAAATATCAAAATAATTTTATCAATAACCACATAACATTTATCATAAGAATTGCATGAAAATGCATGATGCATGATTTATCAACTTTCAATACATGGCCATAGTCAAGATAGCCCCATCCCAGTGGCACAGATTGGATCGACCAGTCAGGGTAGGTCAGTGTTGCAAAAGGACTCACACCCACACAACATGTGATCATCATGGGTAGGTGATCTCTCCACTGTGGCTACCCCCCAGCTTAGACACCTTTTGTCTAAACTCTCGTCTTAATCCTCAGCTATCTGACACCTCCTCTTGAGGTCAATATCGCGGCTTAACCCCCGCAGGGCAACACAGCTTAACCCCCGTAGGGCATATGCAGATGAATGAAATATGTATGAATAGTCATTTTTATACGTCATCATCAATATTATTCTTTCTTTAGCACCTTTATTAATCAAATATCATATTCAAAGGCATACAATGATTATTCCATACGTACAACTTCTTATCATTCATCACATAATTTTTTTTTATAAAATCATACGTCAACCACAATCTAATCCATACGTTTCTCAAAACAAATCACCATACATCATAATACATCAAAGCTCAACATTACTTAGATAATATACTAAACATAATAAATATAATTACAACAAATAAGATTTAATAAACATAATAAATATAATTAAAACAAATAAAATTTAATAAACATAATAAATATAATAAAACATAAACAACATATAAACTTTCATACGGATACTTAGGAATTTTATAGAACACTAAATAGAAGCATAACTTTAGTAAAACATTTGATATATAATTTTCTCTTTTAAATGAATTATTTACTTAGATAAAATCCTAATACTCAAAGATTTAATTCTCTTAAACATTTTCCTACCAAGTTAAATTAAATTTATTCTTTCGATCAATTATTTATTAGTTTAAAACCAAATCAATTATTTTCCAAAAATAGCTATACTAGTTATAATTTAAATCGCTTAACCTACATTTAGATTTAAGTTATTTAATTACTTAAGAATCAAATTACTTAACTTCATATCCTATTCAAGCCATAATCTTTGCTTCTTAAACCAAATTACCACACATAGAAGAAATGATTAAATTTCAAGCATTAATCTTAACATAACCAATATTTAAACTTTATTTATCAAGAACTTCCCATACCTTTCTTGCCTTCAAAATTGAACAGCCTTACTTCTTTTTCCTTTGAATCCCACGTGAGTTTGCTAATAGATAGGAGTCTTAATTTTCTTTTTGGGTAGAGGGAATAATTTGAAAGTGATAGCAAAGCCAAAGCAAGTAAGATACTAAGGGAGTATGGCACGGTTATTCTTTGATTTGGTATTGAAAGTGTTTGGAATTTTGTTTTAAAAAAACAAGGCTTAGGAGAAGGGTTTCACGTTTCTTGCTTGTTTCCTCCACCAATTTCCGGTCCCATTCCCTTTTATATATGTAGTTTATCTTTTGCTTTGTTAAATATCTCACTAAGTCATCATTCCTTGCTTTACATGTGCTTGCTATTTATTGGCTAACAAATTCCAAGTGTATGTTTCTTGAGTCTTCCACCGTCCTCTCTTGCTCCCTCATTCCTCACGTGCACTTCTTCAATTATTTAGGATATTCTTAGTTGGCTTATGTTTTATACGGTGGATGCCTTTGTAACTTTTGTATCTTACAAAATTTTAAGCATTTATTACCCTTTACATGAACCAATTGGATTTAAGCTTGACTTTTCAACCTTCCATATTATTATTCTTGGCTTTTTCTAAATCATTTCTCCCTTGGTTTTGATATTGCACGGCCAACATTCATTTTTGGAACTAAATCCACACTTTTTCTCTCTCTCTTTTTTTTTTCATAGTAACAAAATTCTATTTTTCAACTGGTCCATTATACTTTTAATTATTAAAATTACTAAACTAACTTGTTAAAGAGGTCTATTTGTCCTATAATTAAGAGAAAATTCTATAGATTGTATCTATCATATTTCTATGTTTTTCAGATACTTGGGTTACTCTGTATCGAGCTCTGTTCAAAATTTTTATTAAAATTCCTAAAAATTTTAATTCATGGTTTCTTATTATTTTCTTTGTTGATAATTTATTCTCTAGAGGCATATTATCCTTTCCTCAGGTTCCTACAAGATTTCCAAAATTATCTGGCCATTTTTAGGGTAAAGGGTATTTTGGTCATTTTCAAAATACCTAGGGGCGTTTTCGTCATTTTTACCTTAAACTAATTTTTGTAAAATAAAAGTAAATATTGATAATTTAATAAGAAAATCTAACAAATATATATTAAAAATGAGGGTGTTACAGATTAGATCATTGACTTATAGCCTATTTGGTTTTGTGTCCCATAGGCTACATCACACACAAGAGACTCAGTACCAATGCTGATTTATATAGCTTCTCCCAAGTGACAATTAAACAAGAGTCTTTTGTGACGTGGACAAACAGGCTATAAGTCATATGTTTATTTGATTTCAAATTGTTATTCTAGATGGCAGATGCACGGATCGGTCATTATTGTCTGAATCACAATTTTATGACAGGGAAACTTACCTTCTATATATACTCATTTGAAATGTGTTTATTTTAGTGAAGAACCCACGAGATTTCAAAATTTCAACTAAAAGTGGCTCCGTTGAGTTAGGTAGAAACTAAAATAAGAAAATATATCCAAATATCAGTTTATTTATATGACAAACTAGGCATAATGTTAAACATATACATTAGTTAAAAATGGTGTTGTGTCCATCTCTTCCCAAGGAACTTGTAACACCCCAAAAATTTAGGGAATTACAGACAATTACTAAGAGTAAAATGTTAATGAAAGACAGTAGAAAAATTTAAGGCAAAATGACAAGAATGCCCCTGAACAATTTCAAAAATGACGGTTATGCCCCTAGGGTAAAAATGACAATTTTGTCCTAAATAATTCTAGAAAGGACCAATGTATCCCTAGATATTTTAAGATATTTACTAGGAGAAATTACCAAAATATCCTTGGATAATTGCAAGAATGACAGATAGGTCCCTGAGGCAAAAGACCAAAATACCCTTAGGTTAAAACTGACCTAGATGACTTCAGAAATTAATGAGAACCTGAGCATTAGATAAAATAATTTTAGGTAACAAATTATTAGCAAGATTGATGATAAGAAACCCTAAATTGTGATTTCTAGGGATTTTGGAAGACAAGTTGAAAAGAGCTTAATCTAGACTACCCTAAGCATCAGAAAATTATCAGACAAATATGGACATGATCTAGAGAATTTTCTCTTAATTATGAAAGGAATAAATGTTCTAAATAAATTAGTTTAG